>JASUUH010000200.1:4200000-4548932 GCA_030449925.1 Citropsis articulata
CTGGACCCGTTTTCGATAGTCGGAGTGGTTGAACCCCTTGCCCCCAGCTGGCCCAGGCTATAGCCCGCCGCCCCTCTTTCGCGCCTTGCCCGCTCTGAAGCACTATTTTAGGGCAAGCCTCTCGCCGCGGCCTCCTACAGGTCCCGCGAGGGTCCTCGAAAAGACTGGACACGTTTCCGGCGGTCGGGCTGAACCCCGCCCCCACCGGCCTGGCTATAGCACCGCGCCGCCCTGTTTGGGCCTTGCGCGCTGGGCAGAAGCACTTTTTTAGGGCAAGCCTCTGGCGGCCTCGTGCCAGCGAGGCCACAGAAAGGACTAGACACGTTTTCGATAACGGGTGGCTGAACCCCTCCCACCCTCAGGCCCAAGGCCTGCCGCCGACCCCTGTTTCGGGCCTTGTGCCGCTGGGCCAGAAGCACTATTTTAGGGCAAGCCTCTGGCCGTGGCCTCGTAAAGGCCTAGCGACGGACCATGAAAGGACTGGACCCATTTCCGACAGCCTGAGTGGCTGAACCACCCTCCCCACCCCCCACGAGCCCAAGGCTATAGCACGCCGCCGCTGCCGGTGTTTCGCGCCTTGCGCCGCTGAGCCAGAAGCACTATTTTAGGGCAAGCCTCTAGCCGCGGCCTTGTACAGGCCCCGCGAGGGCCCTGGAAAGGACTAGACACGTTTCCGATAACCGGAGTGGCTGAACCCCCTCCCCACCCCTCACGGGCCCAAGGCTATAGCACACCGCCGCCGACCCCTGTTTCGGGCCTTGTGCCGCTGGGCCAGAAGCACTATTTTAGGGCAAGCCTCTGGCCGTGGCCTCGTAAAGGCCTAGCGATGGGCCATGAAAGGACTGGACCCATTTCCGACAGCCTGAGTGGCTGAACCACCCTCCCCACCCCCAGGCCCAAGCGCTATGCGCCGCGCTGCGGTGTTTGGCGCCTTGCGCGCTGGATTAGGGCAAGCCTCTAGCCGCGGGCTTGTACAGGCCCCGCGAGGGCCCTCGAAAAGACTGGACCCGTTTCCGACAGCCGGAGTGGCTATAGCCCACCGCCCTCGGCGACTATTTCGCGGGCTGCGCCGCTGGGTAGTTCTTGTACTTTTAGGGCAGGCCTCTGACAGTAGCCTCCCACTGGGCACACGAGGACCCTCGAAAGGACTGTACCTATTTCCGACGCCCAGAGCCCCCTAACCCCCCTCCGCAACCCCTGCGGACCAATGGCTCTAGCCCACCGGCCTCGGCGACTATTTCCCGCAATGTGCTGCTAGGAATTTCTTGGCATTTTAGGGCAGGCCTGTGACCGTAGCCTCCCACTGGGTATACGAGGCCCCTCGAAATGACTGGGCCCATTTCCGACGCCCAGAACCCCCGAACCCCCCTCCCCAACCACCGCGGACAAAAGGCTATAGCCCACCGGCCTCGGCGACTATTTCGTGCGCTGCGCCGCTGGGCATTTCTTCCTATTTTAGGGCATTCCTCTGACCGTAGCCTCCCACTACGCACGTGAGTACCCTCGAAAAGACTGTACCCATTTCCGACGCCCAGTGCCTCCGAACCCCCCTCCCCAACCCCCGCGGGCCACAGGTTATAGCCCACGGGGATCGAAGACTATTTCGCGCGTTGTGCCGCGGGGCATTTCTTGTCTTTTTAGGGCAGGCCTATGACCGTAGCTTCCCACTGAGAACACGAGGCCCCTCAAAAAGACTGGACCCATTTCCGATGCCCAGAGCGCCCGAACCCCCCTCCCCAACCACCGCGGACAAAAGGCTATAGCCCACCGGCCTCGGCGACTATTTCGCGCTCTGCGCCGCTGGGCATTTCTTGCTATTTTAGGGCATTCCTCTGACCGTACCCTCCCACTACGTACGTGAGTACCCTCGAAATGAATGTACCCATTTCTGACGCCCAGTGCCCCCGAACCCCCCTCCCCAACCCCCGCGGGCCACAGGTTATAGCCCACGGGGATCGAAGACTATTTCGCGCGTTGTGCCGCGGGGCATTTCTTGTCTTTTTAGGGCAGGCCTATGACCGTAGCTTCCCACTGAGAACACGAGGCCCCTCAAAAAGAGTGGACCCATTTCCGAAGCCCAGAGCCCCCGAACCCCCCTCCCCAACCACTGCGGACAAAAGGCTATAGCCCACCGGCCTCGGCGACTATTTCGCGCCCTGCGCCGCTGGGCATTTCTTGCTATTTTAGGGCATTCCTCTCACCGTAGCCTCCCACTACGCACGTGAGGACCCTCGAAAAGACTGTACCCATTTCCGACGCCCAGAGCCCCCGAACCCCCCTCCCCAACCCCCGCGGGCCACAGGTTATAGCCCACGGGGATCGAAGACTATTTCGGGCGTTGTGCCGCGCGGCATTTCTTGTCTTTTTAGGGCAGGCCTCTGACCGTAGCTTCCCACTGAGAACACGAGGCCCCTAAAAAAGACTGGACCCATTTCCGATGCCAAGAGCCCCCGAGCCCCCCTCCCCAACCCCCGCGGACCAAAGGCTATAGCCCATCGGCCTCGGCGACTATTTCGCGCGCTGCGCCGCTGGGCATTTCTTGCTATTTTAGGGCATTCCTCTAACCGTAGCTTCCGAGAGCGCACGGGAGGACCCTCAAAAAAACTGTACGCATTTCAAGCGCCCAGGCCCCGAGCTTTGCTCCCCGACCCCGGCGGACCAGGCTATAGCCCACCGGCCTCGGCGAATATTTGGCGCCTTTGCGCGCTGGGCATTCTTGCCATTTTAGGAAGGCCTCGAGTAACCTCCCACTGGGCACAGGGCCCCTCGAAAAGCTGGACCCACTTCCAATGCCAGCGCCCCGAACCCCTCCCGGCCCAGCGGACCCAGGCTATAGCCACCGTCCTCGGCGACTATTCAGCGCTCCGCGGCTGGGCATTCTTGCCATTTTAGGGCAGACCTCGTAGCCGTAGCCTCCCAGGCACACGAGGACCTTTGAAAGGACTGTACCTATTTCCGGCCTTGAGCCCCGAACCCCCTCCCGGCCCCGGGCCACAGGCTATATCCACGGGCCTCGGCGACTATTTGTGCGCCGTTGGGCATTGTTGCTATTTTAGGGCAGGCCTCGGCCGTAGGTTTCGGCCGTCAGAGGCCTCGAAAAGGCGGGCCAATTTTCGATGCAGGCCCCGAACCCCCTCTCGGCCCCAGCGGACCAAAGCGATAGCCACCGGCCTCGGCAACTATTTGTGGCGCTGCGCGTTGGGGTGATGCTATTTTAGGCGGGCCTCGCCGTGAAGTTTCGGCCCGACGAGGCCCCTCGAAAAGACTGGACCAATTTTCGATGCCCAAAACCCTCGAAACCCCCTCCCCAACCCCCGCGGACCAAAGGGTATAGCCCACCAGCCTCGGCGAATATTTGGCGCACTGCGCCGCTGGGCATTTCTTACCATTTTAGGGCAGGCCTCTAACCGCAGCCTTCCACTGGGCACACGAGGCTCGACGAAAAGACTGGACCAATTTCTGATGCCCAGAGCCCCCGAACCCCCCTCCTCAATCCCCACGGACCAAGGGCTATAGCCCACCGCCCTCGGCGACCATTTCGCGGGCTGCGCCGCTGTGCAGTTCTTACCATTTTAGGGCAGGCCTCTGACCGCAGCCTCCCACTGGGCACACGAGGCTCCACGAAAAGACTGGACCAATTTCCGATGCAGGCCCGAACCCCCTCCCGGCCACGGACCAAGGGCTGGCCGCGGCCTCGGCAACTATTTCGCGGGCTGCGACGCTGGGCAGTTCGTGTAATTTTAGGGCAGGCCTCTGACACTAGCCTCCCACTGGGCGTACGAGGACCCTCGAAAGGACTGTACCTATTTCCGACGCCCAGAGCCCCCTAACCCCCCTCCCCAACCCCCGCGGACCAAAGGCTATAGCACACCGACCTCGGTGACTATTTCACGCGCTGCGCCGTTCTGTATTTCTTGCCATTTTAGGGCAGGCCTCTGACCGTAGCCTCCCACTGGGCACACCACGACCCTCGAAAAGACTGTACCCATTTCCCACGCCCAGAACCCTCGAAACCCCCTCCCCAACCCCCGCGGACCAAAGGGTATAGCCCACCGGCCTCGGAATGTAATTCGCGCGCTGCGCCGCTGGGTATTTCTTGCAATTTTAGGGCAGGCCTCTGACCGTAGCCTCCCACTAGGCACACGATGACCCTTGAAAAGACTGTACCTATTTTCGACGCCCAGAGCCCCCGAACCCCCCTCCCTAACCCCCGCGGACCACAGGCTATAGCCCACCGGGCTAGGAGACTATTACGCGCGCTGTGCCGCGGTGAATTTCTTGCCTTATTAGGGAAGGCCTATGACCGTAGCTTCCCACTGAGATCACGACGCCCCTCAAAAAGACTGGACCCATTTCCGATGCCCAGAGCCCCCGAACCCCCCTCTCCAACCCCCGCGGACCAAAGGCTATAGCCCATCGGGCTTGGAGACTATTACGCGCGCTGTGCCGCGGGGAATTTCTTGCCTTTTTAGGGCAGGCCCCTGACTATAGGTTTCCGCTGAGTACCCAAGGCCCCTTTAAAAGACTGGATCCATTTCCGATGGCAAGAGCCCTCGAACCGCACCAACCAACGCGGACCAAATGCTATAGCCCACCGGCCTTGGCGACACTTTCGCGCGCTGCGCCGCTGGGTATTTCTCGCTATTTTAGGCGGGGCCTCGACGTAGCCTCCCACTGAGCACACAAGGACCCTAAAAAAGACTGTACCCATTTCCGACGCACAGAGGCCCCGAACCCCCCTCCCCAACCCCCACGGACCAAAGACTATAGCCCACCAATGTCGGCGACTATTTCTCGCGCTCCGCCGCTGGGCATTTCTGCCATTTTAGGGAAGGCCTCTGACCGTACCCTCCCACTGGGCACACGAGGACCCTCAAAAATACTGGACCCATTTGAGCCAGGCCCCGAGCCCCCTCCCGGACCCCGAGGCTAATGGCTATAGCCCACGGCCTTGTCGACTATTTGTGTCTTGCATTTGTGCATTCTTGCCATTTGGGACAGGCATCGGCCGTAGCCTCCCATTGGGCTGCACGAGGCCCCTTGAAAGAATGTACCCATTTTCGGCCTTGAGCCTAACCCCCTCCCGACCTCCAGCGGACCAGGCTATAGCCCACCGGTCTCGGCGACTATTTCGCGCTGCGCTTGCTTGCTATTTTAGGGCATTCCTCTAACGTAGCTTCCGAGGCGCGGGAGGACCCTCAAAAAAAACTGTCACGCATTTCGGCGCCCAGGCCCCGAGCGCTCCCCACCCCGGCGGACCAAAGGCTATAGCCCACCTCGGCGAATATTTGGCGCCTTTCGCGCTAGGCATTCTTGCCATTTAGGAAGGCCTCGTGGTAACCTCCACCAGGCTGCAGGGCCCCTCGAAAAGACTGGACCCACTTCCAATGCCCAGCGCCCCCGAACCCCCCTCCCCAACCCCCGCGGACCAAAGGCTATAGCCACCGTCCTCGGCGACTATTTCGCGCGCTCCGCCGCTGGGCATTTCTTGCCATTTTAGGGCAGACCTCTGACCGTAGCCTCCCACTGGGCACACGAGGACCTTTGAAAGGACTGTACCTATTTCCGACGCCCAGAGCCCCCGAACCCCCCTCCCCAACCCCCGCGGGCCACAGGCTATATCCCACGGGCCTCGGCGACTATTTCGCGCGCTGCGCCGTTGGGCATTTGTTGCTATTTTAGGGCAGGCCTCTGACCGTAGGTTTCGACTGAGTACAGGAGGCCCCTCGAAAAGACTGGGCCAATTTTCGATGCCCAGAGCCCCCGAACCCCCCTCTCCAACCCCCGCGGACCAAAGGCGATAGCCCACCGGCCTCGGCAACTATTTCGCGCGCTGCGCCGTTGGGAATTTGATGCTATTTTAGGGCAGGCCTCTGACCGTAGGTTTCGACTGAGCACAGGAGGCCCCTCGAAAAGACTGGACCAATTTTCGATGCCCAAAACCCTCGAAACCCCCTCCCCAACCCCCGCGGACCAAAGGGTATAGCCCACCAGCCTCGGCGAATATTTGGCGCCTTCTTGGCCTGAGCATTCTTACCATTTAGGGCGGGCCTCTAACGCAGCCTTCCACTTTGGGCTGCGAGGCTCGGCGAAAAGGCGGACCAATTTCGATGCCCGGGCCCCGAACCCCCCTCCTCAATCCCCACGGACCAAGGGCTATAGCCCACCGCCCTCGGCGACCATTTGTGAGCTGCGCCCGCTATGCAGATTCTTACCATTTTAGGCGGGCCTCGACCGCAGCCTCCAGGCTGCGAGGCTCCACGAAAAGACTGGACCAATTTCCGATGCCCAGAGCCCCCGAACCCCCCTCCCCAACCCCCACGGACCAAGGGCTATAGCCCACCGGCCTCGGCAACTATTTCGCGGGCTGCGACGCTGGGCAGTTCGTGTAATTTTAGGGCAGGCCTCTGACACTAGCCTCCCACTGGGCGTACGAGGACCCTCGAAAGGACTGTACCTATTTCGGCCGAGCCCCCTAACCCCTCCGACCCAGCGGACCAAAGGCTGCACCGACCTCGGTGACTATTTCACCTGCGCCCGTTCTGTATTTCTTGCCATTTTAAGGCGGGGCCTCGACCGTAGCCTCCCCTTGGGCACACGACCCTCGAAAAGGCTGTACCCATTTCCGCCCGGAACCCTCAAACCTCCCAACCCCAGCGGACCAAAGGTATAGCCACGACCTCGGAATGTAATTCGCAGCTGCGCGCTGGGTATTTCTTGCAATTTTAAGGCGGGCCTCGACGTAGCCTCCCACTAGGCACGATGACCGCGAAAAGACTGTACCTATTTTCGAGCCCCGAACCCCCTCCCCCCCACCCCGCGGACCCACATAGCCCACCGGGCTGGGGAGACTATTCTGGCGCGTTCTTGCCTTATTAGGGAAGGCCTATGACCGTAGCTTCCCACTGAGATCACGACGCCCCTCAAAAAGACTGGACCCATTTCCGATGCCCAGAGCCCCCGAACCCCCCTCTCCAACCCCCGCGGACCAAAGGCTATAGCCCATCGGGCTTGGAGACTATTACGCGCGCTGTGCCGCGGGGAATTTCTTGCCTTTTTAGGGCAGGCCCCTGACTATAGGTTTCCGCTGAGTACCCAAGGCCCCTTTAAAAGACTGGATCCATTTCCGATGGCAAGAGCCCTCGAACCGCACCAACCAACGCGGACCAAATGCTATAGCCCACCGGCCTTGGCGACACTTTCGCGCGCTGCGCCGCTGGGTATTTCTCGCTATTTTAGGGCAGGCCTCTGACCGTAGCCTCCCACTGAGCACACAAGGACCCTAAAAAAGACTGTACCCATTTCCGACGCACAGAGGCCCCGAACCCCCCTCCCCAACCCCCACGGACCAAAGACTATAGCCCACCAATGTCGGCGACTATTTCTCGCGCTCCGCCCATGGCATGCCATTTAGGGAAGGCCTCGGCCCGTACCCTCCCAGGCTACGAGGACCCTCAAAATCTGGACCCATTTACAGCCCAGGCCCCAGGCCCCCTCCCCGGCCCCATGAGGCTAATGGCTATAGCCCACCGGCCTTGTCGACTATTTCGCGCGCTGTGCCGCTGTGCATTTCTTGCCATTTTGGGACAGGCATCTGACCGTAGCCTCCCATTGGGCACACGAGGCCCCTTGAAAAGAATGTACCCATTTTCGACGCCCAGAGCCCCTAACCCCCTCCCCAACCTCCGCGGACCAAAGGCTATAGCCCACCGGCCTCGGCGACTATTTCGCGCGCTGTGCCGCAGGGCATTTCTTCCCATTTTAGGGCAGGCCTTTGACCGTAGCCTCCCACTAGGCACATGAGGACCCTCGAAAAGACTGTACCCATTTCTGACGCCCCGAGCCTCCGAACCCCCCTCCCCAACCCCCGCGGAATAAAGGCTATAGCCCACTGGCTACGGGGACTATTTCGCGCGCTGCGCTGCTGGGTATTTCTTGCCATTTTAGGGCAGGCCTTTGACCATAGCCTCCCACTGGGCACACGAGGACCCTCGAAAAGACTGGACCCATTTCCGATGCCCAGAGCCCCCAAGCCCCCCTCCCCAACCCCCGCGGGCTAAACGCTATAGCCCGCCGGGCTCGTCGACTATTTCGCGCGCTGTGCCGCTGTGCATTCTTGCCACTTTAGGGTGGGCATCTGACCGTAGCCTCCCACTGGGCACACGAGGCCCCTCGAAAAGACTATACCCATTTTCAACGCCAAGAGCCCCCTAAGCTCCTCCCCAACCTCCGCGGACCAAAGGCTATAGCCCACCGAGCGGGTCAACGTTTTCGCGTGCCGTCCCGCGGGGTATTTCTTGCCTTTTTAGGGCAGACCTCTGATCGTAGCCTCCCACTGAGCACACGAGGCCGTTCAAAATGACTGGACCCATTTCTGATGCCCAGAGCCACCAAACCCCCCTCCCCAACCCCTGCTGGCCAAATGCTAAAGCCCACCGGCCACGGTGACTATTTCTTGCCATTTTAGGGCGGGCATCTGGTCGTAGCCTCCCACTCGGCACACGAGGCCGCTTGAAAAGACTGTACCCATTTTCGACGCCCAAAACCCCCTAACCGCCTCCCCAACCTCCGCGGACCAAAGGCTATAGCCCACCGGTGTCGGCGATTATTTCACGCGCTGCGCCGCTGGGCATTTCTTGCCATGTTAGGGTAGGCCTCTGACCGTAGCCTCCCACTGGGCGCACGAGGACCCTCGAAAAGACTGTAGATATTTCCGACGCCCAGAGCCTCCGAACCCCCCTCCCCAACCCCCGCGGACCAAAGGCTATGGCCCACCGGCCTCGGCGGCCATTAATCGCGCTTCGCCTCTGGTCATTTCTCGCCATTTTAGGGCAGGCCTCTGACTGTAGCCTCCCACTGGGCACACGAGGACCCTCGAAAAGACTGTACCCATTTCCGATGCCCAGAGCCCCCGAACCCCCCTCCCCAACCTCAGCGGACCAAAGGCTATAGCCCAACGGCGTCGGCGACTATTTCGCGCGCCGCGCCGCACTGCATTTCTTGCCATGTTAGGGTAGGCCTCTGACCGTAGCCTCCTATTGGGCACACAAGGACCCTTGAAATGACTGTAGATATTTCCGATGCCCAGAGTCCCCGAACCCCCCTCCCCAACCCCCGCGGACCAAAAGCTATGGCCCACCGACCTCAGCGACTATTTCGCGAGCTGCGCCGCCAGGCATTTCCTGCCATTTTAGGGCATGCCTCTGACCGTAGCGTGCCACCGGGTGCACGAGGACCCTCGAAAAGACTGGACCCGTTTCTGACGCCCAGAGCCCCGGAACCACCTCCCCAACCCCCGCGGACCAAAGGCTATAGGCCACCAGCCTCGGCGACTATTTTGCGCGCTGCGCCGCTAGGCATTTCTTGCCATTTTTTGGCACGCCTATGACCGTAGCCTCCCACTGGGCACACGAGGCCCCTCAAAAAGAATGTACCCATTTCCGACGCCCAGAGCCCCCGAACCCCCATCCCCAACCTCCGCGGGCCAAAGGCTAATGCTCACCAGCCACGACGACTATTTTACGCACTGCGCCGCTGGGCTTTCCTTGCCATTTTATGGCAGGCCTCTGACCATAGCCTCCCATAGGACACACGAGGACCCTCGAAAAGACTGGACCCATTTTCGATGCCCAGAGCCCCTGAACCCCCCTCCCCAACCCCCGCGGACCAAAGGCTGAGCACACGAGGCCCCTGAAAAATATTGGACCAATTTCCGATGCCCAGAGTCACCAAACCCCCCTCCCCAACCCCTGCGGGCCAAATGCTATAGCCCACCGGCCTCGGCGACTATTTCTCGTGGTGTGCCGCTGGGTATTTCTTGCCATTTTAAGGCAGGCCTCTGACCGTAGCCTCCCACTGGTCACCCGAGGACCCTTGAAAATATTGTACCCATTTCCAATGCCCAGAGTCCCCAAACCCCCCTCCCCAACCCCCGCGAACCAAAGGCTATAGCCCACCGGCATCGGATACTATTTCGCGCGCTGTGCCGATGGGCATTTCTTGTTCTTTTAGGGTGGCCCCTGACCGTAGCCTCCCACTGGGCACACGAGACCCCTCGAAAAGACTGGACCCATTTCTGATGCCACAGGTCCCCGAACCCTCTCCCCTGACCCTCGTGACCAAAGGCTATAGCCACGGGCTCGTGACTATTCGCATCTTTGCGCCGTCGGGCATTTCTTGCCTTTTTAGGGCAGGCCTCTGATCGTACTCTCCCACTGAGCACACGAGGCCCCTGAAAAAGACTGGACTCATTTCCGATGCTCAGAGCCACCAAACCCCCCTCCCCAACCTCTGTGGGCGAAATGCTATAGCCCACCGGCCTCGACGACAATTTCGTGCGCTGCGCCGCTGGGTATTTCATGCCATTTTAGGACATTCCTTAGCCCGTACCCTCCCACTGGACACACGAGGCCCCTCAAAAAGACTGGAGCCATTTCCGATGCCCAGAGCTCCCGAAGCCCGTTCCCTAACCCTCGCGAGACAAAGGCTATAGCCCACCAGCCACGGTGACTATTTCGCGAACTGCGCCACTGGGTATTTCTTGCCATTTTAGGCCAGGCCTCTGACCGTAGCCTCCCGCTGGACTTTCGAGGGCCCTCGAAAAGACTGGACCATTCGATGCAGGCCCAGGCCCCTGACCCCGGCCCGGCCAGGCTATAGCCCACGGGCTCGGCGACTATTCGCATCTTTGCGCGTCGGGCATTTCTTGCCTTTTAGGGCGGGACTCTGATCGTAGCCTCACTAACCACGGCAGCTCAAAGACTATACCCATTTCCGATGCCCAGAGTCCCTGAACCCCCCTCCCCAACCCCCGCGGGCCAAATGCTATAGCCCCCCGGCCTCGGCGACTATATCGCATGCTTTGCCGCTGGGTATTTCTTGCCATTTTAGGGCAGGCCCCTGACCATAGAATCCCACTGGGTACACGAGGACCCTCGAAAAGATTGGACCCATTTCCGAGGCCCAGAACCCCCGAATCGCCCTCCCCAACCCCCGCGGACCAAAGGCCATAGCCCACCGGACCCGGCGACTATTTCGCGTGCTGCGCCGCGGCGTATTTCTTGCCTTTTTAGGGTAGGCCTCTGATCGTAGCCTCCCACTAACCACAGGAGGCAACTCAAAAAGACTAAACCCATTTCAGACGCCCAGAGCCACCGAACCCCCCTCCCTCACCCTCGCGAACCAAAGGCTATAGCCCACCGGCCTCGGTGACCATTCACGCGCTGCGCAACTGGGTATTTCTTGGCATTTTAGGCCAGGCCTCTGACCGTAGCCTCTCGCTGGGCACACGAGGACCCTCGAAAAGACTGGACCCATTTTCGATGCCCAGAACCCCCGAACCCCCCTCCCCAAACCCTGCGGACCAAAGGCTATAGCCCACCGGGCTCGGCTTCTATTTCGCGCGCTGCGTCGTTGGGTATTTCTTGCCAATTTAGGGAAGGCCTCTGACCGTAGCCTCCCACTAACCACACGAGGCCCCTCAAAAAACTGGACCCATTTCTGAGCCCCAGAATCCCCGAACCCCCCTCCCCAACCCTCGCGAGCCAAAGGCTATAGCTCGCCGGCCACGGCGACTATTTCGCGTGCTGCGCCGCAGGGCATTTCTTGTGATTTTAGGCCAAGCCTCTGACCGTAGCCTCCTGCTGGGCACACGAGGACCCTCGAAAAGACTGGACCCATTTCCGATGCCCAGAGCCCCCGAACCCCCTCCCCGCCCAGCGGACCCAGGCTATAGCCCGGGGCTCGGCTTATTTAGCGCTGCGCGCGGGCATTTCTTGCCACTTTAGGGAAGGAATCTGACCGTAGCCTCCCACTAACCACACGGGGCCCCTCAAAAAGACTGGACCCATTTCTGAGCCCCAGAATCCCCGAACCCCCCTCCCCAACCCTCGCGAGCCAAAGGCTATAGCTCGCCGGCCACGGCGACTATTTCGCGTGCTGCGCCGCAGGGCATTTCTTGCCTTTTTAGGGCAGGCCTCTGACCGTAGCCTCCCACTGGACACATGAGGCCCCTCAAAAAGATTGGACCCATTTCTGATGCCCAGAGCCCCCGAACCCCCTTCCCTAACCCTCCCGAGCCAAAGGTTATAGCCCACCGGCCTCGGTAACCATTTCACGCGCTGCGCCGCTGGGCATTTCTTTCCATTTTAGGCCAGGCCTCTGAACGTAGCCTGCCGCTGGGAACAGCATGAAACTCAAAAAGACTGTACCCATTTCGATGCCCAGAACCCCCGAACCCCCCTCCGGCCCCCCGGACCCAGGCCGCGCCCGCGGGCTCGGCAAGTATTCGCGTTGCGCGGCGCATTTCCTGCCTTTGGGCGGGCCTCGTCGTAGCCTCCCAACCACCAGGCCCTCAAAATCTTGGACCCATTTCGCGCGAGTCCCGAACCCCACTCCCGACCCTCGGCCAAAGGCTATAGCCGCCACGGTGACTATTTCGCGCTGCAGGCATTCTTGCCCTTTTAGGCCAAACCTCGACCGTAGCCTCCCGGCGGGCACGAGGACCCTCGAATAGGCTGGACCCATTTCCGATGCCCGAGCCCCAGACCCCCTCCCCAAGCCCCGCGGACCAGGCTAGCCCACGGGCTCGGCTTATTCGTCGCGGCCTTGCCACTTTAGGAAGGAATCTGACCGTAGCCTCCCATAACCACACGGGGCCCCTCAAAAGGCGGACCCATTTGAGCCCCGAATCCCGAACCCCCTCCCTAACCCTCATGAGCCAAGGCTATAGCTCGCCCGACCACGGCGACTATTTCGCGTCTTTGAGGCATTTCTTGCCTTTTAGGCGGGCCTCGACCGTAGCCTCCCATGGACACATGGGGCCCCTCAAAGATTGGACCCATTTCGATGCCCGAGGCCCCAGACCCCTTCCTAACCCTCCGAGCCAGGTTATAGCCACCGGCCTCGGTAACCATTTCACGACTGCGGCTGGGCATTTCTTTCCATTTAGGCGGGCCTGCAGGCGTAGCCTGCCGAGGGCAACATGAACCTCAAAAGGCTGTACCCATTTGATGCGGAACCCCGAACCCCCTCCCGGCCCCCGCGGACCAAGGCCATAGCCCACGGGCTCGGCAAGTATTCGCGTTACTGCGCATTTCCTGCCTTTTAGGCGGGCCTCGTCGTAGCCTCCACTAACCACCACGAGGCCCTCAAAAATCTGGACCCATTTCGGCGAGTCCCGAACCCCCTCCCACCCTCGCTAGCCAAAGGCTATAGCCCGCCGACCCACGGTGACTATTTCGGCGGCTGCGCTGCGGGGCATTCTTGCCGCACAGGCCCACGGACTCGGCGACTATTTCGCGTCTTTGCGCGCGGCGTATTTCTTGCCTTTTAGGGCGGGCCTCGATCGTAGCCTCCCACTAACCACGAGGCCCTCAAAAGCGGACCCATTTCTGCGCCCAGCCCCGAACCCCCTCCACAACCCTCGCGGGCCAAGGCGTAGCCCACCGACCCACGGTGACTATTTCCGCGCCTGCCATTTAGGCCAGCCCTCGACCGTAGCCTCTGCTGGGCACGAGGACCCTTTAAAAGTCTGGACCCATTTCGTGCCCGAGGCCCCGAACCCCTTCCCCGCGGACCCAGGCTTTAGCCAGAGGCTTGGCGACTATTTCGCGTGCTGCTCCGCGGGCCATTTCTTGCCTTTTTAGGGCAGGCCTCTGATCGTAGCCTCCCACTAACCACACGAGGCCCCTCAAAAGCGGACCCATTTGGGCCAGGCCCCGAACCCCCCTCCCTAACCCTCGCGAGCCAAGGGCTATAGCCCACCGGCCACGGTGACTATTTCGCGCCCTGCGCCGCTGGGCATTTCTTGCCATTTTAGGCCAGGCCTCTGACAGTAGCCTCCTGCTGGGCACACGAGGACCCTTTTAAGACTGGACCCATTTCCGATGCCCAGAGCCCCCAAACCCCCTTCCCAAACCACCGCGGACCAAAGGCTTTAGCCCAACGGGCTCGGCGACTATTTCGCGTGCTGCGCCGCGGGCCATTTCTTGCCTTATTAGGGTAGGCCTCTGATCGTAGCCTCCCACTAACCACACGAGGCAACTCAAAAAGACTAAACACATTTCCGATGCCCAGAGTCCCCGAACCCCCATCCCTAACCCTCGCGAGCCAAAGCCTATAGCCCACCGGCCTCGGTGACCATTTCACGCGCTGCGCCACTGGACATTTCTTGCCATTTTAGGCCAGGCCTCTGACCGTAGCCTCCCGATGGGCACACGAGGACCCTCGAAAAGACTGGACCCATTTTCGATGCCCAGAGCCCCCGAACCCCCCTCCCCAACGCCCGCGGACCAAAGGCTATAGCCCACCGGGCTCAGCTCCTATTTCGTGCGCTGCGCTGCCGGACATTTCTTGCCATTTGAGGGAAGGCCTCTGACCGTAGCCTCCCACAAACCACACGAGGCCCTTCAAAAGACTGAACCCATTTCTGACCCACATAGTCCCCGAACCCCCCTCCCCAACCCTCCCGAGCCAAAGGCTATAGCTCGCCGGCCACGGCGACTATTTCACGTTCTACGCCGCAGGGCATTTCATGCCTTTTTAGGGCGGGCCTCTGACCGTAGCCTCCCACTGGACACATGAGGCCCCTCAAAAAGACTGGAGTCATTTCTGATGCCCAGAACCCCCGCACGCCCCTCCCTAACCCTCGCGAGCCAAAGGCTATAGCCCACCGGCCTCGGTGACCATTTCACGCGCTGCGCCGCTGGGCATTTCTTTCCATTTTAGGCCAGGCCTCTGAACGTAGCCTCCCGCTGGGCACAGAAGGACCCTCAAAAATACTGTACCCATTTCGATGCCCAGAACCCCTGAACCCCCCTCCCCAACCCCCGCGGACCAAAGGCCATAGCCCACCGGGCTCGGCGACTATTTCGCGTGCTGTGCCGCGGCACATTTCTTGCTATTTTAGGGCAGGCCTCTGACCGTAGCCTCCCACTAACCACACGAGGCCCTTCAAAAGACTGAACCCATTTTTGACCCCCAGAGTCCCCGAACCCCGCTCCCCAACCCTCGCGAGCCAAAGGCTATAGCTCGCCGGCCACGGCGACTATTTCACGTGCTACGCCGCAGGGTATTTCTTTCCTTTTTAGGGCAGGCCTCTGATCGTAGCCTCCCACTAACCACACGAGGCCCCTCAAAAAAGACTGGACCCATTTCTGACGCCCAGAGTCCCCGAACCCCCCCTCCCCAACCCTCGCGAGCCAAAGGCTATAGCCCGCCGGCCACTGTGACTATTTCCCGCGCTGCGCTGCTGGGCATTTCTTGCCATTTTAGGCCAAGCCTCTGACCGTAGCCTCCCGCTGGGCACACGAGGACCCTCGAAAAGACTGGACCCATTTCCGATGCCCAGAACCCCCGAACCCCCCTCCCCAACCCCCGCGGACCAAAGTCCACAGCCCACCGGGCTCGGCGACTATTTCGCGTGCTGCGCCGCGGCGTATTTCTTGCTATTTTAGGGTAGGCCTCTGATCGTAGCCTCCCACTAACCACACGAGGCCCCTCAAAAAGACTGGACCCATTTTAGGCTCCCAGAGCCCCCGAGCCCCCTTCCCTAACCCTCGCGAGCCAAAGGCTATAGCCCACCGGCCACGGTGACTATTTCGCGCACTGCGCCGCTGGGCATTTCTTGCCATTTCAGGCAAGGCCTCTGACCGTAGCCTCCTGCTAGGCACACGAGGACCCTTTAAAATACTGGAACCATTTCCAATGCCCAGAGCCCCCGAACCCCTTTCCCCAACCCCCGCGGACCAAAGGCTTTAGCCCAACGGGCTCGGTGACTATTTTGCGTGCTGCGCCGCGGGCCATTTCTTGCCTTTTTAGGGCAGGCCTCTGATCGTAGCCTCCCACTAACCACACGAGGCAACTCAAAAAGACTAAACCCATTTCTGATGCCCAGAGTCCCCGAACCCCCCCCCCTAACCTTCGCGAGCCAAAGGCTATAGCCCACCGGCCTCGGTGACCATTTCACGCGCTGCGCCACTGGGCATTTCTTGAAATTCTAGGCCAGGCCTCTGACCGTAGCCTCCCGCTGGTCACACGAGGACCCTTGAAAAGACTGGACCCATTTTCGATGCCCAGAGCCCCCGAACCCCCCTCCCCAACCCCCGCGGACGAACGGCTATAGCCCACCGGGCTCGGCTTCTATTTCTTGCCATTTTAGGGAAGGCCTCTGACCGTAGCCTCCCAATAACCACACGAGGCTCCTCAAAAAGACTGGACCCATTTCTGACGCCCAGAGTCCCCGAACCCCACCTCCCCAACCCTCGCGAGCCAATGGCTATAGGCCGTCGGCCACGGTGACTATTTCGCGCGCTGCGCTGCTGGGCATTTCTTGCCATTTTAGGCCAAGCCTCTGACCGTAGCCTCCCGCTGGGCACACGAGGACCCTCGAAAAGACTGGACCCATTTCCGATGCAGGCCCCGAACCCCTCCCAGCCCCCGCGGACCAAGGCTATAGCCCACGGGCTCGGCTTATTCGTCTTGACTGCGCGTGGGCATTTCATGACATTTTAGGAAGGCCCCTGACCGTAGCCTCCACTAACCACGAGGCCCTCAAAAGACTGGACCCATTTCGGCCCCAGGTCCCGAACCCCCCTCCCCAACCCTCGCGAGCCAAAGGCTATAGCCCACCGGCCCGCAGCGACAATTTCGCGTCTTTGCGCGCGGGCATTTCTTGCCTTTTAGGTCAGGCCTCTGATCGTAGCCTCCACTAACCACGAGGCAACACCAAAGACTAGACCCATTTTTGGCGCGAGCCCCGAACCCCCTCCACGGCCCGGTAGTGATGCTATAGCCCCCGGCCACGGCGACTTTATCGCGTTCTGTGCCGCTGGGCATTTCTTGCCATTCTAGGGCAGGCCTCTGACCGTAGCATCCCACTGGGCACACGAGGCCCCTCGAAAAGACTGGACCCATTTCCGACGACCAGAGCCACCGAACCCTCCTCCCCAACCCTCGCGAGCCAAAGGCTATAGCTCACCCGCCACGGTGACTATTTCGCGCTGCGCCGCTGGGTATTTCTCGTTATTTTAGGGCAGGCCTCTGACCGTAGACTCCCACTGTGCACACGAGGACCCTTGAAAAGACTGTACCCATTTCGATGCCCAGAACCCCTGAATCCCCCTCCCCAACCCCCGCGGACCAAAGGCTATAGCCCACCGGCCTCGACGACTATTTAGCGCGCTGCGCCGCTGGGTATTTCTTGTCATTTTAGGGCAGGCCTCTGACCGTAGCCTTCCACTAGACACACGAGGTCCCTCAAAAGGACTGGACCCATTTCCGACGACCAGAGCCACCAAACCCTCCTCCCCAATCCCCGCGGACCAAAGGCTATAGCCCACCGGCCACGGTGACTATTTCGCACTGCGCCGCTGGGTATTTCTCGGCATTCTAGGGCAGGCCTCTGACCGTAGACTCCCACTGGGCACATGAGGACCCTCAAAAAGACGGTACCCATTTCGACGCCCAGAACCCCCTAATCCCCCTCCCCAACCCCCGCGGGCCAAAGGCTATAACCCACCGGCCTCGGCGAATATTTCGCGCGCTGCGCCCCTGGGCATTTTTTTTGATTTTAGGGCAGGCCTCTGACCGTAGCCTCCCACTGGACACACGAGGCCCCTCAAAAAGACTGGACCCATTTCTGATGCCCAGAGCCCCCAAACCCCCCTCCCCAACCCGCGCGGACCAAAAGCTATAGCCCACCGGGCTCGGCAACTATTTCGCTTGCTGCGCCGCGGGGCATTTCTTGCCTTTTTAGGGCAGGCCTCTGATCGTAACCTCCCACTAACCACACGAGGCAACTAAAAAATACTAGACCCATTTCCGATGCCCAGAGTCCCCGAACCCCCCTCCCCAACCCCCGCGGGCCAAATGTTATACCCCCCGGCCTCGGCGACTATATCGCGTGCTTTGCCGCTGGGTATTTCTTGCCATTTTAGGGAAGGCCTCTGCCCGTAGCCTCCCACTGGACACACTAGGCCCCTCAAAATGACTGGACCAATTTCTGATGCGCAGAGCCCCCGAACCCCCCTCCCTCACCCTCGTGAGCCACAGGCTATAGCCCACCGGCCACGGTGACTATTTCGCGCTGCGCCGCTGGGTATTTCTTCCGATTTTAGGCCATGCCTCTGACCGTAGCCTGCCGCTGGGCACACGAGGACCCTTGAAAAGACTGGACCCATTTCCGATGCCCAGAGCCCTCGAAACCCCCACCCCAACCCCCGCGGACCAAAGGCTATAGCCCACCGGGCTCAGGAACTATTTCGCGTGCCATGCCGCGGGGGATTTCTTGTCTTTTTAGGGCAGGCCTCTGATCGTAGCATCCCACTGGGCACATGAGGCCCCTCGAAAAGACTGGACCCATTTCCAACGTCCAGAGCCACCGAACCCTCCTCCCCAACCCACGCGGACCAAAGGCTATAGCCCAACGGGCTCAGAGACTATTTCGCGCGCTTCGCCGCTGGGAATTTCTTGCCTTTTTAGGACAAGCCTCTGATCGTAGCCTCCCACTAACCACACGAGGCAACTCAAAAAGACTAGACCCATTTCCGATGCCCAGAGTCCCCGAACCGCCCTCCCCAGCCCCCGCGGGCCAAATGCTATAGCCCCCCAGCCTCGGCGACTATATCGCGTGCTACGCCGCTGGGTATTTCTTGCCATTTTAGGGCAATCCTCTGACCGCAGACTCCCACTGGGCACACAAGGACCCTCAAAAAGACAGTACCCATTTCGACGCCCAAAACCCACTAATCCCCCTCCCCAACCCCCGCGGACCAAAGGCTATGGCCCACCGGCCTCGACGACTATTTTGCGCGCTGCGCCGCTGGGCATTTCTTGCCCTTTTAGGCCAGGCCTCTGACCGTAGCCTCCCGCTGGGCACACGAGGACCCTCAAAAGGCCTGGACCCATTTCCGATGCCCAGAGCCCGCGAACCCCTCCCGGCCGCGGACCAAGGCTATAGCCGGCGGGCTCGGCGACTATTCGCGTGTTGCGCCGCGGGAACATTTCTTGCCTTTTAGGGCGGGCCTCGATCGTGGCCGCCCACTAACCACAGGGCAAGTCAAAAGGCTAGACCCATTTCCGATGCGAGTCCCGAACCGCCTCCCGGCCCCAGTCAAATCTATAGCCCCGGCCTCGGCGACTATATCACGTCTTTCGCGCTGGGTATTTCTTGCCATTTAGGGCATTCCTCGACCGTGAACTCCCCGACCAGCGAGGACCCTCAAAAGACAGTACCCATTTCGGCGCGAACCCTAATCCTCCTCCCCGGCCCCAGCGGACCCAGGCTATAGCCACCGGCGACTATTTCGCCTTGTGCTGCGGCACTAGGCATTCTTGCCATTTTAGGGCGAGCCTCTTACCGTAGCCTCTCCTTTGGAGACACTAGGCCCCTCAAAATGGCTGGACCCATTTCCGATCACAGCGAGCCCAAAACCCCCTCCCCAACCCCCGCGGACCAAAGGCTATAGCCCACAGGGCTCAGCAACTATTTCGCGTGCCGTGCCGCGGGACATTTCCTGTCTTTTTAGGGCAGGCCTCTGATTGTAGCCTCCCACTAACCACACGAGGCAACTCAAAAAGAGTAGACCCATTTATGATGCCCAGAGTCCCGACCCCCTCCGGCCCCAGGTCAATCCTGAGCCCGGCCTCGGCGACTATATCAGCGTCTTTGTGCTGGGTATTTCTTGCCATTTTAGGGCAGGCCTCGTAGTAGCATCCCGGCTGCACGGGCCCCTCAAAACTGGACCCATTTCCAGCGACGAGCCGCGAACCCTCCTCCCAGCCCATGCGGACCAGGCTATAGCCCAGCAGACTCGAGAGACTATTTGGCCATACTTCGGGCATTTATTGCCATTTGGGGCAGGCCTTTGACGTAGCCTCCCACTGGGCACGAGGACTCTTGACAATCTTGTACCCATTTCGGCCTTGAACCCCTAATCCCTCCCAACCCCGCGGACCAAGGCTATAGCCCACCGGCCTCGGCGACTATTTAGCAGCTGCAGGCATTTCTTGCCATTTTAGGGCAGGCCTCTAATCGTAGCCTCCCCCTGGACACACTAGGCCCCTCAAAATGACTGGACCCATTTCCGATGCGCAGAGCCCCCGAAACCCCCTCCCCAACCCCCGCGGACCAAAGGCTATAGCCCACAGGGCTCAGCAACTATTTCGCGTGCCGTGCCGCGGGACATTTCTTGTCTTTTTAGGGCAGGCCTCTGATTGTAGCCTCCCACTAACCACACGAGGCAACTCAAAAAGAGTAGACCCATTTATGATGCCCAGAGTCCCCGAACACCCCTCCCCAGCCCCCGCGGGTCAAATGCTATAGCCCCCCGGCCTCGGCGACTATATCGCGTGCTGTGCCGCTGGGTATTTCTTGCCATTTTAGGGCAGGCCTCTGACCGTAGCATCCCACTGGGCACACGAGGCCCCTCAAAAAGACTGGACCCATTTCCAACGACCAGAGCCACCGAACCCTCCTCCCCAACCCATGCGGACCAAAGGCTATAGCCCAACGGGCTCAGAGACTATTTCGCGCGCTTCGCCGCCGGGCATTTTATTGCCATTTTAGGGCAGGCCTCTGACCGTAGCCTCCCACTGGGCACACGAGGACTCTTGAAAAGACTGTACCCATTTCAATGCCCAGAACCCCCGAATCCAGCCCCCCAACCCTCGCGAGCCAAAGGCTATAGCCCACCGGCCACGGTGACTATTTCCCGCGCTGCACCGATTGGCATTTAATGCTATTTTAGGCCAGGCCTCTGACTGTAGCCTCCCGCTGGGCACACGAGGACCCTTGACAATACTGTACCCATTTCGACGCCCAGAACCCCCTAATCCCCCTCCCCAACCCCCGCGGACCAAAGGCTATAGCCCACCGGCCTCGGCGACTATTTCGCGCGCTGCGCCACTGGGCATTTCTTGCCATTTTAGGGCAGGCCTCTGACCATAGCCTCCCACTTGACACACTAGGCCCCTCAAAATGACTGGACCCATTTCCGATGCGCAGAGCCCCCGAAACCCCCTCCCCAACCCCCGCGGACCAAAGGCTATAGCCCACAGGGCTCAGCGACTATTTCGCGTGCCGTGCCGCGGGACATTTCTTGTCTTTTTAGGGCAGGCCTCTGATTGTAGCCTCCCACTAACCACACGAGGCAACTCAAAAAGAGTAGACCCATTTATGATGCCCAGAGTCCCCGAACCCCCCTCCCCAGCCCCCGCGGGTCAAATGCTATAGCCCCCCGGCCTCGGCGACTATATCGCGTGCTGTGCCGCTGGGTATTTCTTGCCATTTTAGGGCAGGCCTCTGACCGTAGCATCCCACTGGGCACACGAGGCCCCTCAAAAAGACTGGACCCATTTCCAACGACCAGAGCCACCGAACCCTCCTCCCCAACCCATGCGGACCAAAGGCTATAGCCCAACGGGCTCAGAGACTATTTCGCGCGCTTCGCCGCCGGGCATTTTATTGCCATTTTAGGGCAGGCCTCTGACCGTAGCCTCCCACCCAGGCACGAGGACGCTTGAAAAGACTGTACCCATTTCAATGCCCAGAACCCCCGAATCCAGCCCCCCAACCCTCGCGAGCCAAAGGCTATAGCCCACCGGCCACGGTGACTATTTCCCGCGCTGCACAGATTGGCATTTAATGCTATTTTAGGCCAGGCCTCTGACTGTAGCCTCCCGCTGGGCACACGAGGACCCTCAAAATGACTGGACCCATTCCCGATGCCCAGAGTCTCCGAATCCCCCTCCCCAACCCCCGCGGGCCAAATGCTATACCCCCCCAGCCTCGGCGACTATATCGCGTGCTGTGCCGTTGGGCATTTCTTGCCATTTTAGGGCAGGCCTCTGACCGTAGCATCCCACTGGGCACACGAGGCCCCTCGAAATGACTAGACCCATTTCCGATGCCAAGAGTCCCCCAACCCCCCTCCCCAACCCCCGCGGGCCAAATGCTATAGCCCCCCAGCCTCGGCGACTATATCGCGTGCTGTGCCGTTGGGCATTTCTTCCCATTTTAGGATAGGCCTCTGACCATAGCATCCCACTAGGCACACGAGACCCCTCGAAAAGACTGGACCCATTTCCATCGACCAGAGCCACCGAACCCTCCTCCCCAACACCCGCGGACCAAAGGCTATAGCCCAACGGGCTCGGAGACTATTTCGCGTGCTTCGCCGCTGGGCATTTCTTGCCATTTTAGGGCAGGCCTTTGACCGTAGCCTCCCACTGGGCACACAAGGACCCTCGAAAAGACGGTACCCATTTCGACACCCAGAACCCCCGAATCCCCCTCCCCAACCCCCGCGGACCCAAGGCTATAGCCCGCCGGCCTCGGTGACCATTTCACGCGCTGCGCCGCTGGGCATTTCTTGCCATTTTAGGGCAGGCCTCTGACCGTTGCCTCCCGCTGGGTACACGAGGACCCTAGAAAAGATTGGACCAATTTCCGATGCCCAGAGGCCCTGAACCCCCCTCACCAACCCCCGCGGACCAAAGGCTATAGCCCACTGGCTTCGGCGACTATTTCTCGCGCTGCGCCGCTGGGTATTTCTTGCCATTTTAAGGGAGGCCTCTGACCGTAGCCTCCCACTTGGAACATGAGGCCCCTCAAAAAGATTGGACCAATTTCCGATGCCCAGAGCCCCTGAACCCCCCTCACCAACCCCCGCGGACCAAAGGCTATAGCCCACCGGCCTTGGCAACTATTTCACGCGGTGTGCCGCTGTGCATTTCTTTCCATTCTAGGGCGGGCCTCTGACCGTAGCCTCCCACTGGGCACACGAGGCCCCTTGAAAAGACTGTACCCATTCCGACGCCCAGAACCCCGGAACCCCCCTCCCCAAACCCCGCGGACCAAAGGCTATAGCCCACCGTCCACGGCGGCTATTTCGCGCGCTGCACCGGTAGGCATTTCTTGCCATTTTAGGGCAGGCCTCTGACTGTAGCCTCCCACTAGCCACAGGAGGATACTCGAAAAGACTGGACCCAATTCCGACTCCAGAGCCCCCGAACCGCGCTCCCCAACCCCCGCGGGCTAAAGGCTATAGCCCACCGCCTCGGCAACTATTGCACGCACTGTGCCGCTGTGCATTTCTTGCCATTTTAGGGCGGGCCTCTGACCATAGCCTCCCACTGGGCACACGAGGCCCCTCGAAAAGACTATACGCATTTCCGACGTGCAGAGCCCCGGAACCCCCCTCCACAAACCCCGCGGACCAATGGCTATAGCCCACCGGCCACGGCGGCTATTTTGCGTGCTGCGCCGCTGGGTATTTCTTGCCATTTTTGGATAGGCCTCTGACCGTAGCCTCCCACTGGGCACACGAGGACCCTCGAAAAGACACTAATCATTTCCGACACCCAGAGCCCCCGAACCCCCCTCCCCAACCCCTGCGGACCAAAGGCTATAGCCCACCGGGCTCGGCGACTATTTCGCGTGCTGCGCCACTGGGTATTTCTTGCCATTTTAGGGCAGGCCTCTGACTGTAGCCTCCCACTGGGCACATGAGGCCCCTCAAAAAGACTGGACCCAATTCCGACGCCCAGAACCCCCGAACCCCCTCCCCAACCCCCGCAGGCAAAAGGCCCACCGGCCTCGGCGACTATTTTATTGCGCGCTGGTATTCTTCTTGCTGTTTTAGGGCAGGCCTCTGACCGTAGCCTCCCACTGGGCACATGAGGACCCTTGAAAAGACTGGACCCATTTCCGATGCCCAAAGACCCCGAACCCCTCTCCCCAACCCTCGGGGGCCAATGGCTATAGCCCACCGGCCTCGGCGGCTATTTTGCGTGCTGCGCCGCTGGGTATTTCTTGCCATTTTTGGATAGGCCTCTGACCGTAGCCTCCCACTGGGCACACGAGGACCCTCGAAAAGACACTAATCATTTCCGACACCCAGAGCCCCCGAACCCCCCTCCCCAACCCCTGCGGACCAAAGGCTATAGCCCACCGGGCTCGGCGACTATTTCGCGTGCTGCGCCAATGGGTATTTCTTGCCATTTTAGGGCAGGCCTCTGACTGTAGCCTCCCACTGGGCACATGAGGCCCCTCAAAAAGACTGGACCCAATTCCGACGCCCAGAACCCCCGAACCCCCTCCCCAACCCCCGCAGGCAAAAGGCCCACCGGCCTCGGCGACTATTTCGCGCGCTGCGCCGCTGGGTATTTCTTGCTGTTTTAGGGCAGGCCTCTGACCGTAGCCTCCCACTGGGCACATGAGGACCCTTGAAAAGACTGGACCCATTTCCGATGCCCAAAGACCCCGAACCCCTCTCCCCAACCCTCGGGGGCCAATGGCTATAGCCCACCGGCCACGGCGACTATTTCGAGCGCTGCGCCGGTAGGCATTTCTTGCCATTTTAGGGCAGGCCTCTGACCGTAGCCTCCCACTGGGCACACGAGGACCCTCAAAATGACTGGAATCATTTCCGACACCCAGAGCCCCCGAACCCCCTGCCCAACCCCCGCGGACCAAAAAGGCTATAGCCCGCCGGGCTCGGCGACTATTTCGAGCGCTGCGCCGCAGGGAATTTTTTGCCTTTTTAGGGCAGGCCTCTGACCGTAGGCTTGCACTGAGCCCACGAGGCCCGTCAAAAAGACTGGACCCAATTCCGACGCCGGAACCCCGAACCCCCTCAACCCCCAGCAAAAGGCCCACGGCCTCGGCGATTATTTCAGCAGCGCTGGGTATTTCTTGCTGTTTTAGGGCAGGCCTCTGACCGTAGCCTCCCACTGGGCACATGAGGACCCTTGAAAAGACTGGACCCATTTCCGATGCCCAAAGACCCCGAACCCCTCTCCCCAACCCTCGGGGGCCAATGGCTATAGCCCACCGGCCTCGGCGACTATTTCGCGAGCTGTGCCGCTGGGCATTTCTTGCCATTTTAGGGCGGGCCTCTGACCGTAGCCTCCTACTAGGCACACGAGGCCCCTCGATAGCACTTGACCCATTTCCGATGCCCAGAGTCCCCGAACCTCCCTCCTCAACCCCCATCGGGCCAAAGGTATAGCCCACCGACCTCGGCGACTATTTCGCACACTGTGCCGCTGGGTATTTCTTGCCATTTTAGGGCGGACCTCTGACCGTTGCCTCCCACTGGGCACTCGAGGCCCCTGGAAAACACTAGACCCATTTTCGATGCCCAGAGTCCCCGAACCCCCCTCCCCAACCCCCGCGGCACAAAGGCTATGGCCCACCGACCTCGGCGACTATTTCTCCCACTGTGCCGCTGCGTATTTCTTGCTATTTTAGGGCGGACCTCTGACCGCAGCCTCCCACTGGGCACACGAGGCCCCTGGAAAACACTGCACCCATTTCCGATGCCCAGAGTCCCCGAACCCGCTCCCCAACCCCCGCGGCCCAAAGGCTAAAGCCCACCGGCCACGGCGACAATTTCGCGCGCTGCGCCGCTGGGCATTTCTTGCCTTTTTAGGGCAGGCCTGTGATTGTAGCCTCCCACTGGGCACACGAGGCCCCTCGAAATGAATGGACCCATTTCTGATGCCCAGAGCCCCCGAACCCCCTCCCCAACCCCCGCGGAACAAAGGCTATAGCCCACCGGCCACGGCGACTATTTCGCGCACTGCGCCGCTGGGCATTTCTGGCCTTTTTAGGGCAGGCCTCTGACCTTAGGCTCCCACTGAGCACACGATGCCCCTCAAAAACACTAGACCCATTTCCAACGCCCAGACCCCCGAACCGCCCTCCGAAACCCCCGCAGACCGAAGGCTATAGCCCACCGGCCTCGGCGACTATTTCGCGCGCTCTCTCGCTGGGCATTTCTTGCCATTTTAGGGCGGGCATCCGACCGTAGCCTACAACTGGGCAAACGACGCCCCTCAAAAACACTACACCCATTTCCGATGCCCAGAGTCCCGGAACCCCCCTCCCCAACCCCCGCGGTCCAAAGGCTAAAGCCCACCGGCCACGGCTACTATTTCGCAGTCTGCGGCGCTAGGCATTTCTTGTCATTTAAGCGCAGGCCTCTGACCGTAGCCTCCCACTGGGCACACGAGGCCCCTCGAAAAGGCTGGACCCATTTCTGAGGCCCAGATCCCCCGAACCCCCCTCCCCAACCCCCCGCGGAACAAAGGCTATAGCCCACCGGCCTCAGCGACAATTTCGTGCGCTGTGCCACTGGGTATTTCTTGCCATTTTAGGGCAGGCGTCTCACCGTAGCCTCCCACTGGGCACACCAGGCCGCTCGAAAACACTGGACCCATTTCCGATGCCAAGAACCTCCGAACCCCCCCTCCCAAACCCCGAGGGCCAAAGGCTATAGCCCACCGGCCTCGGTGACTATTTCGCGCGCTGCGCCGCTGGGCATTTCGTGCAATTTTAGGGCAGGCCTCTTACCGTAGCCTCCCACTGGGCACACGAGGACCCTAAAAAATTTTGGACCCATTTCCGAAGCCCAGACCCCCGAACCGCCCTCCGCAACCCCCGCGGACCAAGGGCTATAGCCCATCGGGCTCGGAGAATATTTCGCGTGCCACATCGCGGGGTATTTCTTGCCTTTTTAGGGCAGGCCTCTGAACTTAGGCAACCACTGAGGACACGATGCCCCTCAAATAGACTGGACCCATTTCCGATGCCCAGAGTCCCCGAACCCCCTCCCCAACCCCCGCGGAACAAAGACTATAGCCCACCGGCCACGGCGACTATTTCGTGCGCTGTGCCGCTGGACATTTCTTGCAATGTTAGGGTGGGCCTCTGACCGTAGCCTCCCACTGGGCACACGAGGTCCGTGGAAAACACTGGACCCATTTCCGATGCCCAGAGTCCCGAACCCCCTCCCCAATCCCCGCGGGCCGAAGGCTAAAGCCCACCGGCCACGGCGACTATTTCGCGCACTGCGCCGCTGGGCATTTCTTGCCTTTTTAGGGCAGGCCCCTCGAAAAGACTTGACCCCTTTATGATGCCTAGAGCCCCCGAACCCACCTCCCCAACCCCCGCGGAACATAGGCTATAGCCCACCGGCCTCGGCGACTATTTCGCGCACTGCGCCGCTGGGCATTTCTTGCCTTTTTAGGGCAGGCCCCTCGAAAAGACTTGACCCCTTTATGATGCCTAGAGCCCCTGAACCCACCTCCCCAACCCCCGCAGAACATAGGCTACCACCCACCGGCCACGGCGACAATTTCGCGCGCTGCACCGCTGGGCATTTCTTGCCTTTTTAGGGCAGGCCTCTGATTGTAGCCTCCCACTGGGTACACGAGGACCCTCGAAAAGTCTAGACCCATTTCCGACGCCCAGACCCCCGAACCGCCCTCCGAAACCCCCGCGGACCGAAGGCTATAGCCCACCGGCCTCGGGGACTATTTCGCGCGCTCTGCTGCCGGGCATTTCTTGCCATTTTAGGGAGGGCATCCGACCGTAGCCTACCACTGGGCAAACGAGGCCCCACGAAAAGGCTGGACCCATTTCTGAGGCCCAGAACCTCTCACCGTAGCCTCCCACCGGCCACGGCGACTATTTCGCGCACTGCGCCGCTGGGCATTTCTTGCCTTTTTAGGGCAGGCCTCTGACCTTAGGCTCCCACTGAGCACACGATGCCCCTCAAAAAACTGGACCGATTTCCGATGCCCAGAGTCCCCGAACCCCCTCCCCAAAGCCCGCGGAACAAAGGCTATAGCCCACCGGCCACGGCGACTATTTTGCGCGCTGTGCCGCTGGACATTTCTTGCCATTTTAGGGCGGGCCTCTGACCGTAGCCTACCACTGGGCACACGAGGCCCCTCGAAAACACTAGACCCATTTTCGATGCCCAGAGTCCCCGAACCCCCTCCCCAACCCCCGCGAAACAAAGGCTATAGCCCACCGACCTCAGCGACTATTTCGCGCGCTGTGCCGCTGGACATTTCTTGCCATTTTAGGGCGGGCCTCTGACCGTAGCCTACCACTGGGCACACGAGGCCCCTCGAAAACACTAGACCCATTTTTCATGGCCAGAGTCCCCAAACCCCCTCCCCAACCCCTGCGGAACAAAGCCTATAGCCCACCGACCTCGGTGACTATTTCGCGCACTGTACCGCTGGGCATTTCTTGCCATTTTAGGGCGGACCTCTGACCGTAGCCTCCCACTGGGCACACAAGGCCCCTGGAAAACACTGGACCCATTTCCGATGCTCAGAGTCCCCGAACCCCCTCCCCAACCCCCGCGGGCCAAAGGCTAAAGCCCGCCGGCCACGGTGACTATTTCGCGCACTGGGCCGCTAGGCATTTCTTGCCTTTTTAGGGCAGGCCTCTGACCGTAGCCTCCCAATGGGCACACGAGGCCCCTCGAAAAGACTTGACCCATTTATGATGCCCAGAGCTCCCGAACCCACATCCCCAACCCCCGCGGAACAAAGACTATAGCCCACCGGCCACGACGACTATTTCGCGCACTGCGCCGCTGGGCATTTCTTGCCTTTTTAGGGCAGGCCTCTGACCTTAGCGTCCCACTGAGCACACGATGCCCCTCGAAAACACTAGACCCATTTTCGATACCCAGAGTCCCCGAACCACCCTCCCCAACCCCCGCGGGCCAAAGGCTAAAGCTCACCGGCCACGGCGACGATTTCGCGCGCTGCGCCGCTAGGAATTTCTTGCCATTTTAGCGCAGGCCACCCACTGGGCACACGAGGCCCCTCGAAATGACTGGACCCATTTCTGATGCCCATAGCCCCCGAACCCCCTCCCCAACTCCCGCGGAACAAAGGCTATAGCCCGCCGGCCACGACGAATATTTCGCGCGCTGTGCCGCTGGACATTTCTTGCCATTTTATGGCAGGCCTCTGACCGTAGCCTACCACTGGGCACACGAGGCCCCTCGAAAACACTAGACCCATTTTCGATGCGTAGAGTCCCCGAACCCCCCTCCCCAACCCCCGCGGGCCAAAGGCTAAAGGTCACCGGCCACGGCAACGATTTCGCGTGCTGCGCCGCTAGAATTTCTTCCCATTTTAGCGCAGGCCTCTGACCGTAGCCTCCCACTGGGCACACCAGGCCCCTCGAAAAGGCTGGACCCATTTCTGATGCCCAGAGCCCCCGAACCCCCCTCCCTAACCCCCGCGGAACAAAGGCTATAGCCCTCAGCCCTCGGCGACTATTTCGCGCACTGTGCCGCTGGGCATTTCTTGCCATTTTAGGGCAGACCTCTGACCGTAGCCTACCACTGGGCACACGAGGCCCCTCGAAAGCACTAGACCCATTTTCGATGCCCAGAGTCCCCGAACCCCCTCCCCGACCCCCGCGGAACAAAGGCTATAGCCCACCGACCTCAGCGACTATTTCGCGCGCTGTGCCGCTGGACATTTCTTGCCATTTTAGGGCGGGCCTCTGACCGTAGCCTACCACTGGGCACACGAGGCCCCTCGAAAACACTAGACCCATTTTTGATGCCCAGAGTCCCCAAACCCCCTCCCCAACCCCCGCGGAACAAAGGCTATAGCCCACCGACCTCGGCGACTATTTCGCGCACTGTGCCGCTGGGCATTTCTTGCCATTTTAGGGCGGACCTCTGACCGTAGCCTCCCACTGGGCACACGAGGCCCCTGCAAAACACTAGACCCATTTCCGATGCCCAGAGTCCCCGAATCCCCTCCCCAACCCCCGCGGGCCAAAGGCTAAAGCCCGCCGGCCACGGTGACTATTTCGCGCACTGCGCCGCTAGGCATTTCTTGCCTTTTTAGGGCAGGCCTCTTACCTTAGGCTCCCACTGAGAACACGATGCCCCTCAAAAGGACTGGACCCATTTCCGATGCCCAGAGCCCCCGAACCCCCCTCCCTAACCCCCGCGGAACAAAGGCTATAGCCCACTGCCCTCGGGGACTATTTCGCGCACTGTGCCGCTGGGCATTTCTTGCCATTTTAGGGCGGACCTCTGACCGTAGCCTACCACTGGGCACACGAGGCCCCTCGAAAATACTAGACCCACTTTTTATGCCCAGAGTCCCCAAACCCCCTCCCCAACCCCCGCGGAACAAAGGCTATAGCCCACCGACCTCGGCGACTATTTCGCGCACTGTGCCGCTGGGCATTTCTTGCCATTTTAGGGCGGACCTCTGACCGTAGCCTCCCACTGGGCACACGAGGCCCCTGCAAAACACTAGACCCATTTCCGATGCCCAGAGTCCCCGAATCCCCTCCCCAACCCCCGCGGGCCAAAGGCTAAAGCCCGCCGGCCACGGTGACTATTTCGCGCACTGCGCCGCTAGGCATTTCTTGCCTTTTTAGGGCAGGCCTCTTACCTTAGGCTCCCACTGAGAACACGATGCCCCTCAAAAGGACTGGACCCATTTCCGATGCCCAGAGCCCCCGAACCCCCCTCCCTAACCCCCGCGGAAGAAAGGCGATAGCCCACCGGCCACGGCGACTATTTCGCGCGCTGTGCCGCTGGACATTTCTTTCCATTTTAGGGCGGGCCTCTGACCGTAGCTTACCACTGGGCACACGAGGACCCTCGAAAACACTAGACCCATTTTCGATGCCCAGAGTCCCCGAACCCCCCTCCCCAACCCCCGCGGGCCAAAGGCTAAAGCTCGCCGGCCACGGCGACGATTTTGCGCGCTGCACCGCTAGGAATTTCTTGCCATTTGAGCGCAGGCCTCTGACCGTAGCCTCCCACTGGGCACACGAGGCCCCTCAAAAAGCCTGGACCCATTTTTGAGTCCCAGAGCCCCCCAACCCCCGCGGAACAAATGCTATAGCCCACCGACCTCGGCGACTACTTCGCGCACTGTGCCGCTGGGCATTTCTTGGCATTTTAGGACAGGCCTCTGTCCGTAGCCTCCCACTGGACACACGAGGCCCCTGGAAAACACTGGACCCATTTCCGATGCCCAGAGTCCCCGAACCCCCTCCCCAACCCCCGCGGGCCAAAGGCTAAAGCCCGCCGGCCACGGCGACTATTTCGCGCACTGCACCGCTGGGCATTTCTTTCCTTTTTAGGGCAGGCCTCTGACCTTAGGCTCCCACTGAGAACGCGATGCGCCTCAAAAAGACTGGACCCATTTCCGATGCCCAGATTCCCCGAACCCCCTCCCCAACCCCCGCGGAACAAAGGCTATAGCCCACCGGCCACAGCGACTATTTCGCGCGCTGTGCCGCTGGACTTTTCTTGCCATTTTAGAGCGGGCCTCTGACCGTAGCCTACCACTGGGCACACGAGGCCCCTCGAAAACACTAGACCCATTTTCGATGCCCAAAGTCCCCGAACCCCCTCCCCAACCCCCGCGGAACAAAGGCTATAGCCCACCGACCTCGGCGACAATTTCGCGCACTGTGCCGCTGGGTATTTCTTGCCATTTTAGGGCGGACCTCTGACCGTAGCCTCCCACTGGCCACACGAGGCCCTGGAAAACACTGGACCCATTTCCCATGCCCAGAGTCTCCGAACCCCCTCCCCAACCCCCGCAGGCCAAAGGCTAAAGCCCGCCGCCACGGTGACTATTTCGCGCACTGCGCCGCTGGGCATTTCTTGCCTTTTTAGGGCTGGCCTCTGACCGTAGCCTCCCACTTGGCACACGAGGCCCCTCGAAGAGACTTGACCCATTTATGGTGCCCAGAGCCTCCGAACCCACCTCCCCAACCCCCGCGGAACAAAGGCTATAGCCCACCGGCCTCGGCGACTATTTCGCGAGTTGTGCCGCTCGGCATTTCTTGCCATTTTAGGGCGGACCTCTGACCGTAGCCCACCGGCCTCGGTTACTATTTCGCGCACTGCGCTGCTGGGCATTTCTTGCCTTTTTAGGGCAGGCCTCTGACCGTAGCCTCCCATTGGGCACACGAGGCCATAGCCCACGGCCTCGGCGACTATTTTGCGCGCTGTGCCGCTGGGCATTTCTTGCCATTTTAGGGCAATCCTCTGACCGTAGCCTCCCACTGGGCACACGAGGCTCCTCGAAAAGACTGGACCCATTTCCGACCCCCGGTGTCCCCGAACCACCCTCCCCAACCCCCGTGGAACAGACGCTATAGCCCACCGGCCTCGGAGACTATTTCGCGCGCTGTGCCCCGGGGCATTTTGTTGCCTTTTTAGGGCAGGCCTCTGACCGTAGGCCCCTCAAAAAGACTGGACCCATTTTCAATGCCCAGAGTCCCCGAACCGCCTCCCCAACCCACGCTGGCCAAAGGCTATAGCCCACAGGCCTTGGCGACTATTTCGCGCGCTGTGCCGCTGTGCATTTCTTGCCATTTTAGGGCATGTGTAACACCCCAAATCTAACACGTGCAGAGCACGTGAGAGAAGGAGGTTACTCGCAAAACATACTCGTTACTCATAAATACCAAGCTGGTATACCTCAAATTCTTATAAGAATAATCCATAAGTTCATACATCCAACGCTAAATACTCTCTCCAAAACATAAAAATAACAAAGTCTCAAAACCCAAATTACAAGCTCATGATCGAAATAAACTAAAAATAAACATGAGCCTGTTCTTCTTCTTATTCAAATAGAGCGAGCGAAAATCTCTAACTTCATGGCTAGGCACACCTCTCAAAGGAACTTAATCTGCAAAAAGTAATGACGAGGGGTGAGCCGTCAACTCGGTAAGTAAAACCATTCCTAACACACTAGGCCTATCGATACCCAAAATATGTTGCAAGCCTTCTTTGAGCAAAACATATTTCATAAATCCATAAGTTTCATAAAAACTATATTCCATGACAAAATAACGTATTTCAATTAGATAACGTAAATCCATAAGAATTCAGAATGTCAAAAACATAGTTACTTATTAAGGCAAATCATATTCACATGTACAGAAAATGAAAAGTTAGCTCATGTCACATAGTGTCACCTATAGTCCCGGTGACCCGGCCCAGACAGAATCAGAATATTGTGTGCACATTCAGAACTTATACCCAGTACTGGTCCAGACAGATATATCGTATATTACGATCAGAATCAGAATCAGAATAACTATGGACAATGAGCCAAAACATTAAGAATTCCATACAATCATCAATAGCTGAAATCTCACATGAGTACAAGTATCAGATTCAGAAAAGTCCATAAAAATAATTTAGGCTTGCAAACTACTTTACAGATAAATCATAAAAGGTAGTAATGTCATTAAATATTTTACATATTGAAAAGCATTTATAAAATATTTTGTTAAAGAATTCAGATTTGAAAACATTTTCATAAACTGAATTTGGTATGAAAATCCTTTAATCGTAAAGGTAGTATAAAAACTAAAATCTATTCATCTTCCAAGTAGTATACAAACATTTATACTTATAATAATAATATCAAAATACTTATATATATCCAGTATACTAGGAATGAAGTTACTTACCTTGATAAGAAGATCTTGAACTACACACTTCTAAATCCCTAAGAGCCTTTGACAAACAAATCAAAACATAACTATTAATAACTCACTCTATGAATCTGCCTTTCTAATTCATTCCTGTACAGGTCTGATCTCAGAATTTTAACTCTTAATCTAAACCTCGGAATGACATAATATTCTACAAAACTATTCTGGACATCCGTGAGTATCTCATATAAAATTCTGAAGAGGCTCCGAGATCAAAAACATTTTTAAAACTATTTATTTCCCAACAATTCCAAAACTGTTTTCTCATAACCTTAACCGAACAGAACAGGTTCTGAGACTTTTATGAAATGACATACTTATCATAAAATTATGAAATTAAAACTGGAGATACTAAACATGTATATTAACATCTGTATAAAATTACATAATTTTCCAAGTTCATTTGATAGTGAAAATAATTCTGTAAACCCGATTGGACTGTTGGAATTACAGTTTTCCAGTGCAGTGGTTTCTAATTCGAAAATACATATTAAATTGAAAACGAAATCAAATTTGATGAAATAAAATTTATTAAGGAGGTTATATATGTCTATTTTCCAGAATATAAATTTCTAAGAAAAATTCGTTCACAAAGTATCAGTCAAAAAAATCAAGATATCATGCTGTCCAGAAATCATCCTACATGCTTATTATGCCAAAGGTTGATTAACCAATCTCCTAATTAATCAAAACCCCAAACAAAACCCAAACACATCATGTATCAAGATCTAAAAAAAATCTCAAATCATGTCAACATAAACCTTACATAGAATAATTTAAAACAAATCTTGAAGGGATTGAAGATGGTATACATACCGATTGCTTTGATTCTCTCCAATTGAATCCTATGGTGTGAGTGAAGAAAAATTATGAACAATTGATAAGAGAGGAAACAAGAATATCATAGGTTTTTAGGGTTATGAAAAAGGGAGATAAAAGATGAATTTATAGGGGATGGGATTTTGGAGAAATAGCCATTTTGGCAAAAACAAACTTATAATTAACCTCATAATAACTTAATACCCTTTTCTACCCTTTTCTAATAAGGGTTAAAAGGGCCTCCATAATTCCTAGTGAAAGCCCAAATTCCATAAGGAAAATTTTTTTTTTTTTTTCGGGCGTTACAGCATGCCTCTGAACGTAGCCTACCACTGGGCACATGAGGCCCCTCGAAAAGACTGTGCCCATTTCTGACGCCCAGAGTCTCCGAACCTCCCTCCCGAACTCCCGCGGACCAAAGGCCATAGCCCAACGGCCTCGGCGACTATTTCGCGCGCTGCGCCACTGGGCATTTCTTGCCATTTTAGGGCGTGCCTCTGAAGGTAGCCTCCCACTGGGCACACGAGGCCCCTCGAAAAGACCATGCCCATTTTTGACGGCCAGAGCCCCGGAACCCACCTCCCCAAGCCCCGCGGACCAAAGGCTATAGCCCACCGGCCTCGGCGACTATTTCGCGCGCTGCGCTGCTGGGCATTTCTTGTCATTTTAGGGCAGGCCTATGACCGTAGCCTCCCACTGGGCACGGGAGAACTCTCGAAAAGTCTTTACCCATTTCCGACGCCCAGAGCCCCCGAACCCCCCTTCCTAACACCCGCGGACCAAAGGGTACAACCCACCGGCCTCGACGACTATTTCGCGCGCTGCGCGCTGGGCATTTCTTGCCATTTTTGGGCATGCCACTGACCGTAGCCTCCCACTGGGCACACGAGGACCCTCGAAAAGGCTGTACCCATTTTCAACGCCCAGAGCCCCCGAACCCCCCTCCCCAACCCCCGCGGACCTCAGGCTATAGCCCACCGGCATCGGTAACTATTTCTCGCGCTCCGCTGCAGGCATTTCTGGCCATTTTAGGGCAGGCCTCTGACCGTAGCCTCCCACTGGGCACATGAGGCCCCTCGAAAAGACTGTACCCATTTTCGACGCCCAGAGCCCCCGAACCCCCCTCCCCAACCCCACGGACCAAAGGCTATAGCCCACCGGCGTCGGTGACTATTTCCCGCGCTCTGCTATTGGGCATTTCTGGCCAATTTAGGGCAGGCCTCTGACCGTAGCCTCCCACTGGGCACATGAGGCCCCTCGAAAAGACTGTACCCATTTTTGACGCCCAGAGCCCATGAATCTCCCTCCCTAAACCCCGCAGACCACAGGCTATAGCCCTCCGGCCTCGGCGACTATTTCACGCGCTGCGCCGCTGGGCATTTCTTTCCATTTTAGGGCAGGCATCTGACCGTAGCCTCCCACTGGGCACATGAGAATCCTCGAAAAGACCGTACTGATTTCCGACACACAGAACCCCCTCACCGCCCTCCCCAACCCCCCTGGACCACAGGCTATAGCCCACCGGCGTCGGCAACTATTTCTCGCGCTCCGCTGCTGGGTATTTCTGGCCATTTTAGGGCAGGCCTCTGACCATAGACTCCTATTGGCCACACGAGGCCCCTCGAAAAGACTTTACCCATTTCCGATGCCCAGAGTTTAAAATTCATGCCATTTTATGGCGTATCTCTGACCGTAGCCTCCCACTTTGGGCTACGAGGCCCTTGAAAAAGCGGTGCCCATTTATGGCCCGAGCCCCGAACCCCCTCCCAGACCCTGCGGACCAAATGCTGTAGCAGCGCAGCCTCGGCGACTATTTGTGTATGCGCTGGGTATTTCTTGCCATTTTAGGGCGGGCCTCGGCCGTAGCCTCCCACAGGCACCGCGAACCCTCGAAAAACATGTACCGATTTCCGACACAGGCCCGAACCCCCTCCCCAACCCCCACGGACCAAATGATATAGCCCACCGGCGTCGGCAACTATTTCTCGCGCTCCGCCGCTGGGTATTTCTTGCCATTTTAGGGCAGGCCTCTAATCGTAGCCTCCCACAGGCACACGAGGACACTCGAAAGATTGTACCCATTTCCGACGCCCAGAACGCCCGAACCCCCCTCCCCAACCCACGCGGACCAAAGGCTATAGCCCACCGGCGACGGCAACTATTTCTCGCGCCCCGCCGCTGGGCATTTCTTACCATTTTAGGGCAGGACTTTGACCGTGCCCTCCCACCGGGCACACGAGGACCCTTGAAAAGACTGTACCCATTTCCGACGCCAGAGCCCCCGAACCCCCCTCCCCAACCCCCGCGGACCAAAGGCTATAGCCCACCAGCGTCAGCAACTATTTCGTGCGCTGCGCTGCTAGGCATTTCCCGGTATTTTAGCGCATGCCACTAACCGTAGCCTCCCACTGGGCACACGAGGCTCCTCGAAAATTCTGTACCCATTTCCGGCCTTGAGCCCACGAATCCCCTCCCAGGCCCCGCGGACCACATCTTTACTAGCCTCTCGGCCTCGCCCGACAATTTCATGTACTGCGCGCTGGAGCATTCTTCCTATTTTAAGGCGGGGCCTCGACCCGTAGCCTCAATGGGCACCACGGGACCTCGAAAAATTGTACCCATTTCGACCCCAGGCCCCGACCCCCTCCCGGCCCCATGGGACCAAAGGCTATAGCCAGGCATCAGCCTTCTTCGCCTTGCAGCTTGCGCGTTGGGCATTTCATGCCATTTAGGGCATGCCTTGGCCGTAGCCTGCCCGCGGGCTACGAGGGACCTCGAAGGGACGGTGCCCATTTATGACCACGGAGAGACCAGAACCCCTCCCCAGCCTTAGCGGACCAAAGGCTATGGCCCACGGAGACTATTCGCGTCTGTCATTGGGCATTTCTTGTCATTTAGGGTGAGCCTCGTGGTAGCCTCCATGGGCACATGAGAACTCTCGAAAAAACTGTACCGACAGGCACGGATCCCGAACCCCCTCCCAACCCCACGGACCAAATGATATAGCCCACGGCGTATTTCGCTGTCTGCTGGGCATTTGGCCATTTTAAGCGGCCTCGACCGTAAGCCTCCCAGCTGGGCACATGAGGCCCTCGAAAACATACCCATTTTGTGGAACCCCAGAACCCCCCCAACCCCACGGACCAAGGCTATAGCCACCGGTCGGTGACTATTTCTCGCGCTCTGTTGGGCATTCTTGCCAATTTAGGACCTCGACCGTAGCCTCCATTGGGCACATGAGGCCCTCGAAAAGCCATGCCATTTTGGCCCAGGCCATGAATCTCCCTCCGCAGGACCACAGGCTATAGCCCTCGGCCTCGGCGGAAATTTTGCGCTGGGCATTTCTTTCCATTTAAGGCGGGCATCTGTGTAGCCTCCAGGCATGAGAATCCTCGAAAAGCATACTGATTTCCGACACAGAACCCCGAACCCCCTCAGCCCCGGACCACGGGCCGCCGCCGTCGGCAAGCTATTTCTCGGCTCCGGCTGGGTATTTCTGGCCATTTTAGTGCAGGCCTCTGACCGTAGCCTCCGACTAGCCACCACAGGCCCTCGAAAGACTTTACCCATTTCCGATGCAGGCCCCGAACCCCCTCCCGACCCCGCGGGCCAGGCTATAGCCCACCGGCCTTGGCGAGTATTTGTGTGCGTTGTGCATTTCATGCCATTTTATGGCCTATCTCTGACCGTAGCCTCCCACTGGGTACACGAGGCCCTTGAAAACGGTGCCATTTATGGCGCTTGAGCCCCGAACCCCCCTCCCGAACCCCCGCGGACCGAAGGCTATAGCCCACTAGCCTTGGAGACTATTTCGCGTGCTGTGCCGCTGGGCATTTCGTGTCATTTTAGGGCAGGCCTCTGACCGTAGCCTCCCCTGGGCACATGAGAACCCTCGAAAAAACTGTACCCATTTCCGACACCCAGAGCCCCCGAACCCCCCTCCCCAACCCCCACGGACCAAATGATATAGCCCACCGGCGTCAGCAACAATTTCTCGCGCTCCACCGCTGGGTATTTCTTGCCATTTTAGGGCAGTCCTCTGATCGTAGCCTCCCACTGGGCACACGAGGACCCTCGAAAAGACTGTACCCATTTCGGCCTTGGCCAGAACCCCCTGACCCCACGCGGACCAAAGGCTATAGCCCACCGACGTCGGCAACTATTTCGCGCGCTGCGCCGCTGGGTATTTCTTGTCATTTTAGGGCATGCCACTGACCGTAGCCTTCCACTAGGCAGATGAGGACCCTCGAAAAGACTGGACTCATTTCCGGTGTCCAGAGCCCCCGAACCTCCCTCCCCAACCCCCGCGGACTAAGGGCTATAGCCCACCGGCGTCGGCAACTATTTCTCGCGCTCTGCTGCTGGGTATTTATGGCCATTTTAGAGCAGGCCTCTGACCGTAGACTCCTACTGGCCACACGAGGCCCCTCGAAAAGACTTTACCCATTTCCGATGCCCAGAGCCCCCGAACCCCCCTCCCCAACCCCCGCGGGCCAAAGGCTATAGCCCACCGGCCTTGGCGAGTATTTCGCGCGCTGTGCCGTTGTGTATTTCATGCCATTTTATGGCCTATCTCTTACCGTAGCCTCCCACTGGGCACACGAGGCCCCGCGAAAAGACAGTGCCCATTTATGGCCTTGAGCCCCGAACCCCCTCCGAACCCCGCGGACCAAAAGGCTATAGCCACGGCCAGAGACTATTTCGCGTGCTGTGCCGCTGGGCATTTCGTGTCATTTTAGGGCAGGCCTCTGACCGTAGCCTCCCCTGGGCACAGGAGAACCCTCGAAAAAACTGTACCGATTTCCGACACCCAGAGCCCCCGAACCCCCCTCCCCAACCCCCACGGACCAAATGATATAGCCCACCGGCGTCGGCAACAATTTCTCGCGCTCCACCGCTGGGTATTTCTTGCCATTTTAGGGCAGGCCTCTGATCGTAGCCTCCCACTGGGCACACGAGGACCCTCGAAAAGACTGTACCCATTTCGGCCCCGAACCCCCTGACCCCGGACCAAAGGCTATAGCCCCGGCAACTATTTGCGGTATTTCTTGTCATTTTAGGGCATCCCACTGACCGTAGCCTCCCACTGGGCAGATGAGGACCCTCGAAAAGACTGGACTCATTTCCGGTGTCCAGAGCCCCCGAACCTCCCTCCCCAACCCCCGCGGACTAAGGGCTATAGCCCACTGGCCTCGGCGATTATTTTTTGCTGTGCCGCTGGGCATTTCTTTCCATTTTAGGGCAGGCCTCTGACCGTAGCCTCCCACTGGGCACATGAGAATCCTTGAAAAGACTGTAGCAATTTCCAACACCCAGAACCCCCGAACCCCCCTCCCCAACCCACATGGACCAAAGGCTATAGCCCACCGGCGTCGGCAACTATTTCTCGCGCCCCGCCGCTGGGCATTTCTTACGATTTTTGGGTAGGCCTCTGACCGTGCCCTCCCACTGGGCACACGAGGACCCTTGAAAAGACTGAACCCATTTCCGGCCTTGAGCCCCGAACACCTCCCGACCCCCGGACCCAGGCTATAGCCCACGGTCGGCAACTATTTTTGTCTTCTGTGACTGCTGGGCATTTCTCGCTAATTTAGGGCATGCCACTAACCGTAGCCTCCCACTGGGCACACGAGGCTCCTCGAAAATTCTGTACCCATTTCCGATGCCCAGAGCCCCCGAACCCCCCTCCCCAACCCCCGCGGACCACATGTTATAGTCCTCCGGCCTCGACAATTTTGTATTTGGCCATGAGCATTTTGCTATTTTAGGGCAGGCCTCGACCGTAGCCTCCCAGAGCATCTGAGGACCCTCGAAAGATTTTACCATTTCGGCCCCAGGCCCCGAACCCCCTCCCGGCCCCATGAGACCAAAGGCTATAGCCCACCGGCGTTGGCAACTATTTCGCACGCTGCGCCGCTGGGCATTTCATGCCATTTCAGGGCATGCCACTGACCGTAGCCTGCCACTGGGCACACGAGGACCCTCGAAAGGATTGGACCCATTTCCGACGTCCAGAGCCACCGAACCGCCCTCCCCAACCCCCGCGGACTAAGGGCTATAGCCCACTAGCCTCGGCGACTATTTTGCGCTGTGCTGCTGGGTATTTCTTTCCATTTTAGGGCAGCCCTCTGACCCTACCCTCCCACTGGGCACACGAGGCCCCTCGAAAAGACTGTGCCCATTTATGACACCCACGAATCTCCCTCCCCAAACCCCGCAGACCACAGGCTATAGCCCTCCGGCCTCGGCGAAAATTTCACGCGCTGCGCCACTGGGTATTTCTTGTCATTTTAGGGCATGCCACTGACCGTAGCCTCCCACTGGGCAGATGAGGACCCTCGAAAAGACTGGACTCATTTCCGGTGTCCAGAGCCCCCGAACCTCCCTCCCCAACCCCCGCGGACTAAGGGCTATAGCCCACCGGCGTCGGCAACTATTTCTCGCGCTCCGCTGCTGGGTATTTCTGGCCATTTTAGAGCAGGCCTCTGACCGTAGACTCCTACTGGCCACACGAGGCCCCTCGAAAAGACTTTACCCATTTCCGATGCCCAGAGCCCCCGAACCCCCCTCCCCAACCCCCGCGGGCCAAAGGCTATAGCCCACCGGCCTTGGCGAGTATTTCGCGCGCTGTGCCGTTGTGCATTTCATGCCATTTTATGGCCTATCTCTGACCGTAGCCTCCCACTGGGTACACGAGGCCCCGCGAAAAGACAGTGCCCATTTATGACGCCCAGAGCCCCCGAACCCCCCTCCCGAACCCCCGCGGACCAACGACTATAGCCCACCGGCCTTGGAGACTATTTTGCGTGCTGTGCCGCTGGGTATTTCTTGTCATTTTAGGGCAGGCCTCTGACCGTAGCCTCCCACTGGGTACATGAGAACCCTCGAAAAAACTGTACCGATTTCCAACACCCAGAGCCCCCGAACCCCCCTCCCCAACCCCCACGGACCAAATGATATAGCCCACCGGCGTCGGCAACTATTTCTCGCGCTCCGCCGCTGGGTATTTCTTGCCATTTTAGGGCAGGCCTCTGATCGTAGCCTCCCACTGGGCACACGAGGACCCTCGAAAAGACTGTACCCATTTTCGACGCCCACAGCGCCCGAACCCCCCTCCCCAACCCACGCGGACCAAAGGCTATAGCCCACCGGCGTCGGCAACTATTTCGCGCGCTGCGCCGCTGGGTATTTCTTGTCATTTTAGGGCATGCCACTGACCGTAGCCTCCCACTGGGCACATGAGGACCCTCGAAAAGACTGGACTCATTTCCGGTGTCCAGAGCCCCCGAACCTCCCTCCCCAACCCCCGCGGACTAAGGGCTATAGCCCACTGGCCTCGGCGACTATTTTTTGCTGTGCCGCTGGGCATTTCTTTCCATTTTAGGGCAGGCCTCTGACCGTAGCCTCCCACTGGGCACATGAGAATCCTTGAAAAGACTGTATGAATTTCCGACACCCAGAACCCCCGAACCCCCCTCCCCAACCCCAATGGACCAAAGGCTGTAGCCCACCGGCGTCAGCAACTATTTCTCGCGCCCCGCCGCTGGGCATTTCTTACCATTTTAGGGCAGGCCTCTGACCGTGCCCTCCCACTGGGCACACGAGGACCCTTGAAAATTCTGTACCCATTTCCGATGCCCAGAGCCCCCGAATCCCCTCCCCAACCCCCGCGGACCACATGCTATAGCCCTCCGGCCTCGCCGACAATTTCGCGCGCTGCGCCGCTGGGCATTTCTTGCTATTTTAGGGCAGGCCTCTGACCGTAGCCTCCTACTGGGCACACGAGGACCCTCGAAAAGATTGTACCCATTTCTGACCCCCAGAGCCCTCGAACCCCCCTCCACAACCCCCGCAGACCAAAGGCTATAGCCCACCGGCGTCGGTAACTATTTGGCACGCTGCGCCGCTGGGTATTTCACGCCATTTTAGGGCATGCCACTGACCGTAGCCTCCCACTGGGCACACGAGGACCCTCGAAAAGACTGTACCCATTTCCGACGCCCAGAGCCCCCGAATCCCCCTCCCCAACCACCGCGGACCACAGGCTATAGCCCACCGGCCTCGGCGACTAATTCGCGCGCTGCGCCTCTGGGCAGTTCTTGCCATTTTAGGGCAGGCCTCTGAACGTAGACTCCCACTGGGCTCACGAGAACCCTTGAAAAGACTGTACCGATTTCTGACCCCCAGAGCCCCCGAACCCCCCTCCCCAAGCCCCGCGGACCTAAGTTTGTAGCCCCGGCAGATTTAGGGCATGCCACTGTGTAGCCTCCCAGGCACATGAGGACCCTCGAAAAGGCGGACTCATTTCCGGTGTCGAGCCCCAGACCTCCTCCCCAGCCCCGGACTAAGGGCTATGTAGCCAGCCTCGGCGACTATTTTCGCATTTGTCTTGTTGGGCATTTCTTTCCATTTTAGGGCAGGCCTCTGACCGTAGCCTCCCACTGGGCACATTAGAATCCTTGAAAAGACTGTACCAATTTCTGACACCCTGAACCCCTGAACCCCCCTCCCCATCCCCCATGGACCAAAGGCTATAGCCCACCGGCCTCGGCAACTATTTCTCGCGCCCCGCCGCTGGGCATTTCTTACCATTTTAGGGCAGGCCTCTGACCGTGCCCTCCCATTTTCGTGCAACTATTTATCGCGCTCCGCTGCGGGCATTTCTGGCCATTTTAGGGCAGGCCTCTGACCGCAGCCTCCCACTGGGTACATGAGGACCCTCGAAAAGGCATGCCCATTTCGGCGCGGGCCCCGAACCCTCCCCGACCCCGGACCAAGGCTATAGCCCAGCCTCGGCGACTATTCCTTGTTGTGCCCTTGGGCATTTCTTGCCATTTAGGGCGGGCCTCGACCGTAGCCTCCCCTTGGGCACATCGGGACCCTCAAAAAGGCATGCCCATTTCCGATGCGAGGCCCTGAACCCCCTCCCCGGCCCCGCGGACCCGCCTAGCCCACGGGCTCGGCGACTATTTCCTGTTGTCTTCTTGAGGCATTTCTTGCCTTTTTAGGGCAGGCCTCGACCGTAGGTTCCCCATGACCACACAGGCCCTCAGCGGACCCATTCACGATGCCAAGGTCCCGAACCCCTCCCGACCCCATGAGCAGGCCGCTTTGGCCCACGGCCTCGGCGACTATTTAGTGTCTTTGCGCTGGGCATTTTGCCATTTTGGGCAGGCCTGCAGCGGCGTAGCCTCCCAGTTACGTGGCCTCAAAATGGACCCATTCCCAGCCCGATTCCGAACCCCTCCCGTCCCAGCGGGCAGGCCTGTACCGGCCTCGGAGACTATTTGTGTTGCGCATGAGCATTTCTTACCTATTTAGGGAAGGCCTCTGAATGTAGGCTCCCACTGAGCACACGAGGACCCTCAAAAAGGTGGGAGCCATTTTCGACTCCCAGAGTCCCCGAACCCCCTCCCCAACCCCCGCGGGCCAAATGCTATAGCCCACAGGCGTTGGCGACTATTTCGCGCGTTGTGCCGCTGTGCATTTCTTGCCATTTTAGGTCGTGCCTCTGACTGTAGCCTCCCACTGGGCACAGCCTCGAAAAATGCCCATTTAAAGCCGGGGCCCCGAAGCCCCCTCACTTGGGCTACGAGGCCCCGTAAAAGCTGGACCCATTTCCGATGCAGGCCTGAATCCTCCCACGACCCCGCGGACCACACCTATAGCCCACCGGGCTCGACGACTATTTCACGCGCTGTGCTGCAGGGCATTTCTTGCCTTTTTAGGGCAGGCCTCTGACCGTAGCTTCCCGTTGACCACACGAGGCCCCTCAAAAAGACTGGACCGATTTCCGACGCCAAGCGTCCCCGAACCCCCCTCCCCAACCCCCGCAGAACAGACGCTATAGCCCACCGACCTCGGTGACTATTTCGTGCGCTGCGCCGCTGGGCATTTTTTGCCATTTTAGGGCAGGCCTCCGACCGTAGCCTCCCACTGGGCACGCGATGACCCTCGAAAAGACTACCGCCCAGAACCCCCAAACCCCCCTAACCGCCATGGACCAAAGGCTACAGCCCACCGGCCTCGGCGACTATTCCGCGCGCTGCTCCGCTGGGCATTTCTTTCCATTTTAGGGCAGGCCTCTGACCGTAGCCTCCCACTGGGCTTGCGAGGACCCTCGAAAAGACTGTACCCATTTCCGACGCCCAGAACCCCCGAACCCCCCTCCCCAACCCCCGCGGACCAAAGGCTATAGCCCACCGACCCTTGGCAACTATTTCGCACGCTGCGCCGCTGGGTATTTCTTGCCATTTTAGGGCAGGCCTCTGACCGTAGCCTCCCACTGGGTACACAAGGCCCCTCGAAAAGACTGTGCTCATTTCTGACACCAGAGCCCCCGAACCCGCCTCCCCAACCCCCGCGGACCAAAGACTATAGCCCACCGGCCTCGGCGTCTATTTCGCGCGCTATCCTGCGGGGCATTTCTTGCCTTTTTAGGGCAGGCCTCTGACCGTAGCCTCCCACTGGGCACACGAGGACCGTTGAAAAGACTGTACCCATTTCCGAAGCCCATAGCCACCGAACCCCCTTCCCCAACCCCCGCGGCCAAAGACTATAGCCCACCGGCCTCGGCGACTATTCCGCGCTGCCCCCATTGGGCATTTCTTGCCATTTAAAACGGGCCTCGGTATTAGCCTCCCCAGCGGGCATCACGAGGACCCTTGGCTCTTTGTATTAATTTCCAGGCCAGCCTGACCCCCTCCCGGCCCCGCGGACCCAAGGCTATAGCCCACCGTGCCTTGTATTTACATGGCTGACTGGATATTTCTAGCCATTTAGGGCAGGCCTCCGACCACCTCCCAGAGCTACGATGACCCTCGAAAAGGCGGACCCATTTCACTCCCAGGCCCTGAACCCCCTCACAACCCCGCGGACCGGCGCCTGTAGCTGGCCTCGGCGACTATTCTGTGGCGGTGGGTATTCTTGCCATTTTAAGGGCAGGCCTCTGGCCAGCCTCCCACTTTGAGCTACAGGCCCCTGAAAAAGGCGGACCCATTTGAAGCCCAGGCCCAGAACCCCCTCCCAGCCCCAGCGGACCAATAGCTATAGCCAGGGCCTTGGCGACTATTTCTGCTGTTGTCTTGTGTGTATTTCTTGACATTTTAGGGCGTGCCTCGGCCGTAGCCTCCCACTTTGGGCTACGAGGCCCCTTGATAAAGGTATGCCAATTTCTAGCGCCCAGGCAGACCCTCCACCCAGGCCCAGCGGACCGAGGCTATAGCCACGGGCTCGGAGACTATTCCTTGCAGCTGCTCAGCAGGCATTCTTCTTTTCGGGCGGGCCTCGATCGTAGGCACCTGGGCACGGACCCTCGAAAGGCATGCCATTTCCGACACCTAGAGCCCCAGTCCCCCTCCCGACCCCGGACCAAGGCTACATAGCCACAGCCTTGGCGACTATTTGTGCGCTGCGGTGGGTGTTCTTGCCATTTTAAGGCAGGCCTCGGCCGTAGGCTGCCCAGGCACCACGAGGACGAAAAGATTGTACCATTTCGGCAGGCCCCAAACCACCCTCCAGCCCGCGGACAAAGGCATGCCCACGGACTCTTGGCATTGGAAATGGGTCGGTCTTTTGAGGTGCCTCGTGTGCTCGGTGAACTCTGATCGAGGCCTACTAAAGGCAAGAAATGCCCGAGATGGCCTTTGCGAAATAGGCAGCCGAGGCGATGGGCTGGTCGGTCGCGGTGAGGCGAGGCCTAGTCGAAATGACGCGATCGTTTGAGGGCCTTCTACCAGATGGGCTGGTGCTAAATAACGAAATACCAATGACGCGGTCGAATAGTTTCGCCGAGGTCGATGGGCTATAATACTGATCGCGGGGTTGGGGAGGGTTGGGGTTTACGGCGTCGGAAATGGATCTTTGAGGGTCTCATGACGATGGGAACTACGATCGACCAGGCCTAAATGAAAAAATGCCCGTGAACGTGAAACTCGCCCGGGGCAATGTAGCTGGTCAATGGCGGTTGGGGGTTTGGGGGATTTGAGGATACAGGCGGTATTCTTTTGAGGGGTCGCCCGTGCCCGGTGAAAACTGATGAAGCTTCTGCCCTAAAAGCATCTCGTGACGGTCGCATGAAATAGTCACGGAGGTCGGTGGGCTATACGTCTGATACTGCGGGGGTTGTGAGGTTCGAGCAACTGGCGTCGGGAGTAGATCGATCTTTTGAGGCCTCGTGTGGTCGGCGGAAGCTTCTGGTCGAGCTGCTAAAACGAAAATGCCTGCGGCCAGCGTGAAATAGTCGTCGAGCCCGATGGGCTATGATGGTCGCGGGGGTTGGGAAGATCGAGGCTACGGGCATCGAAATAAGGTCGATCTTTGCGAGACCTCGTGTGCCGGAAGAAACTCGAGGGGCCACAGGCGTCGAAATGGGCACGCGTCTTTTCGAAGGGCGTCGTCAATGCCCGGTGGGAGGCCTACGGTGAGCCGCGACACAAAAATGGCCGCACAGCGGCGTATGTGAAATAGTCGCGCGCACTTGGGCTATGGCGTTATTGGCCGAGGTTGGGAGGGTCGAGGACTCTGGGTCGAAAATAACCCACCTTTTGAGGGTCCTCGTGTGCCGGTGGGAGCCTGATGAGCCTTCAGGCCTAAATAGGTAAAATGCCCATGGCAGCGCGGCATGTCTCCGGCGGTGGGCTAAGCGTCTGACGGGTGAAGGGTTGAGGCTCAGGCGTCGGAAATGGTCGATCTTTCGAAAGGGTCATCGTGTGCCGATGGGAGGCTGATCGGGAGGCCCTAAATGGCAAAAAAATGCTGGCGAAAATAATGCGAGCGCTGTGGGCTATGGCATTTTGGCCAGCGGGGTTGAAGGGCAGACTCTGAGAGTCAATGGCTCCCATGCACACGGGGGTCTCGTGTCTTTCGATGAGCCTATCGAGCCTTCTAAATAGGTGAAAATGCCCCAGCGCGGCGTCGGAAATAGTCTCAGGCGATGGGCTATGCGTCTGTTCGCGGGAGACAAGGGAAACCGAGACTCAAGGCATTGAGAATGGGTCGGTTTACGAAGGGCCGCGTGTGCCAGTGAGGCTGAGGCGGGCACCTGATAACGAAATGCCAGTGACGCCGGTAATGCTCAGCGAAGCCCGATGGGCTATGTGCTGGTCGCGAAATTGAGGGATTGACTCAGTCGGAAATAGGTGTCAATCTTCGGTCATCGTGTGATGGAAACTATGAAAAATGGCAAAACGTGGCGGCGGCTGCAATAATCGGCGGGGCGATGCTTCTCTTGGATGCTCTGCGGGGTTGAAGAAAGAAGGCGTCGAACTGGCATCGGAAATGGTCCGATCTTTGAGGCCTCGGTGTGATGAGGCTCTGATCGGCACGCCCTAAATAACGAAAAACAAGCGGCGACAATTCGGGGCGATGGGCTATAGCCTTTGGTCGGCGGGATTGGGGGGCAGGGGTCAGAAATGAGCACGTCAAGGCACATTGTGTAGGCACGAATCGACTGCCCGTGTGCCCGATGAAACTCTGATCGAGCCTGACCTAAATCGAAATTCCCCGCGAGCGTGCGAAATAGTCATGGCCGGTGGTATAACGCGGGGTTTGAGAGAGGGTGTCGAGGCTGCTGAAATGCGTCGAAGTAAATCCAATCTTTCGAGGACTCATGTGCCCGGTGAGCTTCGGTCGGCTGCAGTAACGAAATGCCAATGGCGGCGCGGCTCTTCGCCGGCGGTGGGCTATAACACTGCTGGTCGCGGAGTTGTGGTTCCGGGGGTTCTGGCGTCGATAGGTCGATCTTACGAGGCCTCGTGTGAACCGTGAGCTTCTTGTCATAGCCAAACCTACAAAATGGCGGGAAGCACCTGCCGCGAATGCATGGCTCATCGCAAAGGCGATGGGCTGGCTTGTATTCCGGTGGGTTGGGAGAAGGCCGAGACTGGCGTCGGGAAATGGGTCAATCTTGAGGGCCTCGTGTGCCCGGTGTGAGCTCTGATCGCCCAACAAATGGCGGCTTCTGCGGGCGGTGTGAGCGTTCGCGGGGGTTGGGAGAAAACCGAAGACTCTGAGCATCGAAATGGGTATAACGCTTTCAAGGGTCTCATGTGCCCGATGAAAATGCGATGAGCTAAATGGCAAAATACCTGGCGGCACGGCGCGAAATGGTCGGCGGGGCGGTGGCTCGCTGGTCGCCCGGGGTGAAGAAAGGTTCGAGGCAGGCATCGAAAATGGTTCTGGTCTTCTCGAGGGGCCTCATGCCGATGAACTACGGTCGACTAAAAATGGCAAAAGCGCCAATGACGGCGTATGAATCTTAGCGATGGGCTATATGCTTTAATCCGGCTTCATGAGGGCGATTGGCCGAGACCTGAGCAGCGTCGAAATGGGCACGGTCTTTCGAGGCTGTGTGCCGATGATGCTACGGTCGAGCCTGCTAAAATAACAAGAAATACCTGCGCTAGCCAGCGAAATCGCGGGGCTGGGCGATGAGCTCTACAGCGGGGGGTTGGGGGGAGAGACCACTGTGGAAATGGGAAGATGTCTTTGGTCTTTGAGGACTCGTGTGGTCAGTGGGAACCTGATCGAGGCCTGCCTAAAAGTCGAAATGCCTGTAGCAGCGTGAAATAATCGGCCCGAGCAGTGGGCTATAAACTGTGGTCGCGGGGGAATGAGAAGCCGAGTTCAGCATCGGAAATGGTGCAGTCTTTGGTCTCATGTGCCCGATGAGGCTTCGATGCCTGAAATTTCAAGAAATGCCCGGCTGGCCTTGCTCATCGAGCGATGCTATAGCATTTGGTCGCGAGGGGTTTGGAGAGGGGTTCGAGCTTTAAAACATCGGTCTGTTTGAGGCCTCGTGTGCTGATGAGGCTACGATCGACCTGCTAAAATGGCAAGAAATGGCGGCAACTTGTGTAAATAATTCTTGGGGGCCGATGGGCTATACCTTTGGTCGGCTGGGATGAGGAGGGCCGAGACCGGGCATCGAAATGAGCACGGTCTTTTCGAGGGCCTTGTGTGTGATGGTGAGCTACGGTCGTTAACCTGCCCTAAAAGTGGCAGGAAATACCCGGCGCGGCGTGAAATAATCGCCGAGGCGGTGGGCTATTGGCTGGTCGCTGGGATTGAGGAGGGGGTTCGAGGGCTCTGGCGTCGAAATGGGTTCAGTCTTCGAGGCCTTATGTAAGTCTTGAGGCTACGGTCGGGCACTGCCTTAAATGGAAAGAAATGCACAATGACACGGATGTCGCGAAATAGTCGCCCAGGGCGGTGGGCTATAGCCTTTGGTCCGCGGGGGTTGGGGAGGGGGGTTCGGGGGCTCTTGGCGTCGGAAATGGGTCCAGTCTTATCGAGGGGCCTCGTGTGCCCAGTGAGAGGCTACAGTCAGAGGCCTGACCTAAAATGGCAAGAAATTCCCCACAGAGCAGCGTGCGAAATAGTCGCCAAGGCCGGTGGGTATAGCGTCTGTTCCGCGGGGGTTGGGGAGGGGGGTTCGGGGGCTCTGGGAGTCGGAAATGGGTCCAGTCTTTTCGAGGGGACTCGTGTGCCCAGTGCGAGGCTACGGTCTGAGGCCTGCCCTAAAATCGCTAGAAATGCCCAGCGGCGCAGCGCGCGAAATAGTCGCCTAGGGCAGTGGGCTATTGCCTTTTGTCCGCGGGGTTTGGGGAGGGGGTGTCGGGGGCTCTGGTCGTTGGAAATGAGTCCAGTCTTTTTGAGGGGACTCATGTGCCCAGTGAGAGGCTACGGTCAGAGGCCTGCCCGAAAATGGCAAGAAATGCCCAGCGGCGCAGCGCGCGAAATAGTCGCCAAGGCCGGTGGGCTATAACCTTTGGTCCGCGGAGGTTGGGCAGGGTGGTTCGGGGGTTCTCGGCGTCGGAAATGGGTCCAGTCTTTTTGAGGGGCCTCGTGTGCCCAGTGAGAGGCTACTGTCATAGGCCTACCCTAAAATGGCAGGAAATACCCTGCGGAGCAGCGCGCGAAATAGTCGCCAAGGCCGGTGGGCTATAGCTTCTGTTCCGAGTGGGTTGGGGAGGGGGGTTCGGGGACTCTTGGCGTCGGAAATGGGTCCAGTCTTTTTGAGGGCCCTCGTGTGCCCAGTGTGAGGCTACGGTCAGAGGCCAACCCTAAAATGGCAGGAAATACCCTGCGGAGCAGCGCGCGAAATAGTCGCCAAGGCCGGTGGGCTATAGCTTCTGTTCCGCGGGGGTTGGGGAGGGGGGTTCGGGGACTCTGGGCATCGGAAATGGGTATAGCCTTTTCAAGGGTCCTCATGTGCCCAGTGGGAGGATACGGTCAGAGGCCTGCCCAAAAATGGCAAGAAATGCCAAGCGGCACAGCGCGCGAAATAGTCGCCGAGGCCGGTGGCCTATGGCCTTTGGTCCGCGGGGTTGGGGAGGGTTCGGGGGTTCTGGGCATCAGAAATGGTTCTAGTCTTTTCGAGGGGCCTCGTGTGCCCAGTGGGAGCCAATTAAAGTCGACTGCCTAAATAGCAAGCCCGTGGCACTGTAGCGAATAGTTAGGGCGATGGGCTTAGGCTATAGCCTTTGGTCCATTGGGTTTGGGAGGCGGTTCGGGGACCTGGCGTCGAAGCCAAACCTGATCTTCGAGGGGCCTTGTGTGCCCGGTGGGAGGCTAAGGTCAGAGCCTGCCCTAAAATGGCAAGAAATACTTAGCTTGACCTTGTGAAAATAATCACCAAAGGCCGGTGGGCTATAGCCTTTGGTCGGCCCAGGTTTTGGGGAGGGTTCGGTGGCTCTGGGCATCAGAAATAGGCACGATCTTTTGGCGCCTTGTGTACAGTGGGAGGAATGGCAGAGCCACGCCTACAAGTGCAAAAATGCACTGGCATGACACAGTGTCACGAAATAGTCGCCAGGCGGTGGGCTATACTTTGGTCGCGGGGGTTGGGGAGGGGTTGAGAGCACTTTGGACATCGGAAATGGGTCCGGTCTTTTCGAGGGCCTCGTGTGCCCGGTGAAAACTCGGATCGAGGCCTGCCCTAAAATGGCAGAAATACCCCAGCGGTAGCGAAATAGTCGCCGAGGCACATGGGCTATAGCCATGTTCGCGGGGTTGGGGAGGGGTTCGGGGACTCTAGGCGTCAGTGGGTACAGACTTTTCGAGGGTCTCGTGTGCCCTTTGAGGAGGCTGTGAGTCGAGGCACCGCCTAAAATGGCTAGAAATACCAGTGAGCGACACTTGCGAAATAGTCGTAGAAGGCGATGGGCTATAGCCTTTGGTCCGTGGGTTTGGGGAGGGTGTCGGGGCTCTGGGCGTGGAAATGGGTCGATCTTTTCGAGGGCCTCATGTACGCGATGAGAGACTACTGATCAGAGGCCTGCCACTAAAAATGACAAAAATACCCGGCCCAGTAGCGCCTTGCAGCGAAATAGTCGCCAAGGTCAATGGGCTATAGCGTTGGGTCCTCTGGGTTTGGGAGGGTTCGGGGGCTACGGGCGTGCAATGGGTCCAGTCTTTTCGAGGGGCCTCGTGTTCCCAGTGGGAGGCTGCGGTCAGAGGCCTGCCCAAAATTGGCAAGAAATACCCAGCGGCGCAGGGCGCGAAATAGTCGCCAAGGCCAATGGGCTATAGCCTTTGGTCCGCTGGGTTTGGGGAGGGGGGTTCGGGGGCTCTGGGCGTCAGAAATGGGCACAGTCTTTTCGAGGGCCCTCATGTGCCCAGTGGGAGGATACGGTCAGAGGCCTGCCCTAAAATGGCAAGAAATGCCCAGTAACTGTAGCGAAATAGTCAGCAAGGCCGGTGGGCTATGGCCTAGTCCTTGAGGTTGTGGAGGTTGAGGTTCTGGGCATCAGAAATTGTTCTAGTCTTTTCGAGGGGCCTTGTGTGCCCAGTGGGAGGCTACGGTCAGAGGCCTGCCCTAAAATGGCAAGAAATGCCCAGCGGCGCAGCGCGCGAAATAGTCGCCGAGGCCAGTGGGCTATAGCCTTTGGTCCGCTGGGTTTGGGGAGGGGGGTTCGGGGGCTCTGGGCGTCAGAAATGGGCACAGTCTTTTCGAGGGGCCTTGTGTGCCCAGTGGGAGGCTACGGTCAGAGGCACGCCCTAAAATTGGAAGAAATGCACAGCGGCACAGTGTGCGAAATAGTCGCCAAGGCCGGTGGGCTATAGCCTTTGGTCCGCGGGGGTTGGGGAGGGGGGTTCGGGGGCTCTGGGCGTCGGAAATGGGTCCAGTCTTTTCGAGGGGCCTCGTGTGCCCAGTGAGAGGCTACGGTCAGAGGCCTGACCTAAAATGGCAAGAAATGCCCCACAGAGCAGCGCGCGAAATAGTCGCCAAGGCCGGTGGGCTATAGCGTCTGTTCCGCGGGGGTTGGGGAGGGGGGTTCGGGGACTCTGGGCATCGGAAATGGGTCCAGTCTTTTCGAGGGGCCTCGTGTGCCCAGTGGGAGGCTACGGTCAGAGGCCTGCCCTAAAATGGCAAGAAATGCCCAGCGGCGCAGCGCGTGAAATAGTCGCCGAGGCCAGTGGGCTATAGCCTTTGGTCCGCGGGGTTTGGGGAGGGGGGTTCGGGGGCTCTGGGCATCGGAAATGGGTCCAGTCTTTTCGACCTGCCTCGTGTGCCCAGTGGGAGGCTACGGTCAGAGGTCTGCCCTAAAATGGCAAGAAATGCCCAGCGGCGCAGCGCGCGAAATAGTCGCCAAGGCCAATGGGCTATAGCCTTTGGTCCGCTGGGATTGGGGAGGGGGGTTCGGGGGCTCTGGGCGTCAGAAATGGGCACAGTCTTTTTGAGGGGCCTTGTGTGCCCAGTGGGAGGCTACGGTCACAGGCACGCTCTAAAATGGCAAGAAATGCACTGGACCTGGCGTCTTGAAATAATCGCCAGCCGTTGGGCTATAGCCTTTAGTCCATGAGGGTTTGGGGAGGGTTGGGGCTCAGGCGTCGGGAATGGGTCCAGTCTTTTCGAGGGGCCTCGTGTGCCCAGTGAGAGGCTACGGTCAGAGGCCTGCCCTAAAATGGTAGGAAATACCCCGCGGAGCAGCGCGCGAAATAGTCGCCAACGCCGGTGGGCTATAGCGTCTATTCCGCGGGGGTTGGGGAGGGGGGTTCGGGACTTTGGGCGTCGGAAATGGGTACAGTCTTTTCGAGGGTCCTCGTGTGCCCAGTGGGAGGCTACGGTCAGAGGCCTGCCTTAAAATGGCAAGAAATACCCCGCGGAGCAGTGCTCGAAATAGTCGCCAAGGCCGGTGGGCTATAGCGTCGGTTCCGCGGGGGTTGGGGAGCGTGGTTCAGGGGCTCTGGGCATCGGAAATGGGTACAGTCTTTTCAAGGCTCCTCATGTGCCCAGTGGGAGGATACGGACAGAGGCCTGCCCTAAAATGGCAAGAAATGCCAGCTGTGAAATAGTCGTAGGCCGGTGGGCTATAATACTGGTCCTTGAGGTTGTGGAGGGTTCGGGGGTTCTGCACATCAGAAATGGTTCTAGTCTTTTCGAGGGGCCTCGTGTGCCCAGTGGGAGGCTACGGTCAGAGGCCTGCCCTAAAATGGCAAGAAATTCCCAGCGGCGCAGCGCGCGAATTTGTCGCCGACGCCAGTGGGCTATAGCCTTTGGTCCGCTGGGTTTGGGGAGGGGGGTTCGGGGGCTCTGGGCGTCGGAAATGGGCACAGTCTTTTCGAGGGGCCTTGTGTGCCCAGTGGGAGGCTACGGTCAGAGGCACGCCCTAAAATTGGAAGAAATGCACAGCGGCACAGTGTGCGAAATAGTCGCCAAGGCCGGTGGGCTATAGCCTTTGGTCCGCGGGGGTTGGGGAGGGGGGTTCGGGGGCTCTGGGCGTCGGAAATGGGTCCAGTCTTTTCGAGGGGCCTCGTGTGCCCAGTGGGAGGCTACGGTCAGAGGCCTGCCCTAAAATGGCAAGAAATACCCAGCGCCGCATCGCGTGAAATAGTCGCCGAGGCCAGTGGGCTATAGCCTTTGGTCCGCGGGGTTTGGGGATGGGGGTTCGGGGGCTCTGGGCATCGGAAATGGGTCTAGTCTTTTCGACCTGGCTTGTGTGCCCAGTGGGAGGCTACGGTCAGAGGTCTGCCCTAAAATGGCAAGAAATGCCCAGCAGCGCAGCGCGCGAAATAGTCGCCAAGGCCAATGGACTATAGCCTTTGGTCCGCTCGGAATGGGGAGGGGGGTTCGGGGGCTCTGGGCGTCAGAAATGGGTACAGTCATTTTGAGGGGCCTTGTGTGCCCAGTGGGAGGCTACGGTCACAGGCACGCTCTAAAATGGCAAGAAATGCACAGCAGCGAAGCGCGTGAAATAGTCACCGACGCCGGTGGGCTATAGGCTTTGGTCCACGGGGGTTGGGGAGGGGGGATCGGGGGTTCTGGCAGTCGGAAATGGGTCCAGTCTTTTCGAGGGTCCTCGTGTGCCCAGTGGGAGGCTACGGTCAGAGGCCTGCCCTATAATGGCAAGAAATGCCCAGCGCCCCAGAAATAATCGCCAGGCAGTGAGCCCATAGCCTTAGTCATGCGGGTTTGGGGAGGGTGGTTCGGGGGCTCTGGGCGTCGGAAATATGTACAGTCATTTTGAGGGTCCTCATGTGCCCAGTGGGAGGCTACGGTCAGTGGCCTGCCCTAAAATGGCAAGAAATACCCTGCGACGCAGTGCGCGAATTAGTCGCCGATGCCGGTGGGCTATAGCCTTTGGTCCACGGGGGTTGCGGAGGGTGGTTCGGTGGCTCTGGCCTTCAAAAATGGGTCCAGTCTTTTCGAGGGTCCTCGTGTGCCCAGTGGGAGGTTACGGTCAGAGGCCTACCCTAAAATGAAAGAAATGCCCAGCGTCGCAGCTCGCGAAATAGTCGCCGAGGCCGGTGGGCCATAGCCTTTGGTCCGCGGGGTTTTGAGAGGGGGGTACGGGGGCTCTGGACGTCGGAAATATGTATAGTCATTTCGAGAGTCCTTGTGTGGCCAGTGGGAGGCTACGGTCAGAGGCCTGCCCTAAAATGGCAACAAATGCCCAGCGGCTTAGCATGCGAAATAGTCACCGAGGGCGGGCCTCTGATCGTAGCCTCCCACTGGGCACACGAGGACCCTCGAAAAGACTGTACCCATTTCCGACGACCAGAGCCCCCGAAACCCCCTCCCCAACCCCCACGGACCAAAGGCTATAGCGCACCGACCTCGACGAACATTTCGCGCGCTGAATCGCTGGGCATTTCTTGCCACAAGCGGGCCTCTGGCCGTAACTCGGCTGGGAGGCCCTGAAGACTTTTACCCATATCACGACGACCAGGCCCCCGACCCCCACCCGGCCCAGCGGACCGGCTATAGCCCACCGGCCTCGGTAACTATTTCAGCGCTGCGTGGGCATTCTTGCCATTTTAAGGCGGGCCTCGTAACCTCGCTGAGCTGCAGGCCTCAAAAACTGCTTTACATGTCGGCGTCCGAGCCTCGAACACCCCCCAGCCTCGGCGACCATTTCGCGTGCTGCGGCTGGACATTTCTGCCATTTTATGGCGGGCTTCTGACCGTATCTGCGGGCGCAGGGACCCTCGAATGTGCCATTTCGACGACCGGATCCCGAAACCCTCGCCAACCCCCGGACCAAAAGCTATAGCCCATCGACCTCGGTGCCTATTTCGCAGCTGCGCGCTGGGTATTTCTTGCCATTTTAGGGCAGGCCTCGACCGTAGCCTCCCGTGACCACCGAGGACCCTCGAAAAGGCGTACCCATTTCCGGCGAGCCCCGAACCCCCTGACCCGCGGACCAAGGCTATAGCCCAGCCTCGGCGACTATTACTGCTGTGCGCTGGGCATTCTTGCCATTTAGGGCGGGCCTCGATCGTAGCCTCCACTGGGCACCACAGGCCCTCAAGAAGACCTTACCCATGTGCGGCGCCGGGCACCGCACCCCGACCCTCGTGGACCGAGGCTATCGGCCTCGGCGACTATTTCACGTGCTGCGCTGGACATTTCTTGCCATTTTAGGGCAGGCTTCTGACCGTAGCCTCCCACTTGGGCACGAGGACCCTCAAGTGCCCATTCGGCGACGAGCCCCTCGACCCTGCGGACCGAGGCTATAGCCCACGGCCTCGGCGACTCTTTCGCTTGTATCATTGGGCATTTCTTGCCCTTTAGGCCGGGCCTCGGATCGCGGGCTCCATTGACCACGAGGACCCTCGAAAAAGTACCCATTTGGCCCGGGCCCCGAACCCCCTCCCGACCCCCGGACCGTGCTGTAGCCCACGGCCTCGGTGACTATTTCACCAGCTGCGCCGGCTGGGCTTTCCTGCCATTTTAGGGCGAGGCTTCTGCGTACCCTCCAGCCACCACGAGGACCCTCGAGCGTACCCATTTCCGAAGGCGAGCCCACTGAACCCCCTCCCAGCCCAGCGGACGAGGCTATAGCCACCGGCCTCGGCGACTATTTCATGACTGCGCCCGCTGGGCATTTCTTGCCATTTAGGCGGGGCTTCGGCCGTAGCCTCATTGGCTGCAGGCCATTGAAAAGCTTTACTATGTCGGCGCCCGGGCCGAACAGCCCCCAGCCCTCGTGGACAGGCTATAGCCCACGGCCTCGTGACTATTTCGCGCCTTTGCGTCGCTGGGTATTTCTTGCCCTTTACAAGGCGGGGCCTCTGACCGTAGCCTCCCCTTTGGGCACGAGGCCCTCAAAAAGGCTGTACCCATTTCGGCGGATCCCAGCGCCCCTGCACCAGCGGACCAAGGCTATAGCCACCGGCCTCGGTGACTATTTCACGTGCTTTGCGCGCTGGAGATTTCTTGCCATTTTAGGGCGGGCTTGACCGTAGCCTCCCCTTTGGGCTACGAGGACCCTCAAAAAGGCTATACCCATTTCCGGCGAGGCCCGAAACCCCTCCCGGCCCTGCGGACCAAAGGCTTAAGCCCACCGGCCTCGGCGCCTATTTCACCCGCTGCGTCGCGGGGCAATTCTTGCCATTTTAGGGCAGACTTGACCCTAGCCTCGGCCCAGGCACGAGGACCCTCGAAATGGATGTACCATTTCTGAATCCCGAGCCCCGAACCCCCTCCCGACCCAGCGGACCAAGGTTATAGCCCGACCTCGGCGACTCTTTGTGTATGTATCGCTGGGCATTTCTTTGCCTTTTAGGCGGAGCCTCGGATCATGAGCTCCCATTGACCACGAGGACCCTCGAAAGATGCCATTTCCGGCCTTGAGCCCCAGACCCCCTCCCGGCCCCGCGGACCCAAATGCTAGCCACCGGCCTCGGTGACTATTTCCTGTATTGCGCTGGGCATTTCTTGCCATTTTAGGGCGGGGCTTCTGACGTACCCTCACTGGCCACAGGGACCCTCGAAAAAACATGCCCATTTCCGAGGACGAGCCCTGAACCCCCTCCCGAGCCCCGCGGACAGGCTATAGCCACCGGCCTCGGCGACTATTTCACTGTGCTGGGGCATTTCTTGCCATTTAGGGCGGGCTTCTGAGTAGCCTCCGGCCCAGGCTGCAGGCCATTGAAAAGCTTTACCTATGTCGGCCTTGAGCCCCGAACAGCCCCCCAACCCTCGTGGACAAAAGGCTATAGCCCACCGGCCTCAGCGACTATTTCGCGCACTGCGTCGCTGGGTATTTCTTGCCCTTTTAGGGCAGGCCTCTGACCGTAGCCTCCCCTTTGGGCTGAGGCCCCTCAAAAGGCTTGCCCATTTCCGACGCCCAGATCCCCAGAACGCCCCTCCCCAACACCCGCGGACCAAAGGCTATAGCCCACCGGCCTCGGTGACTATTTCACGTGCTGCGCCGCTGGAGATTTCTTGCCATTTTAGGGCAGGCTTCTGACCGTAGCCTCCCACTGGGCACACGAGGACCCTCGAAAAGACTCTACCCATTTCCGTGACCAGGCCGAAACCCCTCCCCACCCGCGGACCAGGCTATAGCCCACGGTCTCGGCGACTATTTCACCAGCTGCGTCGCGGGGCATTTCTTACAATTTTAGGCGGGGCTTGACCTGGCCTCCCCAGGCACGAGGACCCTCGAAAATCGATGTACCATTTCGACTCCAGAGCCCCGAACCCCCTCCCTGCCGGACCAAAGGTTATAGCCCACCGGCCTCGGCAACTCTTTCGCGCGCTGTATCGCTGGCCATTTCTTGCCGCACCCAGGCCGGGACTCGGATCATGCTCCCGTGACCACCACGGGACCCTTGAAAGGCATGCCCATTTCCGGCGCCCAGCCCCGAACCCCCTCCCAACCCCAGCGGACCAAATGCTATAGCCCGGCCTCGGTGACTATTTCAGCGCTGCGCCATTGGGTATTTCTTGCCATTTTAGGGCAGGCTTGGCCGTACCCTCGGCTGGGCACCGAGGACCCTTGAAAAAGCATGCCCATTTCCGGCAGGCCCCTGAACCTCCCTCCCCAGCCCAGCGGACCAAAGGCTATAGCCCCGGCCTCGGCGACTATTTCCTGTGACTGCGCCAGCTGGGCATTTCTTGCCATTTTAGGGCACTTCTAGTAGCCTCCCAGCTGGGCCAGGCCATTGAAAAGCTTTACCTATGTCGGCAGGCCCCGAACAGCCCCCAGCCTCGTGGACGAAAGGCTATAGCCAAGCCTCGGCGACTATTTCCGCTGTGCTGGGCATTCTCGCCATTTTAGGGGCAGGCCTCGATCGTAGCCTCCCAGGCACACGAGGCCCCTCGAAGACCTTACCGTCACGGCGTCAGGGCACCGAACACCCCAGCCCTCGTGGACGAGGCTATAGCCCACCGGCCTCGGCGACAATTTATTTCTGCGTCGCTGGGCATTTCTTGCCCTTTAGGGCAGGCCTCGACGTAGCCTCCACTGGGCTACGAGGCCCTCAAAGACTGAACCCATTTCCGACTCCCGGATCCCGACGCCTCCCACACCCAGCGGACCGAGCTATAGCCCACGGCCTCGGCGACTATTTCACGTGCTGCGCGCTGGACATTTCTTGTCATTTTAGGGCGGGCTTGACCGTAGCCTCCCACTTGGGCACGAGGACCCTCAGACTGTACCCATTTCCGACGGCAGGCCCCGAAACCCCCTCCCAGCCCCAGCGGACCAAGGCCATAGCCCACGGCCTCGGTGACTATTTCATCGCTGCGCCCGCTGGGCATTCTTGTCATTTAGGGCAGGCCTTTGGTGTGGCCTCACTGGGCTACGAGGACCCTCAGGCATGCCATTACCGATGACAGGCCCGAAAGCCTCCCAGCCCCGCGGACCAGGCTATAGCCCGGCCTCGGCGACTATTTCGTCTGTTGCGTCCTGGCATTTCTTGCCCTTCTCGGGCAGGCCTCTGGCCGTAGCCTCCCAGGCACTGAGGTCCCTCGAAAAGCGTACCCATTTACGATGGACGAGCCCCGACGCTCCTCCCCCGCGGACCAAGGCAGCCCACCGGCCTCGGTGACTAATTCACGTGCGCCGCTGGACATTTCTTTCCAATATAGGGCAGGCTTCTGGACCGTAGCCTCCAGCCCAGGCACGAGGACCCTCGAAAAGACTGTACCCATTTCCGTGACGAGCCCCGGTGCCCTCCCCACCCCGTGGACCAAGGCTATAGCCCAGCCTCGGTGACTATTTCACGCTGAGCTGCTGGGTATGGCTTGCCATTTAGGGCAGGCTTCGGCCGTAGCCTCCAGCTGGGCACGAGGACCCTCGAAAAACATGCCCATTTCCGGCGACGAGCCCTGAACCCCCCTCCCAGGCCCAGCGGACCAAAGGCTATAGCCCACGGCCTCGGCGACTATTTCTGTGCTGCGCGCTGGGCATTTCTTGCCATTTTAGGGGCGGGCCTCGATCGTAGCCTCCCAGCTGGGCTACGAGGACCCTCGAAAGACTGTACCCATTTCCGGCGGCCAGGCCCGAGCCCCTCCCACCCCCCACGGACCCAAGGCTATAGCGCACCGACCTCGGCAGAACATTTATTGTGCGCTGAATCGCTGGGCATTTCTTGCCCTTTTAGGGCGAGCCTCGACCGTAGCCTCCCATGGGCACCACGAGGCCTCGAAGACTTTACCCATGTCGGCCGGGCCCCAGACCCCCCCCACTGACCCCGCGGACCAGCTATAGCCCACCGGCCTCGGTAACTATTTCACCTTGACTGCGCGCTGGGCATTTCTTGCCATTTAGGGCAGGCCTCGAGTAGCCTCCCACAGGCTGAGGCCCCTCAAAAACACTTTACTATGTCGGCGTCGAGCCTCAGAACACCCCCGACCCTCGGCGACCATTTCACGTGCTGCGCGGTGGACATTTCACCGCCATTTATGGCGGGCTTGACCATGTAACCTCCCGGGCACATGAGGACCCTCGAATGGCCTTGCCCATTTAAACTGACCAGATCCCCCGAAACCCCCTCGCCAACCCCCGCGGACCAAAGGCTATAGCCCATCGGCCTCGGTGCCTATTTCACGCGCTGCGCCGCTAGGTATTTCTTGCCATTTTAGGGCAGGCCTCTGACCGTAGCCTCCCATTGACCACACGAGGACCCTCGAAAAAGGCATGCCATTTCCGGCGCCCGAGCCCCGAACCCCCACCCCAACCCCGAGGACCAAAGGCTATAGCCCACCGGCCTCGGCGACTATTACCAGCTGCTGGGCATTTCTTGCCATTTAGGGCAGGCCTCGATCGTAGCCTCCCCTGGCTGGCTGAGGCCCTCGAAGACCTTACCCATCTGCGGCCCAGGCACCCGAACACCCCAGCCTCGTGGACGAGGCTATAGCCCACCGGCCTCGGCGACTATTTCACGGGCTGCGCTGGACATTTCTTGCGATTTTGGGGGCTTGACCGTAGCCTCCCAGGCACCACGAGGACCCTCAGCTGTACCCATTTCCGGCGGGCCCCGAAACCCCTCCCGGCCCTGCGGACCAAGGCTATAGCCCACCGGCCTCGGCGACTATTTCACCCGCTGCGTCGCGGGGCATTTCTTGCAATTTTAGGGCAGACTTCTGACCCTAGCCTCCCGCTGGGCACACGAGGACCCTCGAAATGGATGTACCCATTTCTGAATCCCAGAGCCCCCGAACCCCCCTCCCCAACCCCCGCGGACCAAATGCTATAGCCCACCGGCCTCGGCGACTCTTCATGTTGTATCGGCTGGGCATTTCTTGCCCTTTAGGCGAACCTCGGATCGCGGGCTCCGTGACCACGAGGACCCTCGAAAAGGCATGTACCATTTAGGCGCCCAGGCCCCGAACCCCCTCCCCGACCCGCGGACCGTCATAGCCACCGGCCTCGGTGACTATTTCACCTTATTGCGCGCTGGGCATTTCTTGCCATTTAGGGCAGGCTTGACCGTACCCTCCAGCCCACTGAGGACCCTCGAAAAAAGCATGCCCGTTTCCGAGACCCAGGCCCTGAACCCCCTCCCAGGCCCGCGGACAGGCTATAGCCCACCGGCCTCGGCGACTATTTCACCTGCGCGCTGGGCATTTCTTGCCATTTTAGGGGCTTGGACCGTAGCCTCCATTGGCCCACTGCAGGCCATTGAAAAAGCTTTACACATGTCGGCCAGGCCCCAGACAGCTGACCCTCGTGGACAAGGCTATAGCCCACCGGCCTCGGCGACTATTTCGCGCCTGCGTCGTGGGTATTTCTTGCCCTTTTAGGCGGGCCTCTGACCGTAACCTCCTTTGGGCACCACAGGCCCTCAGACTGTACCCATTTCCGGCGCCCGGATCCCCAGGCGCCTCCCGACACCCGCGGACCAAGGCTATAGCCCACGGCCTCGGTGGACTATTTCACGTGCTGCGCCGCTGGAGATTTCTTGCCATTTTAGGCGGGGCTTCTGGCCGTAGCCTCCCAGGCACACGAGGACCCTCGAAAGACTCTACCCATTTCCGGCGACGAGGCCGAAACCCCTCCCCGCCCCGGACCAAAGGCTATAGCCCACGGTCTCGGCGACTATTTCACCATTGCGTCATGGGGCATTTCTTGCAATTTTAGGCGGGCTTCGACCTAGCCTCCCGTGGGCACACGAGGACCCTCGAAATCGATGTACCCATTTAGAGCTCCAGGCCCAGAACCCCCTCCCTGCCCCCGGACCAAGGTTATAGCCCACCCGGCCTCGGCAACTCTTTCCTTGTGTATCTGGCCATTTCTTGCCACTTTTAGGCGGGACTCGGATCATGAGCTCCAGGTGACCACGAGGGACCCTTGAAAGGCATGCCCCATTTCAGGCGCCCAGGCCCAGAACCCCCTCCCGACCCCAGCGGACCAAATCTCTGCCAGCCGGCCTCGGTGACTATTTCACGCAGCAGCTGCGCTTGTTGGGTATTTCTTGCCATTTTAGGGCGGGCTTCTGACCGTACCCTCCACTTGGGCACCACGAGGGACCCTTGAAAAAGCTGCCCATTTCAGCTGACCCGGAGCCCCTGAACCTCCCTCCGCCCCCGGACCAAAGGCTATAGCCCACCGGCCTCAGCGACTATTTCCTGTGCGCTGCGCATGTGGGCGTTTCTTGCCATTTTAGAGGCAGACTTACGACAGTAGCCTCCCAGCTGGGCCTGCGAGGCCATTGAAAAGCTTTACCTATGTCACGGCCGAGCCCCGAACAGCCCCCAACCCTCGTGGACCAAGGCTATAGCCAAGCCTCGGTGACTATTTCACATGACCAGCTGGGTATTTCTAGCCATTTAGGGCGGGCCTCGATCGTAGCCTCCCACTGGGCACGAGGCCCCTGAAGACCTTACCGTCACGGCGTCGAGCACCGAACACCCCAGCCCTCGTGGACGAAGGCTATAGCCCACGGCCTCGGCGACAATTTCGCGCTGCGTCATGGGCATTTCTTGCCCTTTTAGGGCGGGCCTCGGCCGTAGCCTCCCCTTTGGGCACGAGGCCCCTCAAAAACACTGTACCCATTTCCGACGCCCAGAGCCCCCGACCGCCCTCCCCAACCCCCGCGGACCAAAGGCTATAGCCCACCGGCCTCGGCGACTATTTCACGCGCTGCGCCGCTGGACATTTCTTGTCATTTTAGGGCAGGCTTCTGACCGTAGCCTCCCACTGGGCACACGAGGACCCTCGAAAAGACTGTACCCATTTCCGACGACCAGAGCCCCGAGCCCTCCCAGCCCCGCGGACCAAAGGCCGCAGCCCACGGCCTCGGTGACTATTTCATCTGTTGCGCTGGGCATTTCTTGTCATTTTAGGGCAGGCCTTTGACTGTGGCCTCCCACTGGGCACACGAGGACCCTCAAAAAGACTGTACCCATTACCGATGACCAGAGCCCCCCAAACCCCCCCCAACCCCGCGGACCAAGGCTATAGCCCACGGCCTCGGCGACTATTTCGTCTGTTGCGTCACTTTGGGCATTTCTTGCCTTCTCGGGCGAGCCTCGACCGTAGCCTCACTGGGCACTGAGGTCCCTCGAAAAGGCTGTGCCATTTCGATGACGAGCCCCGACGCTCCTCCCGACCCAGCGGACCAAAGGCAATAGCCCACCGGCCTCGGTGACTAATTCACGTGCTGCGCTGGACATTTCTTTCCATTTTAGGGCGGGGCTTCTGACCGTAGCCTCAGCTGGGCTACGAGGACCCTCGAAAATGTACCCATTTCCGCGACAGGCCCCAGGTGCCTCCCCAACCCCGTGGACCAAAGGCTATAGCCCAACGGCCTCGGTGACTATTTCACGCGCTGAGCTGCTGGGTATGGCTTGCCATTTTAGGGCAGGCTTCTGACCGTAGCCTCCCACTGGGCACACGAGGACCCTCGAAAAGACTGTACCCATTTAGGCGGCAGGCCCACAGAACCCCCTCCCAGCCCCGCGGACCAAGGCTATAGCCACCGGCCTCGGTAACTATTTCACCAGCGCTGCGCGCTGGGCATTTCTTGCCATTTTAGGGCAGGCCTCGACCGTAGCCTCAGCTGGGCTGAGGCCCTCAAAACACTTTACTATGTCACGGCGTCGAGCCTCGGAACACCCCCGACCCTCGGCGACCGTTTCACGTCTTGCGCCTGGACATTTCTGCCATTTTATGGCGGGCTTAACAATAACCTCCCAGGGCACATGAGGACCCTCGAATATGTTGTACCGATTTCCGGACGGATCCCGAAACCCCTCGCCCAACCCCGCGGACCAAAGGCTATAGCCCGCCGGCCTCGGTGCCTATTTCCTGTGCGCGCTAGGTATTTCTTGCCATTTTAGGGCGGGCCTCGACCGTAGCCTCCATTGACCACGAGGACCCTCGAAAAGACTGCCATTTCGGCGCGGGCCCCAGAACCCCACGACCCCCGGACCAAAGGCTATAGCCCACCGGCCTCGGCGACTATTGCAGCTGCGCTGAGCATTTCTTGCCATTTAGGGCAGGCCTCGATCGTAGCCTCCCACTTTGGGCTGAGGCCCTCAAGAAGACCTTACCCATCTGCGGCGCCCGGAGCACCGAACACCCCAACCCTCGTGGACCAGGCTATAGCCCACGGCCTCGGCGACTATTTCACGTGCTGCGCTGGACATTTCTTGCCATTTTAGGGCGGGCTTCGACCGTAGCCTCCCATGGGCACGAGGACCCTCAGACTGTGCCATTTCGGCGACGGGCCCGAAACCCCTCCGGCCCTGCGGACCAAAGGCTATAGCCCACCGGCCTCGGCGACTATTTCACCCGCTGCGTCGCGGGGCATTTCTTGCAATTTTAGGGCAGACTTCTGACCCTAGCCTCCCGCTGGGCACACGAGGACCCTCGAAATGGATGTACCCATTTCTGAATCCCAGAGCCCCCCCAACCCCCTCCCCATGGACCAAGGTTATAGCCCACCTCGGCGACTCTTTCTTGTATTTGTATCGCTGGGCATTTCTTGCCCAGGCGAGCCTCGGATCGCGAGCTCCCGGGTGACCACCACGAGGACCCTCGAAAAATGCCATTTCCGGCGAGCCCCGAACCCCTCCCGACCCCGCGGACCAAATCTATAGCCCAGGCCTCGGTGACTATTTCCGCAGCTGCGCTGGGCATTTCTTGCCATTTAGGGCGGGGCTTGCCGTACCCTCCGAGCCACCACGAGGACCCTCGAAAAACTGTGCCCATTTCCGAAGGCCGAGCCTGAACCCCCTCCCAGGCCCGGACAAAGGCTATAGCCCACCGGCCTCGGCGACTATTTCTTGCTGTGGGCATTTCTTGCCATTTAGGGCGAGGCTTCTGACCGTAGCCTCGGCCAGGGCACGAGGCCATTGAAAAGCTTTACCTATGTCGGCCTTGAGCCCCCGAACAGCCCCCCAACCCTCGTGGACAAAAGGCTATAGCCCACCGGCCTCAGCGACTATTTCGCGCACTGCGTCGCTGGGTATTTCTTGCCCTTTTAGGGCAGGCCTCTGACCGTAGCCTCCCACTGGGCACACGAGGCCCCTCAAAAAGACTGTACCCATTTCCGACGCCCAGATCCCCCGAACGCCCCTCCCCAACACCCGCGGACCAAAGGCTATAGCCCACCGGCCTCGGTGACTATTTCACGTGCTGCGCCGCTGGAGATTTCTTGCCATTTTAGGGCAGGCTTCTGACCGTAGCCTCCCACTGGGCACACGAGGACCCTCGAAAAGACTCTACCCATTTCCGGCAGGCCCGAGCCTCCCGCCCCGCGGACCAAAGGCTATAGCCCACCGGTCTCGGCGACTATTTCACCCGCTGCGTCGCGGGGCATTTCTTGCAATTTTAGGCAGGCTTCTGACCCTAGCCTCCCACTGGGCACACGAGGACCCTCGAAATCGATGTACCCATTTCTGACTCCAAGAGCCCCCGAACCCCCTCCTGCCCCACGGACCAAGGTTATAGCCCGCCTCGGCAACTCTTCGCTGTTGTATCGCTGGCCATTTCTTGCCCAGGCGGGACTCGGATCATAGCTCCCGTGACCACGAGGACCCTTGAAAAGGCATGTACCCATTTCCGGCCTTGAGCCCCGAACCCCCTCCCCGACCCCGCGGACCAAATGCTATAGCCCACGGCCTCGGTGACTATTTCACCTGCGCTCTGGGTATTTCTTGCCATTTAGGGCGGGCTTGACCGTACCCTCCCACTGGGCACACGAGGACCCTGGAAAATACTGTACCCATTTCAGACTACCAGAGCCCCTGAACCTCCCTCCCCAACCCCCGCGGACCAAAGGCTATAGCCCACCGGCCTCGGCGACTATTTCACAGCTGCTGCATGCGGGCATTTCTTGCCATTTAGGGCGAGCTTGACCGTAGCCTCCCCTTGGGCACGAGGCCATTGAAAAAGCTTTACTATGTCGGCGCCCGAGCCCCGAACAGCCCCAACCCTCGTGGACGAAGGCTATAGCCCACGCCTCGGCGACTATTTCCTGTGCTGCTGGGTATTCTCGCCATTTTAGGCGGGGCCTCGATCGTAGCCTCCCACTTTGGGCTGCGAGGCCCCTCGAAGACCTTACCCGTCGGCGTCAGAGCACCCGAACACCCCGACCTCGTGGACCCGAGGCTATAGCCCACCGGCCTCGGCGACAATTTGTGACTGCGTCGCTGGGCATTCTTGCCCTTTAGGGCAGGCCTCGACCGTAGCCTCCCCTTTGGGCACGAGGCCCTCAAAGACATGCCATTTCCGACTCCCCGGATCCCCAGGCCCTCCCAGCACCCGCGGACCAAAGGCTATAGCCCACGGCCTCGGCGACTATTTCACGTGCTCTGTTGGACATTTCTTGTCATTTAGGACAGGCTTCTGACCGTAGCCTCCCACTGGGCTACGAGGACCCTCAAAAGGCATGTACCCATTTCCGGCGGCCAGGCCCCGAGCCCCCTCCCAGCCCCGCGGACCAAAGGCCAGCCCACCGGCCTCGGTGACTATTTCATGCGCTGCGCTGGGCATTTCTTGTCATTTAGGGCAGGCCTTTGTTGTGGCCTCCCACCCAGGCACGAGGACCCTCAAAAAGACTGTACCCATTACCGATGACCAGAGCCCCCGAAACCCCCTCCCCAACCCCCGCGGACCAAAGGCTATAGCCCACCGGCCTCGGCGACTATTTCGTACGCTGCGTCACTGGGCATTTCTTGCCCTTCTCGGGCAGGCCTCTGACCGTAGCCTCCCACTGGGCACAAGAGGTCCCTCGAAAAGACTGTACCCATTTCTGATGACCAGAGCCCCCGAACGCTCCTCCCCAACCCCGCGGACCAAAGGCAATAGCCCACCGGCCTCGGTGACTAATTCACGTGCTGCGCCGCTGGACATTTCTTTCCATTTTAGGGCAGGCTTCTGACCGTAGCCTCCCACTGGGCACACGAGGACCCTCGAAAAGACTGTACCCATTTCCGACGACCAGAGCCCCCGATTGCCCCTCCCCAACCCCCGTGGACCAAAGGCTATAGCCCAACGGCCTCGGTGACTATTTCACGCGCTGAGCTGCTGGGTATGGCTTGCCATTTTAGGGCAGGCTTCTGACCGTAGCCTCCCACTGGGCACACGAGGACCCTCGAAAAAGGCATGCCCATTTCCGTGACGAGCCCTGAACCCCCTCCCAAGCCCGCGGACCAAAGGCTATAGCCCACGGTCCTAGGCGACTATTTCACATACTGCGCCGCTGGGCATTTCTTGCCATTTTAGGGCAGGCTTCTGCCGTAGCCTCCCAGGCTGCGAGGCCATTGAAAAAGCTTTACCTATGTCGGCCAGGCCCCGAACACCCCGACCCTCGTGGACCCGATGGCTATAGCCCACCGGCCTCGGCGACTATTTCACGCGCTGCGCCGCTGGGCATTTCTTGCCATTTTAGGGCAGGCCTCTGATCGTAGCCTCCCACTGGGCACACGAGGCCCCTCAAGAAGACCTTACCCATATGCGACGCCCAGAGCACCCGAACACCCCCCCAACCCTCGTGGACCAAAGGCTATAGCCCACCGGCCTCGGCGACTATTTCGCGCGCTGCGTCGCTGGGCATTTCTTGCCCTTTTAGGGCAGGCTTCTGACCGTAGCCTCCCACTGGGCACACGAGGACCCTCGAAAAGACTGTACCAATTTCCGACGACCAGAGCCCCCGAAACCCCCTCCCCAACCCTCGCGGACCAAAGGCTATAGCCCACCGGCTTCGGCGACAATTTCACCCGCTGCGTCGCGGGGCAATTCTTGCAATTTTAGAACTTGCTTCTGACCCTAGCCTCCCACTGGGCACACGAGGACCCTCGAAATGGATGTACCCATTTCTGACTCCCAGAGCCCCCGAATCCCCCTCCCCAACCCCCGCGGACCAAAGGTTATAGCCCACCGGCCTCGGCGACTCTTTCGCGCGCTGTATCGCTGGGCATTTCTTGCCCTTTTAGGCCAGGCCTCAGATCGCAGGCTCCCATTGACCACACGAGGACCCTCGAAAAGACTGTACCCATTTCCGACGCCCAGAGCCCCCGAACCCCCTGACCCCGGACCAAATGTATAGCCCACCGGCCTCGGCGACTATTTCACGTGCTGCGCGCTGGACATTTCTTGTCATTTAGGACGGGCTTCTGACCGTAGGCTCCCACTGGGCTACGAGGACCCTCAGTACCCATTTCCGGCGAGCCCCGAAACCCCTCCCGACCCCGCGGACCAAGGCCATAGCCCGGCCTCGGTGACTATTTCATCGCTGCGCGCTGGGCATTTCTTGTCATTTAGGGCGGGCCTTTGACCGTAGCCTCCACAGGCACGAGGACCCTCGAAAGACTGTACCCATTACCGATGACGGGCCCGAAACCCCTCCCGACCCCCCGCGGCCCAAAGTCTATAGCCCACCGGCCTCGGCGACTATCTCCCGCGCTGCGGCCTTGGGCATTTCTTGCCTTCTCGGGCGAGCCTCGGCCGTAGCCTCCCAGGCACAAGGACCCTCGAAAAGGCATGCCCATTTCGATGACAGGCCCGACGCTCCTCCCGGCCCAGCGGACCAAAGGCAAAAGACCACCCGCCTCGGTGACTAATTCACGTGCTGCGCTGGACATTTCTTTCCATTTTAGGGCGGGCTTCGACGTAGCCTCCCAGGCACGAGGGACCCTCGAAAAGACTGTACCCATTTCCGACGACCAGAGCCCCCGATTGCCCCTCCCCAACCCCCGTGGACCAAAGGATATAGCCCACCGGCCGCGGTGACTATTTCACGCGCTGAGCGGCTGGGTATGGCTTGCCAGTTTAGGGCGAGCTTGACCGTAGCCTCAGCTGGCTGCGAGGACCCTCGAAAAACTGTACCCATTTCGGCGGCCAGGCCTGAACCCCCTCCCGAGCCCCGCGGACCAAGGCTATAGCCCCGGCCTCGGCGACTATTTCACGTCTTTGCGCTGGGCATTTCTTGCCATTTTAGGGCGGGCTTCTGACCGTAGCCTCCTCAGGCTGCGAGGCCATTGAAAAAGCTTTACTATGTCACGGCCGGGCCCCAGACACCCCAACCCTCGTGGACCAGATGGCTATAGCCCCACGGCCTCGGCGACTATTTCTGCAGCTGCGCCGCTGGCCATTTCTTGCCATTTAGGGCGGGCCTCTGACCGTAGCCTCCCAGGCACGAGGCCCCTCGAAGACCTTACCCATGTCGGCCCGAGCACCCGAACACCCCGACCCTCGTGGACCCAAAGGCTATAGCCCACGGCCTCGGTGACTATTTCGTACTGCGTCGCTGGGCATTCTTGCCCTTTTAGGGCGGGCTTCTGACCGTGTAGCCTCCCTTTGGGTACGAGGACCCTCGAAAAGACTGCCAATTTCCGGACCAGGCCCCGAAACCCCTCCCGACCCCAGCGGACCAAAGGCTATAGCCCACCGGCTTGGCGACTATTTCACCATTGCGTCGCGGGGCAATTCTTACAATTTTAGAACTTGCTTGACCTAGCCTCACTGGGCACACGAGGACCCTCGAAATGGATGTACCATTTCGACTCCCGAGCCCCGAACCCCCTCCCCAACCCCCGCGGACCAAAGGTTATAGCCCACCGGCCTCGGCGACTCTTTCGCGCGCTATATCGCTGGGCATTTCTTGCCCATTTAGGCAAGGCCTCGGATCATGAGCTCCATTGACCACGAGGACCCTCGAAAGAATGTACCCATTTCCGGCCCAGGCCCCAGAACCCCACTGACCCCAGCGGACCAACGGCCATAGCCCACCGGCCTCGGCGACTATTGCTTGCACTGCGTTGCTGGGCATTTCTTTCCATTTTAGGCGGGCCTCGATCGTAGCCTCCCACTGGGCACGAGGCCCTCGGGAAGACCTTACCGATGTCACGGCGCCCAGGCACCGAACACCCCCAACCCTCGTGGACCAAAGGCTATAGCCCACCGGCCTCGCCGACTATTTCACGTGCTGCGCCGCTGGACATTTCTTGCTATTTTAGGGCAGGCTTGACGTAGCCTCCCAGGGCACGAGGACCCTCAAAAGGCTGTACCCATTTCCGACGGCAGGCCCCGAGCCTCCCGGACCCTGCGGACCAAGGCTATAGCCCGGCCTCGGCGACTATTTCACCTTGCGCCGCAGGGTATTTCTTGCCATTTTAGGGCAGGCTTCTGACCGTACCCTCCCACTGGGCACACGAGGACCCTTGAAAAAACTGTACCCATTTCCGACGACCAGAGCCCCTGAACCTCCCTCCCCAACCCCCGCGGACCAAAGGCTATAGCCCACCGGCCTCGGCGACTATTTCCTTGTGCGCCCTGGGCATTTCTTGCCATTTTAGGGCGGAGCTTCTGACGTAGCCTCCCACTTTGGGCACGAGGCCATTGAAAAGCTTTACCTATATCGGCCCAGGCCCCGAACACCCCAGACCCTCGTGGACGAAGGCTATAGCCCACGGCCTCGGCGACTATTTCACGCAGCTGCGGCTGGGCATTTCTCGCCATTTAGGGCAGGCCTCGATCGTAGCCTCCCCTTTGGGCACAGGCCCCTCGAAGACCTTACCCAAATCACGGCGCCCGAGCACCCGAACACCCCAGCCCTCGTGGACCCAAGGCTATAGCCCACCGGCCTCGGCGACAATTTCGTGCACTGCGTCGCTGGGCATTCTTGCCCGCACAAGGGCAGGCCTCGACCGTAGCCTCCCCTTTGGGCACGAGGCCCCTCAAAAGACTGTACCCATTTCCGGCGCGGATCCCCGAACGCCCCTCCCAACACCGGCGGACCAAAGGCTATAGCCCACCGGCCTCGGTGACTATTTCACGCGCTGCGCCGCTGGGCATTTCTTGCCATTTTAGGCCAGGCTTCTGACCGTAGCCTCCCACTGGGCACACGAGGACCCTCAAAAAGACTGTACCCATTTCGGACGACTAGAGCCCCCGAACGTCCCTCCCCAACCCCCGCGGACCAAAGGCTATAGCCCACCGGCCTCGGCGACTATTTCACGCGCTGCGCCGCTTGGCATGTCTTGCCATTTTAGGGCAGGCTTCTGACCGTAGCCTCCCACTGGGCACACGAGGACCCTCGAAAAGACTGTACCCATTTCCGACGAGGCCCCGGTGCCTCCCAGACCCCGTGGACCAAAGGCTATAGCCCACCGGCCTCGGTGACTATTTCACCTGCTGTTGCTGGGTGTAACTTGCCATTTTAGGGAGGCTTCGTGTAGCCTCCCAGGCACCGAGGACCCTCGAAAAGGTACCCATTTCCGGCAGGCCCAGAACCCCCTCCCAGCCCCGGACCCTATAGCCCCGGCCTCGGCGACTATTTCACTTGACTGCTGGGCATTTCTTGCCATTTAGGGCGGGGCTTCTGACCGTAGCCTCCAGGCACGAGGCCATTGAAAAAGCTTTACCTATGTCGGCGCCCAGGCCGAACACCCCGACCCTCGTGGACCAATGGCTGTAGCCCACCGGCCTCGGCGACTATTTCCTGTGTTGCGCGCTGGGCATTTCTTGCCATTTAGGGCGGGGCCTCGTAGTAGCCTCCCAGCTGGGCACCACAGGCCCTCGAAGACCTTACCCATGTCGGCCAGGCAGACACCCCCAGCCTCGTGGACGAGGCTATAGCCCACCGGCCTCGGCGACTATTTCATTGCGTCGCTGGGTATTCTTGCCCTTTGGGAAGGCTTCTGACCGTAGCCTCCCACTGGGCACACGAGGACCCTCGAAAGACTGTACCAATTTTTGACCAGGCCGAAACCCCTCCCAGCCCCCGGACCAAAGGCTATAGCCCACCGGCGACAATTTCACCCATTGCGTCGCGGGGCAATTCTTGTAATTTTAGAACTTGCTTGACCTAGCCTCACAGGCTGGGCAGGGACCCTCGAAATGGATGTACCATTTCGACTCCCGAGCCCCATCCCCCTGACCCCATGGACCCGAGGTTATAGCCCACCGGCCTCGGCGACTCTTTCGTGGCTGTATCTGGGCATTTCTTGCCGCAGGCGAGCCTCGGATCGCAGCTCCCATTGACCACGAGGACCCTCGAAAAGCTGTACCCATTTCCGGCGCGGAGCCCCGACGCCCTCCCGACCCCCGCGGACCAAATGTATAGCCCACCGCCCTCGGCGACTATTTCACGCGCTGCGCCGCTGGACATTTCTTGTCATTTTAGGACAGGCTTCTGACCGTAGCCTCCCACTGGGCTACGAGGACCCTCAGACTGTACCCATTTCCGGACGGGCCCCGAAACCCCCTCCCAGCCCCGCGGACCAAGGCCGCCCAGCCCACCGGCCTCGGTGACTATTTCATCTTGCTGCGCTGGGCATTTCTTGTCATTTAGGGCAGGCCTTTGGACCGTAGCCTCCCATGGGCACGAGGACCTTGAAAGACTGTGCCATTACCGATGACGAGCCCCGAAACCCCTCCCGACCCCAGCGGACCAAAGTCTATAGCCCACCGGCCTCGGCGACTATTTATGCCTTGCGTCCTTTGGGCATTTCTTGCCCTTCTCAGGCGAGCCTCGGCCGTAGCCTCCCAGGCACAGAGGACCCTCGAAAAAGGCATGCCATTTTCGATGACGAGCCCCGAGCGCTCCTCCCGACCCAGCGGACCAAGGCAATAGCCCACCGGCCTCGGTGACTAATTCACGTGCTGCGCCGCTGGACATTTCTTTCCATTTTAGGGCAGGCTTCGTAGTAGCCTCTCCCAGGCACACGAGGACCCTCGAAAGACTGTACCCATTTCGGCTGACGAGCCCCGGTGCCTCCCCGACCCCGTGGACCAAAGGCTATAGCCCACCGGCCTCAGTGACTATTTCACCTGCGCCTTTGGGTATGGCGTGCCATTTAGGGCGAGCTTGACCGTAACCTCGCTGGGCACACGAGGACCCTCGAAAGACTGTACCCATTTCCGGACGGCGAACCCCACAGACCCCCTCCCGACCCCGGACCAAGGCTATAGCCCACCCGGCCTCGGCGACTATTTCCTTGTTGCGCGGCTGGGCATTTCTTGCAATTTAGGGCAGGCATCTGACCGTAGCCTCCCCTTGGGCTGCAGGCCATTGAAAAAGCTTTACCTATATGCGACGCCCAGAGCCCCCGAACACCCCCCCAACCCTCGTGGACCAATGGCTATAGCCCACCGGCCTCGGCGACTATTTCACACGCTGCGCCGCTGGGCATTTCTTGCCCTTTTAGGGAAGGCTTCTGACCGTAGCCTCCCACTGGGCACACGAGGACCCTCGAAAAGACTGTACCAATTTCCGACGACCGGGCCCCGAAACCCCTCCCGACCCCAGCGGACCAAAGGCTAGCCCACGGCCGGCGACTATTTCACCATTGCGTCGCGGGGCAATTCTTACAATTTTAGAACTTGCTTCTGACCAAGCCTCCCACTGGGCACCGAGGACCCTCGAAATGGATGTACCCATTTCGACTCCCGAGCCCCGAACCCCCCTCCCAACCCCGGACCAAGGTTATAGCCCAGCCTCAGCGACTCTTTCCTTGTGTTGTATCATGGGCATTCTTGCCCACAGGCAAGGCCTCGGATCATGAGCTCCCATTGACCACCACGAGGACCCTCGAAAAGAATGTACCCATTTCGGCGCCCGAGCCCCAGACACCCCACCCCGCGGACCAAGGCTATAGCCCACGGCCTCGGCGACTATTGCCTTATTTGTGCGGGCATTCTTGCCATTTAGGGCAGGCCTCTGATCGTAGCCTCCCACTTGAGGCACCACCAGGAAGACCTTACCCATGTCGGCCTTGAGCACCGAACACCCCACCCTCGTGGACCCAACGCTCTAGCCCACGGCCTCGGCGACTATTTCACGTCTTCTTGTTGGACATTTCTTGCCATTTAGGGCAGGCTTCTGACCGTAGCCTCCCAGCTGGGCACCGAGGACCCTCAGACTGTACCCATTTCCGGCGACGGGCCCCGAAGCCTCCCGGCCCCAGCGGACCAAAGGCTATAGCCCACCGCCCTCGGCGACTATTTCACCCGCTGCGTCGCGGGGCATTTCTTGCAATTTTAGGGCAGGCTTCTGACCCTAGCCTCCCGCTGGGCACACGAGGACCCTCGAAATGGATGTACCTATTTCTGAATCCCAGAGCCCCCGAACCCCCCTCCCCAACCCCCGCGGACCAAAGGTTATAGCCCGTCGGGCTCGGAGACTATTTCACGGGCTGCGCCGCGGGGCATTACTTGCCTTTTTAGGGCAGGCCTCTGACCGTAGGTTCCCACTGAGCACACGAGACCCCTCAAAAATAATGGACCCACTTCAGAATCCCAGAGTCCCGGAACCCCCCTATAGCCCACCGGTCTCGGCGACTATTTGTGACTGCCTGAGGCATTTACGCCATTTTAAGGCGGGGCCTCGACCGTAGCCTCCCACGGGGCACCGAGGCCCGTTGAAAAGACTGGACTCATTTTGGCCCGGTGCCCCAGAACCTACCCGACCCCCAGAACCAAGGCTATTCTTTGCCCCTATGTCACTATTTGTGTATTGGGTATTTCTTGCCATTTTAGGGCGGGGCCTCGACCAAGTAGGCTCCCAGGGCTACGAGGCCCCTAAAAATCTGGACCCATTTAGTGCCCGAGTCCACGAACCCCCTCCCAAACCCCAGCGGACCAAATTCTCTAGCCAACCCGCCTCGGTGACTATTTATTGTATTGGTTGAGCATTCTTGCCATTTTAGGGCAGCTTGACCGTAACTTCCCAGCTGGGCACAAGGACCCTCGATAAGGCGTACCAATTTCCAGCGCCCGAGCCCGGAACCCCCGTCCCCAATCCCCTCGGACCAATGGCTAGAGCCCACCGACCTTATCGACAATTTCACGCGCTGCGCTGCAGGGTATTTCTTGCCGTTTAGGGCGGGGCCTCTGAGCAGTAGCCTCCCAGGCACTGCGACGCTCCTCAGACTGGACCCATTTCCAATGCCGAGCCCCCAATCCCGACCAGCGGACCCAGGCTATAGCCTTTGGGCTTGGAGACTATTCGTGGCCTTGGCATTTCTTGCCTTTTAAAAGCGGGCCTCGGCCGTAGTCTCGCTGTGCTGCAGGGCCTAAAATACATGACCCATTTCAGCATGAGCCCCAGACCCCGGACCCATTTCCACTGCCCAGTGGGAGGCTACGGTCGGCCTGCACAAAATGGCAAAGTACGCAGTGACGCGGCGTGCGAAATAGTCAGGCGGGTGGGCTATGGCGGCACTGATCAGCGGGGGTTGGGGAGGAGGCTACGGGTGTGAAATGGTCGATGTCTTTTGAGAGCGCCCGATCGTGTGCCGATGAAGCTGATCGATCCGAAAGCCTAGGCTGAACTATGCCCGGCGCAGCGCTGGAAATAATCGTTAGAAGGTGGGCTGTAACTATTCAGCGGGGTTGAAGGGGGGCCGAGAACTCTGAAAGTCAATGGGTCCCGATCTTTCGGTCTCGTGATCCCGATGGGCCAAACTACTGATCGAGGGGCGCTGCAAAATGGCAGGAATATGCCACGGCGGCGCGCGAAATAATCACCCTGCTCTGTGCTGGTCGGTGAGGATGAGAGAAGGACCGAGGGGCTCATGGCGTCGATATGCGATCATTTGAGGGGTCACTCGTGTGCGGTGAAAAGACTTCTGATCGAGCATGCCTAAAATAACAAATGCCAATGACACGCAATCGCTTGAAATAATCCCAGTGGGCCAAACGACCGCAGCGCTGTCGCCCGAGGTTGTGGAGGCAGTTTGGGGCGCAGGCGTCGTAAATATGCGGTCATTCGAGGTCACCGTGTGCCCGATGACTTCTGATGAGAACTGCCACCTACGAAATAGTCGTTGAGGCGGCGGTCATGCCTTTGGTCGCGGGGGTTGGGAAAGGGGTTGGCTGGGCGTCGGAAATAGATGCGATAATTTGAGGGCCTAGTGTGCCGATGAAACTGATCGATCTGCCACAAATACCCGGCCTGATGCGGCGGGGTTGGGGGTTCGAGGCTCTGGCGTCGGAAATGGGTATAGTCTTTCGAGGGTCTCGTGCCGATGACTGCGGATCAGGCCTGCTAAATGGGAAGAAATGCCCGGACAGCGGCGTGAAATAGTCGTGGCTGATGCAGTGAGTGAGGGTGAGGCCGAGGCTCTGGCGTCAATCGATCGATCTTTTCAAGGCCTTGTGTGCGATGGGCTACGGTCTGCCTAAAATGGCAAGAAAACCAGCGGCGGTGCAACCAGGGCCGATGGTGCTCTCCTGGTCGCGGGGTTGAGGGAGGGTCGAGCTCTGGCGTCGAAAATGGGTCGATCTTTCGAGGGGCCTGTGTGGCCAGATCGGAGACTACTGATCAGGCCTACTGCAAATGGGAAGAAATGCCTAGCGGCGGCATGTCGCCGGGCGGCTATAACGCTGGTCGCAGCGAAAGGGCCGGGGGCTGAATCAATGGGTCAGCCACAGGGTCCTCATGTGCCAAGTGGAGACTACGGTCGAGGCCTGCCCTAAAATGTTAAATACCCAGCCGCGGCAGCGAAATAGTCTCCGGCACCGTTGGGCTAGCCTGCTGATGAGAGAAATGCGGAGGGCCTGGCGTCTGAAATGGTGCAGATCTTCGAAGGTCCTCGTGTGCCCGATGGGAATCGACCTACTAAAATGGCAAGAAATATCTAGCGGAACACGCGCGAAATAGTTGCCGAGGCTGGTGGGCCATAGCCTTTGGTCCGTGGGGGTTGGGCAGAGGGGTTCAGGGTTCTGGGCGTATGAAATGGTGCGATCTTCGAGATCGTCGTGTACCAGTGGTTTCTGATTAGAGGTGCCTTAAAATGGCAAGAAATACACAGCGGCGGCGGCCGTATGCTGGTCGCGGGGTTGAAAGAAAGGGGCTATGGCGTCGAATATCTGCGGTCATTTGAGGTCTCGTGTGCCTGGTGAAATGCATCGGAGGCAGAAATACCGGCAGCGGCGATAATCGCCAGCCGATGGGCTGTCTGATGCGAGACCGAGGCTCTCGTCGAAATGGGTCCGATCTTATGCCTGATGAGGCTCTATACACCCTAAAATGGCAAGAAATACAGCAGACGCGATGCTTGGCGATATAGTCTTTCGAGCGTCTCGTGTGCCCGGTGGGAGGCTACGGTCGAGCCACTGCCGTAAAATGGCAAGAAATACCTGGCGGAACAGCGAAATAGTCGCCGAGGCGGTGGGCCCATAGCCTTTGGTCGCGGGGTTGGGCGAGGTTGAGGTTACGGGCGTGAAATGAGTACACCGGTCGTCGTGTACCCAGGGGGAGACTACGGTCAGAGGGCTGCCTTAAAATGGCAAGAAATGCACAGCGGCGAAGCGCGCGAAATAGTCGCCGAGGCCGGTGGGCCATAGCCTTTGGTCCGCGGGGGTTGGGGAGAGGGGTTCGGGGGCCCTGGGCGTCGGAAATATGTACAGTCATTTCGAGGGTCCTCGTGTGCCGAGTGGGAGACTACGGTCAGAGGCCTACCCTAAAATGACAAGACATGCCCAGCGGCGCAGCGCGCAAAATAGTCGTTGAGGCCGGTGAGCTATAGCCTTTGGTCCGCGGGGGTTGGGAAAGGGGGTTCGGCGGCGCTGGGCGTCGGAAATGGGTACAGTCATTTTGAGGGGCCTAGTGTGCCCAGTGGGAGGCTACGGTCTGAGGCCTGCCCTAAAATGGCCAGAAATACTGCGATGCAGCGAAATAGTCGAGGCGGTGGGCTCGGCTGGTCGAGGGGTTGGGAGGGTGTTAGAGTGCTGGCGTCGGAAATGGTACAGTCTTTCCGATGGTTCTCGTGTGCCCGGTGGGAGACTACGGTCGAGCACTGCCCATGACAAGACATGCCCAGCCTTGGCCTTGAAAATAATCACAGGGGTGGCTGACAGCCTTTGGTCCTTGAGGTTGGGGAGGGTTCGGGGTTACGGGGTGTAAATATGGGTACAGCCATTCGGTCCTCGTGTGCCCGATGGGAGACTACGGTCGAAGCCTGCCCTAAAATGGCAAGAAATGCCCCAGCGCGAATAGTCACCGACCCGGTGGCCTGTATGCCCCAGTGCGGGGGTTGAGGGCATTCGGAGGCTTTGGGGTTGAAATGGGTACAGTATTTTCGAGGTCTCGTGTGCCCGATGGGAGACTGACGGTCAGATGCCTAAATGGCAAAATGCCCAGCAGCGGCGAATAGTCACCGGCGGTGGCCTATAATGCGGGGTTGGAGGAGGGTTGAGGCTGGGGTTGAAATGGGTCGATCTTTTCGAGGCCTTATGTCTGCCCGGATGGGAGGCTACGGTCGGGGGCCTGCTAAAAATGGCAAAATGCCCGATGTGGCGAAATAGTCATGAGGCGGGGCTATAACTGGTCATGAGGGTTGGGAGAGGTTCGGGGCTCTGGGCGTCATAAATATGTACAGTCATTTGAGGGCCTTGTGTGCCCGTGGGAAACTCTGAGGCCTGCCTAAAATGGCAAGAAATACCAGCGGTGCAGCGCCGCGAAATAATCATGGCGGTGGGCAACGACCTTGATGCGGGGGTTGGGGAGGGTGGTTCGGGGGCTCTGAGCGTCGGAAATGGGTCCAGTCTTTTCGAGGGGCCTTGTGTGGCCAGTGGGACACTACGGTCAGAGGCCTACCTTAAAATGGAAAGAAATGCCCAGCAGCATAGCGCGAAATAATCGCCGAGGCCGGGGCGCTATAGCCTTTGGTCCGCGGGGGTTGGAGAGGGGGTTCGGGGGCTCTGGGAGTCAGAAATGGGTCCAGCCTTTTTGAGGGTCCTCATGTGCCAAGTGGGAGACTACGGTCAGAGGCCTGCCCTAAAATGTTAAGAAATACCCAGCCGGGAAGCGCGCGAAATAGTCTCCGACGCCGGTGGGCTATAGCCTTTGGTCTGCGGGGATTGGGGAGAATGCAGGGGCTGGGCGTCAGAAATGGAGTGCGATCTTTTCGAAGGTCCTCGTGTGCCCGGTGGGAGGCTAGGTGAGCCACTAGAATGGCAAGAAATATCTAGCGTGAGATGATAATTCTGAAAATAGTTCCATAACGCTTTGGTCCGTGGGGGTTGGGTTAGAGGGTTACAGGCGTCTGAGATCGTCGTGTACCCAGGGTGAGACTACAGTTAGAGGGTGCCTTAAAATGGCAAGAAATACACAGCGGCGAAGCGCGCGAAATAGTCGCCGAGGCCGGTGGGCCATAGCCTTTGGTCCGCGGGGGTTGGGGAGAGGGGTTCGGGGGCTATGGGCGTCGGAAATATGTACAGTCATTTCGAGGGTCCTCGTGTGCCTAGTGGGAGAGTACAGTCAGAGGCCTGCCCTAAAATGGCAAGAAATACCCAGCAGCGAAGCGCGAGAAATAGTCGCCAACGCCGGTGGGCTATAGCCTTTGGTCTGCGGGGGTTGGGGAGGGGAGTTCGGGGGCTCTATACGTCGGAAATGGGTCCGGTCTTTTCGAGGGGCCTCATGTGCACAGTGGGAGGCTACGGACACATGCCTGCCCTAAAATGGCAAGAAATACACAGCGGCACAGTGCGCGATATAGTCTTTTCGAACGTCCTCGTGTGCCCAGTGGGAGGCTACGGTCAGAGCCCTGCCGTAAAATGGCAAGAAATACCTAGCGGAACACGCGCGAAATAGTCGCCGAGGCCGGTGGGCCATAGCCTTTGGTCCGCGGGGGTTGGGCAGAGGGGTTCGGGGTTCTGGGCGTCGGAAATGAGTACAGCCTTTTCGAGGGTCGTCGTGTACCCAGGGGGAGACTACGGTCAGAGGGCTGCCTTAAAATGGCAAGAAATGCACAGCGAAATAATCACCGAGGCCGGTGAGCCCATAGCCTGGTCATGCGGGGTTGGGGAGAGGGTTGGGGGCCACAGGCGTCGGAAATATGTACAGTCATTTCGAGGGTCCTCGTGTGCCGAGTGGGAGACTACGGTCAGAGCCCTACCCTAAAATGACAAGACATGCCAATGACTTGGCCGCTGTAAAATAATCGTTGAGGCGGTGAGCTATAGCCTTTGGTCCGCGGGGGTTGGGAAAGGGGTTGGCTGGGCGTGAAATGGAGTACAGTCATTTGAGGGGCCTAGTGTGCCCGGTGGGAGGCTACGGTCAGGCTGCCCTAAAATGGCGAAATACCCAGCAGTGCAGCGCCGAAATAAGTCAGCGGGCGGTGGGCTCTGAGCCTTTGGTCCGAGGGGGTTGGGAGGGTGTTCCGGGGGTCTGAGCGTCGGAAATGGGTACAGTCTTTTCGAGGGTCCTCGTGTGCCCAGTGGGAGACTACGGCCAGAGGCCTGCCCTAAAATGACAAGACATGCCAGTGACGCTTGTTGAAATAGTCACCAAGGCGGTGGGCTCTGACCTTTGGTCCTTGAGGGTTGGGGAGGGTTGGGTTACAGGAGTCGGAAATGGGTACAGCCTTTTCGAGGGTCCTCGTGTGCCCAGTGGGAGACTACGGTCAGAAGCCTGCCCTAAAATGGCAAGAAATGCCCAGCGGCGAAGCGCGCGAATAGTCACCGACCCCGGTGGCCTATAGCCTTTGGTCTGCGGGGGTTGGGGAGGGGCATTCGGAGGCTTTGGGGTTCGGAAATGGGTACAGTATTTTCGAGGGTCCTCGTCTGCCCAGTGGGAGACTACGGTCAGATGCCTGCCCTAAAATGGCAAGAAATGCCCAACGGCGAAGCGGCGAATAGTCACCGACGCCGGTGGCCTATAGCCTTTAGTCTGCTGGGGTTGGGGAGGGGGGTTCGGAGGCTCTGGGGTTCGGAAATGGGTCCAGTCTTTTCCAGGGTCCTTATGCACTTGCGGTGGGAGGCTACGGTCGAGGCCTGCCACAAAATGGCAAAAATGCCCAGCCCTGGCCTTGAAATAATCATGAGGCGGTGGGCGATAGCCTTTGGTCCCTTGAGGTTGGGAGAGGGGTTCGGGGGCTCTGGGCGTCGGAAATATGTACAGTCATTTCGAGGGTCCTTGTGTGCCCAGTGGGAGACTACTGTCAGAGGCTTGCCCTAAAACGGCAAGAAATGCCCAGCGGCAAAGCGCGAGAAATAGTCGCCAACGCCGGTGGGCTATAGCCTTTAGTGCGGGGTTGGGGAGGGCTCGGGGCTCATGTCGTCGGAAATATGTCTAGTCTTTTGAGGGCCTCATGTGCAGGATGGGAGGCTACGGATACTGAGCACTGCCTAAAATGGCAGAAATACCCAGTGACACGGTCACGAAATAGTCTCCGAAGCCGGTGGGCCATAGTCCTTTGTCCACGTGGGTTCGGGAGAGGGGTTTGGGGGCCCTGGGCGTCGGAAATATGTACTGTAATTTCGAGGGTCCTTGTGTGCCCAATGGGAGACTACGGTCAGAGGCTTGCCCTAAAATGACAAGACATGCCAGTGTGCTTGAAATAAGCAGGCGGTGAGCTATAACCTTTATCCATGGTGGGAAGGGGTTGGCGGTCTTGGGTGTCGGAAATGGGTATAGTCATTTTGGGGGCCTAGTGTGCCCAGTGGGAGGCAGTCAGGCCTGCCACAAATGGCAAAAATACCAGTGCATCATACGAAATAATCGGGGCGGTCGGCTCGACCTTTGGTCAGCGGGGTTGAGGGGTTCCGGGGCTCTGGCGTCGAAATGGGTACATCCTTTTCGGTCTCGTGTACCCAGTGGGAGGCTACGATCAGGCCTGCCCTAAAATGACCGAAATGCCTGCCCGCATAAAATAATCGTAGGCCGGTGGCCTATAGCCTATGGTCCGCATCGCTTGGGCAGGAGGGTTCGGGGGCTCTGGGCGACGGAAATGGGTCCAGTATTTTTGAGGGTCCTCGTTTGTCCACTGGGAGGCTACGGTCAGAGCCCTTCCCTAAAATTGCAAGAAATACCATGGTGTGCGGGAAATAATCAGCCGAGGCAGTGGGCTATAGCCTTTTGTCCGCGGGGGTTGGGGAGGGGGGTTTGGGGGCTCTGGGCGTTGGAATATGTACCGTCATTTTGAGGGTCTTCGTGTGCCCAGTGGGAGGCTACGGTCAGAGGGCTGCCCTAAAATGGCAAGAAATGCCTAGCGGCGCAGCGCGCAAACTAGTCGAAGACACCGGCGGGCTATAGCCTTTGGTCCGCGGGGGTTGGGGAGCGGGGTTCGGGGGCTCTGGGCGTCGGAAATGGGTACAACCTTTTCGAGAGACCTCGTGTGCCCAGTGGGAGGCTACGGTCAGAGGCCTGCCCTAAAATGGCAAGAAATACCCAGCGCGAAGCGTTCGAAATAGTCGCCGACGCCGGTGGGCTATTGCCTTTGGTCTGCGGGGGTTGGGGAGGGGGGTTCTGGTGCTCTGGGCATCGGAAATGGGTCCAGTCTTTTTGAGGGTCCTCGTGTGCCTAGTGGGAGGCTACGGTCAGAGGCCTGCCCTAAAATGGCTAGAAATGCCAAGCGGAGAACCGCGCGAAATAGTCGTCGAGGCCGGTGGGCTATTGCCTTTGGTCTGCGGGGGTTGGGGAGGGGGGTTCTGGTGCTCTGGGCATCGGAAATGGGTCCAGTCTTTTTGAGGGTCCTCGTGTGCCCCGTGGGAGGCTACGGTCAGAGGCCTGCCCTAAAATGACCGGAAATCCACAGCGCCGCAGTGCGCGGAATAGTCGCCGAGGCCGGTGGGCTATAGCCTATGGTCCGCGTCGCTTGGGCAGGGGGGTTCGGGGGCTCTGGGCGTCGGAAATGGGTCCAGTATTTTCGAGGGTCCTCGTGTGCCCACTGGGAGGCTACGGTCAGTGCCCTTCCCTAAAATTGCAAGTAATACCCAGCAGCGCAGCGCGCGAAATAGTCGCCGAGGCCGGTGGGCTATAGCCTTTTGTCCGCGGGGGTTGGGGAGGGGGGTTTGGGGGCTCTGGGCGTTGGAATATGTACAGTCATTTTGAGGGTCTTCGTGTGCCCAGTGGGAGGCTACGGTCAGAGGGCTTTCCTAAAATGGCAAGAAATGCCTAGCGGCGCAGTGCGCAAACTATTCGCCGACACCGGTGGGCTATAGCCTTTGGTCCCTTGAGGTTGGGAGGCGGGGTTCAGGGGCTCTGGGCGTCGGAATGGGTACAACCTTTCGGGAGACCTCGTGTGGCAGTGGGAGGCTACGGTCGAGGCACCTACTAAAATGGCAAGAAATACCAGTAGCAGCGTCTGAAATAATCGCCCGGTGGGCTATTGCCTTTGGTCTGCGGGGGTTGCGGAGGGGGGTTCTGGTGCTCTGGGCATCGGAAATGGGTCCAGTCTTTTTTAGGCTCCTCGTGTGCCCAGTGGGAGGCTACGGTCGAGCCACACCTAAAATGGCGAAATACCCAGTGCAGCGCTAAATAATCATGGGGCGGTGGGCCATAGCCTTGGTCCGCGGGGGTTGGGGAGAGGGGTTCGGGGGCTTTGGTCGTCGGAAATATGTACAGTCATTTCGAGGGTCCTCCTGTGCCTAGTGGGAGGCTAGGTCAGAGGACTGCCCTAAAATGGGAAGAAATGCCCTGCGGCGCAGCGCTCAAACTAGTCGCCGACACCGGTGGGCTATAGCCTTTGGTCCGCGGGGGTTGGGGGGCTCGGTTCGGGGGCTCTGGGCGTCGGAAGTGGGTACAGCCTTTTCGAGGGACCTCGTGTGCCCAGTGGGAGGCTACGGTCAGAGGCCTGCCCTAAAATGACAAGAAATACCCAGCGCGAGGCGCGCGAAATAGTCACCGTCGCCGGTGGGCTATTGCCTTTGGTCCGCGGGGGTTGCGGAGGGGGGTTCTGGTGCTTTGGGCATCGAAAATGGGTCCAGTATTTTCGAGGGTCCTCGTGTGCCCACTGGGAGGCTACGGTCAGAGCCCTTCCCTAAAATTGCAAGAAATACCCAGCGGCGCGGCGCGCGAAATAGTCGCCGAGGCCGGTGGGCTATAGCCTTTTGTCCGCGGGGGTTGGGGAGGGGTGTTTGGGGGCTCTGGGCATTGGAATATGTACAGTCATTTTGAGGGTCTTCGTGTGCCCAGTGGGAGGCTACGGTCAGAGGGCTGCCCTAAAATGGCAAGAAATGCCTAGCGGCGCAGCGCGCAAACTAGTCGCCGACACCGGTGGGCTATAGCCTTTGGTCCGCGGGGGTTGGGGAGCGGGGTTCGGGGGCTCTGGGCGTCGGAAATGGGTACAACCTTTTCAAGGGACCTCGTGTGCCCAGTGGGAGGCTACGGTCAGAGGCCTGCCCTAAAATGGCAAGAAATACCCAGCGCGAAGCGTGCGAAATAGTCGCCGACGCCGGTGGGCTATTGCCTTTGGTCTGCGGGGGTTGGGGAGGGGGGTTCTGGTGCTCTGGGCATCGGAAATGGGTCCAGTCTTTTTTAGGCTCCTCGTGTGCCCAGTGGGAGGCTACGGTCAGAGCCCTGCCCTAAAATGGCAAGAAATACCCAGCGCGAAGCGTGCGAAATAGTCGCCGACGCCGGTGGGCTATTGCCTTCGGTCTGCGGGGGTTGGGGAGGGGGGTTCTGGTGCTCTGGGCATCGGAAATGGGTCCATGCTTTTTGAGGGTCCTCGTGTGCCCAGTGGGAGGCTACGGTCAGAGCCCTTCCCTAAAATTGCAAGAAATACACAGCGGCGCGGCGCGCGAAATAGTCGCCGTGGCCGGTGGGCTATAGCCTTTTGTCCGCGGGGGTTGGGGAGGGGGGTTTTGGGGCTCTGGGCGTTGGAATATGTACAGTCATTTTGAGGGTCTTCGTGTGCCCAGTGGGAGGCTACGGTCAGAGGGCTTCCCTAAAATGGCAAGAAATACCCAGCGAGCGTCTTGAAGTGTCGCCGGCGGTGGGCTATTGCCTTTGATGCGGGGTTGGGAGGGGTTGGGGTTTTGGTCGTCGGAAATATGTACAGTCATTTCGAGGGTCCTCCTGTGCCCAGTGGGAGGCTACGGTCAGAGGACTGCCCTAAAATGGCAAGAAATGCCCAGCGGCGAAGCGCGCGAAATAGTCGCCGAGGCCGGTGGGCTATAGCCTTTGGTCCGCGTCGCTTGGGCAGGGGGGTTCGGGGGCTCTGGGCGTCGGAAATGGGTCCAGTATTTTCGAGGGTCCTCGTGTGCCCAGTGGGAGGTTACGGTCAGAGGCCTACCCTAAAATGAAAGAAATGCCGAGTGCATTTCATGAAATAGTCGAGGCGGTGGGCCATAGCCTTGATCCAGCGGGGTTTTGAGAGAAGTGCAGGGGCTCTGGACGTCGGAAATATGTATAGTCATTTCGAGAGTCCTTGTGTGGCGATGGGAGGCTACGGTCGAGGCACATGCCTAAAATGGCAACAAATGCCCAGCTTAGCATGCGAAATAGTCACAGAGGCGGGCCTCGATCGTAGCCTCCCATGGGCTGCGAGGGACCATCGAAAAGACTGTACCCATTTCCAACGACCCGGGCCCCGAGCCTCCCAACCCCCACGGACCAGGCTATGGCGCACCGACCTCGGCAGACATTTCGCGCTGAATCATGGGCATTTCTTGCGTTTTGGCAGGCCTCGACGTAGCCTCCCTGGGCAAACCTGAAGACTTTACCCGTATCGACGACCAGGCCCCGAACCCCCATCCCAGCGGACCAAATGCTTTAGCCCAATGGCCTCGGCAACTATTTCACCTGCGCTGGGCATTTCTTGCCATTTAGGGCGACCTCGACGTAGCCTCCAGCACAGGCCCTAAAAACACTTTACCTATGTCGGCGCCGGGCCTCGAGAACACCCCAACCTCGTGGACCAAAGGCTATAGCCCACGGCCTCGGCGACCATTTCACGTGCTCTGGACATTTCCTGCCATTTTATGGCGGGCTTGACCGTAGCCTGCACATGAGGACCCTCGAATGACTGTACCCATTTCCGACCAGATCCCAGAAACCCCTCGCCCGCGGACCAAAGGCTATAGCCCCGACCTCGGTGCCTATTTCACTTGCGCGCTAGGTATTTCTTGCCATTTTAGGCAGGCCTCGACCGTAGCCTCCCATTGACCACCACGAGGACCCTCGAAAGACTGTACCATTTCCGGCCCAGCCCCGAACCCCCACCCGGCGGACCAGGCTATAGCCCACCGGCCTCGGCGACTATTGCGCTGCGCCTGGCATTTCTTGCCATTTAGGGCAGGCCTCGATCGTAGCCTCCCACTGGGCACGAGGCCCCTCGAAGACCTTACCCATGTCACGGCGCCCGGGCACCCACCCCAACCCTCGTGGACTGAGGCTATAGCCCACGGCCTCGGCGACTATTTCACGTGCTGCGCGCTGGACATTTCTTGCCATTTAGGGCGACTTCGGCCGTAGCCTCCCAGGCACGAGGACCCTCAGGCTGCCCATTTCCGGCGACTAGAGCCCTGAAACCCCTCCCGGCCCGCGGACCAAAGGCTATAGCCCACCGGCCTCGGCGACTATTTCACCCGCTGCGTCGCGGGGCATTTCTTGCAATTTTAGGGCAGACTTCTGACCCTAGCCTCCCGCTGGGCACACGAGGACCCTCGAAATGGATGTACCCATTTCTGAATCCCAGAGCCCCAGAACCCCCGCCCAGCCCCATGGACCAAAGGTTATAGCCCACCGGCCTCAGCGACTCTTTCCTTGTATTTGGGCATTTCTTGCCCTTTAGGCCGACCTCGGATCGCGCTCCATTGACCCACGAGGACCCTCAAAGGACTGCCATTTCAGCGAGCCCCCGAACCCCCCTCCCCAACCCCCGCGGACCAAATGCTATAGCCCACCGGCCTCGGTGACTATTTCACGCGCTGCGCCGCTGGGCATTTCTTGCCATTTTAGGGCAGGCTTCTGACCGTACCCTCCACTGGCCACACGAGGACCCTCGAAAAAACTGTACCCATTTCCGAAGACCAGAGCCCCTGAACCCCCCTCCCCAAGCCCCGCGGACCAAAGGCTATAGCCCACCGGCCTCGGCGACTATTTCACGCGCTGCGCCGCTGGGCATTTCTTGCCATTTTAGGGCAGGCTTCTGACCGTAGCCTCGGTAGGCTGCAGGCCATTGAAAAGCTTTACCTATGTCGGCCTTGAGCCCCGAACAGCCCCAACCCTCGTGGACAAAAGGCTATAGCCCACCGGCCTCAGCGACTATTTCGCGCACTGCGTCGCTGGGTATTTCTTGCCATTTTAGGGCAGGCCTCTGACCGTAGCCTCCCGCGCGGCACACGAGGCCCCTCAAAATGCCCATTTCCGGCCCGGATCCCCAGGCCTCCCCAACACCCGCGGACCAAAGGCTATAGCCCACCGGCCTCGGTGACTATTTCACGTGCTGCGCCGCTGGAGATTTCTTGCCATTTTAGGGCAGGCTTCTGACCGTAGCCTCCCACTGGGCACACGAGGACCCTCGAAAAGACTCTACCCATTTCCGACGACCAGAGCCCCCGAAACCCCCTCCCCCACCCCCGCGGACCAAAGGCTATAGCCCACCGGTCTCGGCGACTATTTCACCCGCTGCGTCGCGGGGCATTTCTTGCAATTTTAGGCAGGCTTCTGACCCTAGCCTCCCACTGGGCACACGAGGACCCTCGAAATCGATGTACCCATTTCTGACTCCAAGAGCCCCCGAACCCCCCTCCCCTACCCCCACAGACCAAAGGTTATAGCCCACCGGCCTCGGCAACTCTTTCGCGCGCTGTATCGCTGGCCATTTCTTGCCCTTTTAGGCCAGGACTCAGATCGCAAGCTCCCATTGACCACACGAGGACCCTTGAAAAGACTGTACCCATTTCCGACGCCCAGAGCCCCCGAACCCCCCTCCCCAACCCCCGCGGACCAAATGCTATAGCCCACCGGCCTCGGTGACTATTTCACGCGCTGCGCCGCTGGGTATTTCTTGCCATTTTAGGGCAGGCTTCTGACCGTACCCTCCCACTGGGCACACGAGGACCCTTGAAAAAACTGTACCCATTTCCGACGACCAGAGCCCCTGAACCTCCCTCCCCAACCCCCGCGGACCAAAGGCTATAGCCCACCGGCCTCGGCGACTATTTCACGCGCTGCGCCACTGGGCATTTCTTGCCATTTTAGGCTTGCGGCTTCTCAGCCTCCTCCCCCACGAAAAGCTTTACCTATGTCACGGCCCACAGCCCCGAACAGCCCCCAACCCTCGTGGACCCAGGCTATAGCCCAAGCCTCGGCGACTATTTCACCTGCGGCTGGAATTTCACGCCATTTTAGGGCAGGCCTCTGATCGTAGCCTCCCCTTTGGGCACGAGGCCCCTCGAAGTCCTTACCCGTCGACGTCGAGCACCGAACCCCCCTAACCCCCGCGGACCAAAGGCTATAGCCCACCGGCCTCGGGGACTATTTCGCGCGCTGGGCTGCTGGGCATTTCTTGCCCTTTAGGGCATGCCTCTGACCGTAGCCTCCCACTGGGCACACGAGGCCCCTCAAAAAGGCTGGACCCATTTCCGATGCACAGAACCCCCGAACCCCCCTCCCCAACCCCCGCGGACCAAAGGCTATAGCCCACCGGCCTCGGCGACTATTTCACGTGCTGCGCCGCTGGACATTTCTTGTCATTTTAGGACAGGCTTCTGACCGTAGCCTCCCACTGGGCACACGAGGACCCTCAAAAAGACTGTACCCATTTCCGACGACCAGAGCCCCGAGCCTCCCAACCCCGCGGACCAGGCCGCCCACCGGCCTCGGTGATTATTTCATCTTGCTGCGCGCTGAATTTCTTGTCATTTAGGGCGGGCCTTTGTTGTAGCCTCCCTTTGAGCACATGAGGACCCTCGAAAAGACTGTACCCATTACCGATGACGAGCCCCGAAACCCCTCCCAACCCCAGCGGACCAAAGGTTATAGCCCAGCCTCGGCGACTATTTCGCACGCTGCGTCACTGGGCATTTCTTGCCCTTCTCGGGCAGGCCTCTGACCGTAGCCTCCCACTGGGCACAAGAGGACCCTCGAAAAGACTGTACCCATTTCTGATGACCAGAGCCCCCGAACGCTCCTCCCCAACCCCGCGGACCAAAGGCAATAGCCCACCGGCCTCGGTGACTAATTCACGTGCTGCGCCGCTGGACATTTCTTTCCATTTTAGGGCAGGCTTCTGACCGTAGCCTCCCACTGGGCACACGAGGACCCTCGAAAAGACTGTACCCATTTCCGACGACCAGAGCCCCCGATTGCCCCTCCCCAACCCCCGTGGACCAAAGGCTATAGCCCACCGGCCTCGGTGACTATTTCACGCGCTGCGCCGCTGGGTATGGCTTGCCATTTTAGGGCAGGCTTCTGACCGTAGCCTCCCACTGGGCACACGAGGACCCTCGAAAAGACTGTACCCATTTCCGACGACCAGAGCCCCTGAACCCCCCTCCCCAAGCCCCGCGGACCAAAGGCTATAGCCCACCGGCCTCGGCGACTATTTCACGCCATTTTAGGGCAGGCTTCTGACCGTAGCCTCCCACTGGGCACACGAGGCCATTGAAAAAGCTTTACCTATATGCGACGCCCAGAGCCCCCGAACACCCCCCCAACCCTCGTGGACCAATGGCTATAGCCCACCGGCCTCGGCGACTATTTCACGCGCTGCGCCGCTGGGCATTTCTTGCCATTTTAGGGCAGGCCTCTGATCGTAGCCTCCCACTGGGCACACGAGGCCCCTCAAGAAGACCTTACCCATATGCGACGCCCAGAGCACCCGAACACCCCCCCAACCCTCGTGGACCAAAGGCTATAGCCCACCGGCCTCGGCGACTATTTCGCGCGCTGCGTCGCTGGGCATTTCTTGCCCTTTTAGGGCAGGCCTCTGACCGTAGCCTCGCCGGGCACCACGAGGACCCTCGAAAGACTGTACCAATTTCCGTGACGGGCCCGAAACCCCCTCCCCAACCCCCGCGGACCAAAGGCTATAGCCCACCGGCTTCGGCGACAATTTCACCCGCTGCGTCGCGGGGCAATTCTTGCAATTTTAGAACTTGCTTCTGACCCTAGCCTCCCACTGGGCACACGAGGACCCTCGAAATGGATGTACCCATTTCTGACTCCCAGAGCCCCCGAATCCCCCTCCCCAACCCCCGCGGACCAAAGGTTATAGCCCACCGGCCTCGGCGACTCTTTCGCGCGCTGTATCGCTGGGCATTTCTTGCCCTTTTAGGCCAGGCCTCAGATCGCAGGCTCCCATTGACCACACGAGGACCCTCGAAAAGACTGTACCCATTTCCGACGCCCAGAGCCCCCGAACCCCCCTCCCCAACCCCCGCGGACCAAATGTATAGCCCACCGGCCTCGGCGACTATTTCACGTGCTGCGCCGCTGGACATTTCTTGTCATTTTAGGACAGGCTTCTGACCGTAGCCTCCCACTGGGCACACGAGGACCCTCAAAAAGACTGTACCCATTTCCGACGACCAGAGCCCCCGAAACCCCCTCCCCAACCCCCGCGGACCAAAGGCCATAGCCCACCGGCCTCGGTGACTATTTCATGCGCTGCGCCGCTGGGCATTTCTTGTCATTTTAGGGCAGGCCTTTGACCGTAGCCTCCCACTGGGCACACGAGGACCCTCGAAAAGACTGTACCCATTACCGATGACCAGAGCCCCCGAAACCCCCTCCCCAACCCCCGCGGACCAAAGTCTATAGCCCACCGGCCTCGGCGACTATTTCGCACGCTGCGTCACTGGGCATTTCTTGCCCTTCTCGGGCAGGCCTCTGACCGTAGCCTCCCACTGGGCACAAGAGGACCCTCGAAAAGACTGTACCCATTTCTGATGACCAGAGCCCCCGAACGCTCCTCCCCAACCCCGCGGACCAAAGGCAATAGCCCACCGGCCTCGGTGACTAATTCACGTGCTGCGCCGCTGGACATTTCTTTCCATTTTAGGGCAGGCTTCTGACCGTAGCCTCCCACTGGGCACACGAGGACCCTCGAAAAGTGTGCCATTTCCGGCGGCCAGGCCCCGATAGCCCTCCCCAACCCCGTGGACCAGGCTATAGCCCACCGGCCTCGGTGACTATTTCACTCATGCGCCATTGGGTATGGCGTGCCATTTTAGGGCGAGCTTCGACCGTAGCCTCCCATGGGCACACGAGGACCCTCGAAAAGACTGTACCCATTTACTGATCGGAACCCACTGAACCCCCTCCCAAGCCCCGGACCAGGCTATAGCCCACCGGCCTCGGCGACTATTTCACGCTGGCGCTTGGGGCATTTCTTGCCATTTAGGCGGCAGGCTTGACCGTAGCCTCCCCTTTGAGCTGCGAGGCCATTGAATAAGCTTTACCTATATGCGACGCCCAGAGCCCCAGAACACCCCCCAACCTCGTGGACCAATGGCTATAGCCCACCGGCCTCGGCGACGATTTCACACGCCTGGGCATTTCTCGCCATTTTAGGGCAGGCCTCTGATCGTAGCCTCCCACGGGGCACACGAGGACCCTCACTTAGTCCATTACACACTGCTACGCCCACCGCACCATAACACCCCCCCAACCCTCGTGGACCAAAGGCTATAGCCCACCGGCCTCGGCGACTATTTCGCGCGCTGCGTCGTTGGGCATTTCTTGCCCACAGGGCGGGGCTTGACCGTAGCCTCCCAGGCACACGAGGACCCTCGAAAAGACTGTACCAATTTCCGACGACCCAGGCCCCGAAACCCCTCCCGGCCCAGCGGACCAAAGGCTATAGCCCACCGGCTTCGGCGACTATTTCACCCGCTGCGTCGCGGGGCAATTCTTGCAATTTTAGAACTTGCTTCTGACCCTAGCCTCCCACTGGGCACACGAGGACCCTCGAAATGGATGTACCCATTTCTGACTCCCAGAGCCCCCGAACCCCCCTCCCCAACCCCCGCGGACCAAAGGTTATAGCCCACCGGCCTCGGCGACTCTTTCGCGCGCTGTATCGCTGGGCATTTCTTGCCCTTTTAGGCAAGGCCTCAGATCGCAGGCTCCCATTGACCACACGAGGACCCTCGAAAAGAATGTACCCATTTCCGACGCCCAGAGCCCCCGAACCCCCCACCCCAACCCCCGCGGACCAAAGGCTATAGCCCACCGGCCTCGGCGACTATTGCACGCGCTGCGCCGCTGGGCATTTCTTGCCATTTTAGGGCAGGCCTCTGATCGTAGCCTCCCACTGGGCACACGAGGCCCCTCAGGAAGACCTTACCCATATGCGACGCCCAGAGCACCCGAACACCCCCCCAACCCTCGTGGACCAAAGGCTATAGCCCACCGGCCTCGGCGACTATTTCACGTGCTGCGCCGCTGGACATTTCTTGCCATTTTAGGGCAGGCTTCTGACCGTAGCCTCCCACTGGGCACACGAGGACCCTCAAAAAGACTGTACCCATTTCGGCGGCCGAGCCCCGAAACCCCTCCCCAACCCCCGCGGACCAAAGGCTATAGCCCACCGGCCTCGGCGACTATTTCACCCGCTGCGTCGCGGGGCATTTCTTGCAATTTTAGGCAGGCTTGACCTAGCCTCCCAGGCACGAGGACCCTCGAAATGGATGTACTATTTCTGAATCCGAGCCCCGAACCCCTCCCAACCCCAGCGGACCAAAGGTTATAGCCCACCGGCCTCGGCGACTCTTTCATGTGTTGTATCGTGGGCATTTCTTGCCCAGGCCGAGCCTCGGATCGCGGAGCTCCATTGACCACGAGGACCCTCGAAAAGGCATACCCATTTCCGGCCGAGCCCCGAACCCCCTCCCACCCAGCGGACCAAATCTGCTAGCCCACCGGCCTTGGTGACTATTTCCTTGCTGCGCCTTGGGCATTTCTTGCCATTTAGGCGGGGCTTCGCCGTACCCTCCCACTTGGGCACGAGGACCCTCGAAAAAAACTGTACCCATTCGGCGACCATAGCCCTGAACCCCCCCTCCTCAAGCCCAGCGGACCAAGGCTATAGCCGCCGGCCTCGGCGACTATTTCCTGCGCGCCAGGCATTTCTTGCCATTTTAGGGCGGGGCTTGACCGTAAGCCTCCACGGGCACACGAGGCCATTGAAAAAGCTTTACCTATATGCGACGCCCAGAGCCCCCGAACAGCCCCCCAACCCTCGTGGACAAAAGGCTATAGCCCACCGGCCTCAGCGACTATTTCGCGCACTGCGTCGCTGGGTATTTCTTGCCCTTTTAGGGCAGGCCTCTGACCGTAGCCTCCCACTGGGCACACGAGGCCCCTCAAAAAGACTGTACCCATTTCCGACGCCCAGATCCCCAGAACGCCCCTCCCCAACACCCGCGGACCAAAGGCTATAGCCCACCGGCCTCGGCGACTATTTCACGTGCTGCGCCGCTGGACATTTCTTGCCATTTTAGGGCAGGCTTCTGACCGTAGCCTCCCACTGGGCACACGAGGACCCTCGAAAAGACTCTACCCATTTCCGACGACCAGAGCCCCCGAAACCCCCTCCCCAACCCCCGCGGACCAAAGGCTATAGCCCACCGGTCTCGGCGACTATTTCACCCGCTGCGTCGCGGGGCATTTCTTGCAATTTTAGGCAGGCTTCTGACCCTAGCCTCCCACTGGGCACACGAGGACCCTCGAAATCGATGTACCCATTTCTGACTCCAAGAGCCCCCGAACCCCCCTCCCCTACCCCCACAGACCAAAGGTTATAGCCCACCGGCCTCGGCAACTCTTTCGCGCGCTGTATCGCTGGCCATTTCTTGCCCTTTTAGGCAGGCCTCAGATTGCAAGCTCCCATTGACCACACGAGGACCCTTGAAAAGACTGTACCCATTTCCGACGCCCAGAGCCCCCGAACCCCCCTCCCCAACCCCCGCGGACCAAATGCTATAGCCCACCGGCCTCGGTGACTATTTCACGCGCTGCGCCGCAGGGTATTTCTTGCCATTTTAGGGCAGGCTTGACCGTACCCTCACCAGGCACACGAGGACCCTTGAAAAAACTGCACCCATTTCCGGCGAGGCCCTGAACCTCCCTCCCAACCCCAGCGGACCAGGCTATAGCCGACCGGCCTCGGAGACTATTTCAGCTGCGCCTGCTGGGCATTTCTTGCCATTTTAGGCGGGGCTTCTGACCGTAGCCTCCCACTGGGCACACGAGGCCCGTGAAAAAGCATTACCTGTCGGCGAGCCCCGAACACCCCAACCTCGTGGACGAAGGCTATAGCCCACCGGCCTCGGACTATTTCACGCTGCGGCCTGGGCATTTCTCGCCATTTTAGGGCAGGCCTCTGATCGTAGCCTCCCACTGGGCACACGAGGCCCCTCAAGAAGACCTTACCCAAATGCGACGCCCAGAGCACCCGAACACCCCCCCAACCCTCGTGGACCAAAGGCTATAGCCCACCGGCCTCGGCGACAATTTCGCGCGCTGCGTCGCTGGGCATTTCTTGCCCTTTTAGGGCAGGCCTCTGACCGTAGCCTCCCACTGGGCACACGAGGCCCCTCAAAAAGACTGTACCCATTTCCGACGCCCAGATCCCCCGAACGCCCCTCCCCAACACCCGCGGACCAAAGGCTATAGCCCACCGGCCTCGGCGACTATTTCACGTGCTGCGCCGCTGGACATTTCTTGTCATTTTAGGACAGGCTTCTGACCGTAGCCTCCCACTGGGCACACGAGGACCCTCAAAAAGACTGTACCCATTTCCGACGACCAGAGCCCCCGAAACCCCCTCCCCAACCCCCGCGGACCAAAGGCCATAGCCCACCGGCCTCGGTGACTATTTCATGCGCTGCGCCGCTGGGCATTTCTTGTCATTTTAGGGCAGGCCTTTGACTGTAGCCTCCCACTGGGCACACGAGGACCCTCGAAAAGACTGTACCCATTACCGATGACCAGAGCCCCCGAAACCCCCTCCCCAACCCCCGCGGACCAAAGGCAATAGCCCACCGGCCTCGGTGACTAATTCACGTGCTGCGCCGCTGGACATTTCTTTCCATTTTAGGGCAGGCTTCTGACCGTAGCCTCCCACTGGGCACACGAGGACCCTCGAAAAGACTGTACCCATTTCCGACGACCAGAGCCCCCGATTGCCCCTCCCCAACCCCCGTGGACCAAAGGCTATAGCCCACCGGCCTCGGTGACTATTTCACGCGCTGCGCTGCTGGGTATGGCTTGCCATTTTAGGGCAGGCTTCTGACCGTAGCCTCCCACTGGGCACACGAGGACCCTCGAAAAGACTGTACCCATTTCCGACGACCAGAGCCCCTGAACCCCCCTCCCCAAGCCCCGCGGACCAAAGGCTATAGCCCACCGGCCTCGGCGACTATTTCACGCGCTGCGCCGCTGGGCATTTCTTGCCATTTTAGGGCAGGCTTCTGACCGTAGCCTCCCACTGGGCACACGAGGCCATTGAAAAAGCTTTACCTATATGCGACGCCCAGAGCCCCCGAACACCCCCCCAACCCTCGTGGACCAATGGCTATAGCCCACCGGCCTCGGCGACTATTTCACGCGCTGCGCCGCTGGGCATTTCTTGCCATTTTAGGGCAGGCCTCTGACCGTAGCCTCCCACTGGGCACACGAGGCCCCTCAAGAAGACCTTACCCATATGCGACGCCCAGAGCACCCGAACACCCCCCCAACCCTCGTGGACCAAAGGCTATAGCCCACCGGCCTCGGCGACTATTTCGCGCGCTGCGTCGCTGGGCATTTCTTGCCCTTTTAGGGAAGGCTTCTGACCGTAGCCTCCCACTGGGCACACGAGGACCCTCGAATAGACTGTACCAATTTCCGACGACCAGAGCCCCCGAAACCCCCTCCCGAACCCCCGCGGACCAAAGGCTATAGCCCACCGGCTTCGGCGACAATTTCACCCGCTGCGTCGCGGGGCAATTCTTGCAATTTTAGAACTTGCTTCTGACCCTAGCCTCCCATTTGGCTGCGAGGACCCTCGAAATGGATGTACCCATTTCTGACTCCCAGAGCCCCCGAACCCCCCTCCCCCCCCCCCGCGGACCCAAGGCTATAGCCCACCGGCCTCGGCGACTCTTTCGCGCGCTGTATCGCTGGGCATTTCTTGCCCTTTAGGCCGAGCCTCGGATCGCGAGCTCCCTGACCACGAGGACCCTCGAAAAGGCATACCCATTCCGGCGCCCGAGCCCCGAACGCCCTCCCCAACCCCCGCGGACCAAATGTAAATCCCACCGGCCTCGGCGACTAATTCACGAGCTGCGCACCAGGACATTTCTTGTCAATTTAGGACAGGCTTCTGACCGTAGCCTCCAGGCACAGGGACCCTCGTAAAGACTGTACCCATTTCCGACGACCAGAGCCCCCGAAACCCCCTCCCCAACCCCCGCGGACCAAAGGCCATAGCCCACCGGCCTCGGTGATTATTTCATGCGCTGCGCCGCTGGGAATTTCTTGTCATTTTAGGGCAGGCCTTTGACTGTAGCCTCCCACTGGGCACATGAGGACCCTCGAAAAGACTGTGCCATTACGATGACAGGCCCGAAACCCCTCCCCGACCCCAGCGGACCAAGTCTATGGCCCACCGGCCTCGGCGACTATTTCCGCCTGCTGCGTCCTTTGGGCATTTCTTGCCCTTCTCGGGCGAGCCTCGGCCGTAGCCTCAGAGGCACAAGAGGACCCACGAAAAGACTGTACCCATTACTGATCACCAGAGCCCCCGAACGCTCCTCCCCACCCCCGCGGACCAAAGGCAATAGCCCACCGGCCTCGGTGACTAATTCACGTGCTGCGCCGCTGGACATTTCTTTCCATTTTAGGGCAGGCTTGACCGTAGCCTCCCAGGCACACGAGGACCCTTGAAAGACTGTACCCATTTCCGGCCAGCCCCGAACCCCCTCCCAACCCCGGACCAAATGCAGCCACCGGCCTCGGTGACTATTTCACGCTGCGCGCGGTATTTCTTGCCATTTTAGGGCAGGCTTCTGACCGTACCCTCCCACTGGGCACACGAGGACCCTTGAAAAAACTGTACCCATTTCCGACGACCAGAGCCCCTGAACCTCCCTCCCCAACCCCCGCGGACCAAAGGCTATAGCCCACCGGCCTCGGCGACTATTTCACGCGCTGCGCCACTGGGCATTTCTTGCCATTTTAGGGCAGGCTTCTGACCGTAGCCTCCCACTGGGCACACGAGGCCATTGAAAAAGCTTTACCTATATGCGACGCCCAGAGCCCCCGAACAGCCCCCCAACCCTCGTGGACCAAAGGCTATAGCCCACCGGCCTCGGCGACTATTTCACGCGCTGCGACGCTGGGCATTTCTCGCCATTTTAGGGCAGGCCTCTGATCGTAGCCTCCCACTGGGCACACGAGGCCCCTCAAGAAGACCTTACCCAAATGCGACGTCCAGAGCACCCGAACACCCCCCCAACCCTCGTGGACCAAAGGCTATAGCCCACCGGCCTCGGCGACTATTTCGCGCGCTGCGTCGCTGGGCATTTCTTGCCCTTTTAGGGCAGGCCTCTGACCGTAGCCTCCCACTGGGCACACGAGGCCCCTCAAAAAGACTGTACCCATTTCCGACGCCCAGATCCCCCGAACGCCCCTCCCCAACACCCGCGGACCAAAGGCTATAGCCCACCGGCCTCGGCGACTATTTCACGTGCTGCGCCGCTGGACATTTCTTGTCATTTTAGGACAGGCTTCTGACCGTAGCCTCCCACTGGGCACACGAGGACCCTCAAAAAGACTGTACCCATTTCCGGCGGACCAGGCCCCGAGCCTCCCCAACCCCGCGGACCAAGGCCGCCCACGGCCTCGGTTACTACTTCATGCGCTGCGCCGCTGGGCATTTCTGGTCATTTTAGGGCGGGGCCTTTGGTAGCCTCCCATGGGCTACGAGGACCCTCGAAAGACTGTACCCATTACTGGATGACCAGGCCCGAAAGCCCTCCCACCCCGCGGACCGGCAATAGCCCACAACTCTCGGCGGCTAATTCACGTGCTGCGCCGCTGGACATTTCTTTCCATTTAGGGCGGGCTTGACCGTAGCCTCCCAGGCACACGAGGACCCTCGAAAGACTGTACCCATTTCCGAGACAGAGCCCCGATTGCCTCCCCGACCCCGTGGACCAAGGCTATAGCCCACCGGCCTCGGTGACTATTTCCAGCTGCTGCTGGGTATGGCTTGCTATTTTAGGGGCTTCGACCGTAGCCTCCCACCTGGGCACACGAGGACCCTCGAAAAGGCATGCCCATTTCCGACGACGGGCCCCGAACCCCTCCCAAGCCCCGGACCAAGGCTATAGCCCGGCCTCGGCGACTAGTTCACGCTTGTTGGGCATTTCTTGCCATTTTAGGCGGGGCTTGACCGTAGCCCCCCACTGGGCACACGAGGCCATTGAAAAAGCTTTACCTATGTCGGCGCGAGCCCCGAACACCCCGACCTCGTGGACCCGATGGCTATAGCCCACCCGGCCTCGGCGACTATTTCACGTATTTGCGCCGCTGGGCATTTCTTGCCATTTTAGGGCAGGCCTCTGATCGTAGCCTCCCACTGGGCACACGAGGCCCCTCAAGAAGACCTTACCCATATGCGACGCCCAGAGCACCCGAACACCCCCCCAACCCTCGTGGACCAAAGGCTATAGCCCACCGGCCTCGGCGACTATTCGCGCGCTGCGTCGCTGGGCATTTCATGCCCTGATAGGGAAGGCTTCTGACCGTAGACTCCCACCCAGGCTGCGAGGACCCTCGAATAGACTGTACCAATTTCCGACGACCAGAGCCCCCGAAACCCCCTCCCCAACCCCCGCGGACCAAAGGCTATAGCCCACCGGCTTCGGCGACAATTTCACCCGCTGCGTCGCGGGGCAATTCTTGCAATTTTAGAACTTGCTTCTGACCCTAGCCTCCCACTGGGCACACGAGGACCCTCGAAATGGATGTACCCATTTCTGACTCCCGAGCCCCAGTCCCCTCCCCAACCCCCGCGGACCAAAGGTTATAGCCCACCGGCCTCGGCGACTCTTCCTTGTGTATCGCTGGGCATTTCTTGCCCTTTTAGGCCAGGCCTCAGATCGCAGGCTCCCATTGACCACACGAGGACCCTCGAAAAGACTGTACCCATTTCCGACGCCCAGAGCCCCCGAACCCCCCTCCCCAACCCCCGCGGACCAAATGCTATAGCCCACCGGCCTCGGTGACTATTTCACGCGCTGCGCCGCTGGGCATTTCTTGCCATTTTAGGGCAGGCTTCTGACCGTAGCCTCCCACTGGGCACGAGGACCCTCAAAGACTGTACCCATTTCCGGCGACCCAGGCCCCGAAACCCCCTCCCCGCCCCGGACCAGGCCAGCCCACCGGCCTCGGTGACTATTTCAGAGCTGCGCCGCTGGGCATTTCTTGTCATTTTAGGGCAGGCCTTTGACCGTAGCCTCCCACTGGGCCCACGAGGACCCTCGAAAAGACTGTACCCATTACCGATGACCAGAGCCCCCGAAACCCCCTCCCCAACCCCCGCGGACCAAAGTCTATAGCCCACCGGCCTCGGCGACTATTTCGCACGCTGCGTCACTGGGCATTTCTTGCCCTTCTCGGGCAGGCCTCTGACCGTAGCCTCCCACTGGGCACAAGAGGACCCTCGAAAAGGCATGCCATTTTCGATGACGAGCCCCGAACGCTCCTCCCCAACCCCGCGGACCAAAGGCAATAGCCCACCGGCCTCGGTGACTAATTCACGTGCTGCGCCGCTGGACATTTCTTTCCATTTTAGGGCAGGCTTCTGACCGTAGCCTCCCACTGGGCACACGAGGACCCTCGAAAAGACTGTACCCATTTCCGACGGACCCAGGCCCCGGTGCCTCCCGGCCCCGTGGACCAAAGGCTATAGCCCACCGGCCTCGGTGACTATTTCACGCGCTGCGCCGCTGGGTATGGCGTGCCATTTTAGGGCAGGCTTCTGACCGTAGCCTCCCACTGGGCACACGAGGACCCTCGAAGACTGCCCATTTCGACTACGGAACCCTGAACCCCCTCCCCAAGCCCCGCGGACCAAAGGCTATAGCCCACCGGCCTCGGCGACTATTTCACGCGCTGCGCCGCTGGGCATTTCTTGCCATTTTAGGGCAGGCTTCTGACCGTAGCCTCCCACTGGGCACACGAGGCCATTGAAAAAGCTTTACCTATATGCGACGCCCAGAGCCCCCGAACACCCCCCCAACCCTCGTGGACCAATGGCTATAGCCCACCGGCCTCGGCGACTATTTCACGCGCTGCGCCGCTGGGCATTTCTTGCCATTTTAGGGCAGGCCTCTGACCGTAGCCTCCCACTGGGCACACGAGGCCCCTCAAGAAGACCTTACCCATATGCGACGCCCAGAGCACCCGAACACCCCCCCAACCCTCGTGGACCAAAGGCTATAGCCCACCGGCCTCGGCGACTATTTCGCGCGCTGCGTCGCTGGGCATTTCTTGCCCTTTTAGGGAAGGCTTCTGACCGTAGCCTCCCACTGGGCACACGAGGACCCTCGAAAAGACTGTACCAATTTCCGACGACCAGAGCCCCCGAAACCCCCTCCCCAACCCCCGCGGACCAAAGGCTATAGCCCACCGGCTTCGGCGACTATTTCACCCGCTGCGTCGCGGGGCAATTCTTGCAATTTTAGAACTTGCTTCTGACCCTAGCCTCCCACTGGGCACACGAGGACCCTCGAAATGGATGTACCCATTTCTGACTCCCAGAGCCCCCGAACCCCCCTCCCCAACCCCCGCGGACCAAAGGTTATAGCCCACCGGCCTCGGCGACTCTTTCGCTATTTGTATCATTGGGCATTTCTTGCCAGGCAGGCCTCGGATGTGAGCTCCCATTGACCACACGAGGACCCTCGAAAAGAATGTACCCATTTCCGACGCCCAGAGCCCCCGAACCCCCCACCCCAACCCCCGCGGACCAAAGGCTATAGCCCACCGGCCTCGGCGACTATTGCCTTACTGCTAGCTGGTGGTCATTCTTGCCATTTTAGGGCAGGCCTCTGATCGTAGCCTCCCACTGGGCACACGAGGCCCCTCAAGAAGACCTTACCCATATGCGACGCCCAGAGCACCCGAACACCCCCCCAACCCTCGTGGACCAAAGGCTATAGCCCACCGGCCTCGGCGACTATTTCACGTGCTGCGCCGCTGGACATTTCTTGCCATTTTAGGGCAGGCTTCTGACCGTAGCCTCCCACTGGGCACACGAGGACCCTCAAAAAGACTGTACCCATTTCCGACGACCAGAGCCCCCGAAACCCCCTCCCCAACCCCCGCGGACCAAAGGCTATAGCCCACCGGCCTCGGCGACTATTTCACCCGCTGCGTCGCGGGGCATTTCTTGCAATTTTAGGGCAGGCTTCTGACCCTAGCCTCCCGCTGGGCACACGAGGACCCTCGAAATGGATGTACCCATTTCTGAATCCCAGAGCCCCCGAACCCCCCTCCCCAACCCCCGCGGACCAAAGGTTATAGCCCACCGGCCTCGGCGACTCTTTCGCGCGCTGTATCGCTGGGCATTTCTTGCCCTTTTAGGCCAGGCTTCTGACCGTACCCTCCCACTGGGCACACGAGGACCCTCGAAAAAAATGTACCCATTTCCGACGACCAGAGCCCCTGAACCTCCCTCCCCAACCCCCGCGGACCAAAGGCTATAGCCCACCGGCCTCGGCGACTATTTCACGCGCTGCGCCATTGGGCATTTCTTGCCATTTTAGGGCAGGCTTCTGACCGTAGCCTCCCACTGGGCACCCGAGGCAATTGAAAAAGCTTTACCTATATGCGACGCCCAGAGCCCCCGAACACCCCCCCAACCCTCGTGGACCAAAGGCTATAGCCCACCGGCCTCGGCGACTATTTCACGCGCTGCGCCGCTGGGCATTTCTCGCCATTTTAGGGCAGGCCTCTGATCGTAGCCTCCCCCTGGGCACACGAGGCCCCTCAAGAAGACCTTACCCATATGCGACGCCCAGAGCACCCAAACACCCCCCCAACCATCGTGGACCAAAGGCTATAGCCCACCGGCCTCGGCGACTATTTCGCGCGCTGCGTCGCTGGGCATTTCTTGCCCTTTTAGGGCAGCCCTCTAACCGTAGCCTCCCACGGGCTGCAGGCCCCTCAAAAGACTGTACCCATTTCCAGCCCGGATCCCCAGCGCCTCCCGACACCGCGGACCATAGGGTATAGGCCACCGGCCTCGGCGACTATTTCACGTGTCTTGCGCCATTGGACATTTCTTGTCATTTAGGACAGGCTTCACGTAGCCTCCCAGGCACGAGGACCCTCAAAAGGCTGTACCCATTTCCGGCGAGGCCCGAGAACCCCCTCCCCAACCCGCGCGGACCAAATGCTATAGCCCACCGGCCTCGGCGACTATTTCACCCTCTGCGTCGCGGGGCATTTCTTGCAATTTTAGGGCAGGCTTCTGACCCTAGCCTCCCACTGGGCACACGAGGACCCTCGAAATGGATGTACCCATTTCTGACTCCCAGAGCCCCCGAACCCGCCCCCCCAAGCCCCGCGGACAAAAGGCTATAGCCCACAGGTCTCGGTGGGTATTTTGCGCGCTGCCCCGCTGGGCATTTTAGGGCAGGCCTCTGACCGTAGCCTCCCACGGGGCAGACGAGGCCCCTTGAAAAGACTAGAGCCATTTCCGACGCCCAGTGCCCCCGAACCCACCACCCCAACCCCCGCTGACCAAAGGCTATAGCCCACCGGCCTTATCGACTATTTCGCCCGCTGTGATGCTCGGTATTTCTTGGCATTTTAGGGCAGGCCTCTGACCATAGCCTCCCACTGAGCACACGAGGCCCCTCAAAAAGACTAGACCCATTTCCGTGTCCCAGAGTGCCCGAAGCCCCCTCCCCAACCCCCGCGGAACAGACGCTATAGCCCACCGGCCTCGTCGACTATTTCGCGCGCTATCCCGCTGGGCATTTCTTGCCATTTTAGGGCAGGCCTCTGACCGTAGCATCCCACTGAGCACACGAGGCCCCCCGAAAAGATTGGACCCATTTCCGACGCCCAGAGCCCCTGAACCCCCCTCCCCAACCCTCGCGGACCAAAGGCTATAGCCCACCGGGCTCGAAAACTATTTCGCGCGCTGCGCCGCGGGGTATTGCTTGCCTTTTTTAGGCAAGCCTCTGACCGTAGGGTCCCACTAAGCACCCGAGTCCCCAAGAAAATAATGGACCCATTTCCGATGCTCAGAGTCCCCGAACCCGGCTCCCCAACCCCCCGCGGACCAAAGGCTATTGCCCACCGGCCTTATCGACTATTTCGCGCGCTGTGCTGCTGGGTATTTCTTGCCATTTTAGTGCAGGCCTCTGACCGTAGCCTCCCACTGGGCACACGAGGCCCCCCGAAAAGATTGGACCCATTTCCGACGCCCAGAGCCCCTGAACCCCCCTCCCCAACCCTCGCGGACCAAAGCCTATAGCCCACCGGGCTCGAAAACTATTCGTATTGCGCTTGTGCAGGTATTGCTTGCCTTTTTAGGCAAGCCTCTGACCGTAAGGGTCCACTAATGCACCGAGGAGTCCCAAAAATAATGGACCCATTTCAGTGCTCGAGTCCCGAACCCGCTCCGACCCCATGAACCAAAGGCTATTGCCCACCGGCCTTATCGACTATTTCGCGCGCTGTGCTGCTGGGTATTTCTTGCCATTTTAGTGCAGGCCTCTGACCGTAGCCTCCCGCTGGGCACACGAGGCCCCTTGAAAAGACTGGACTCATTTAGTGCCCGATTGCCCCGAGACCCACCACCCGAGACCCATGGACGAGGCTATATCCGCGGCCTTATCGACAATTTCACGTGACTGCGCTGCTGGGTGGCTATATATATATATATATATATATATATATATATATATATATATATATATATATATATATATAGATACATATAGACATACATATATATATATAAATATATATATATATATATATATATATATATATATATATATATATATATATATATATATATATAGTTTGGGACCTCACGGTAGTAACTCCCCTTTGGGTGCCACGGCCCCTCAAGGGGCGGACCCATTCCGTTACCGAGCCCCAGATCCTCACGACCCGCGGACCAAGGCTATAGCCTGCCATTTTAGGGCAAGCTTCTGACCGTAGCCTCCCACTGGGCACAAGAGGACCCTCGACAAGACTGTAGCAATTTCCAACACCCAGAGCCCCCGAAACCCCCGCCGCAACCCCCGCAGACCCAAGGCGATAACGCACCGGCCGCAGCGACTACGCCCGGCCAGCGGCTGCTGCTGGGCATTTCTTGCCATTTTAGGGCAGGCCTCTGACCGTAGCCTCCCACTGGGCACACGAGGACCCTCGAAAAGACTGTATCCATTTCCGATGCCAAGAGCCCCCGAACCCCCCTCCCTAACCCCCGCGGACCAAAGGCTATAGCCCACCGGCCTCGGCGACTATTTCGCGTGCTGTCCCGCTGGGCATTTCGGGCCATTTTAGGGCAGGCATCTGACCGTTGCCTCCCACTGGGCACACGAGGCCCCTCGAAAGACTGGACGCATTTCCGACTCCCAGAGCCCCTGAACCCACCTCCCCAACCCCCACGGACCGAAAGCTATAGCCCGTCGGGCTCGGAGACTATTTCACGGGCTGCGCCGCGGGGCATTACTTGCCTTTTTAGGGCAGGCCTCTGACCGTAGGTTCCCACTGAGCACACGAGTCCCCTAAAAAATAATGGACCCACTTCAAAATCCCAGAGTCCCGGAACCCCCCTATAGCCCACCGGTCTCGGCGACTATTTCGCGCGCTGCGCCGCAGGGCATTTTCTGCCATTTTAGGGCAGGCCTCTGACCGTAGCCTCCCACGGGGCACACGAGGCCCGTTGAAAAGACTGGACTCATTTTCGACGCCCAGTGCCCCCGAACCTACCACCCCAACCCCCGCGAACCAAAGGCTATTGCCCACCGGCCCTATCGACTATTTCGCGCGCTGTGGTGCTGGGTATTTCTTGCCATTTTAGGGCAGGCCTCTGACCGTAGGCTCCCACTGTGCACACGAGGCCCCTAAAAAATACAGGACCCATTTCCGATGCCCAGAGTCCACGAACCCCCCTCCCCAACCCCCGCGGACCAAATTCTATAGCCCACCGGCCTCGGTGACTATTTCGCGCGCTGCGCCGCTGGGCATTTCTTGCCATTTTAGGGCAAGCTTCTGACCGTAGCTTCCCACTGGGCACAAGAGGACCCTCGATAAGACTGTACCAATTTCCAACGCCCAGAGCCCCCGAACCCCCCTCCCCAATCCCCTCGGACCAAAGGCTATAGCCCACCGGCCTTATCGACAATTTCACGCGCTGCGCTGCTGGGTATTTCTTGCCGTTTTAGGGCAGGCCTCTGAACGTAGCCTCCCACTGGGCACACGACGCTCCTCAAAAAGACTGGACCCATTTCCAATGCCCAGAGCCCCCAAATCCCCCTCCCCAACCCGCGGACCAAAGGCTATAGCCCACTGGGCTTGGAGACTATTTCGCCTTGTAGGCATGTGAGCATTCTTGCCTTTTAAAGCGGGCCTCGACCGTAGGCTCCCCTGTGCACAGGGCCCCTAAAAACACATGACCCATTTCCAAGCTTGAGCCCCAGACACCTCCCTACCCAGCGGACCAAAGGCTATAACCCGCACGGCCTCGGCTGACGACTATTTCCTGCGCTGGGCATTTCTTGCCATTTAGGGCAGGCCTCGACCGTAGTCTCGCACCTGGGCAAGCAGGGACCCTAGAAAAGACTGTACCCATTTCGATGCGAGTCCACGACGCCTCCCCAACCCCGGACCAAATTACATGGCCACGGCCTCGGTGACTATTTCGCTGCGGCTCATTCTTGCCATTTTAGGGCAAGCTTCTGACCGTAGCTTCCCACTGGGCACAAGAGCACCCTCGACAAGACTGTAACAATTTCCAACGCCCAGAGCCCCCGAACCCCCCTCCCCAACGCCCGCGGACCAAAGGCTATAGCCTACCGGCCGTAGGCGACTAATTCGCACGCTGTGCCGCTAGGCATTTCTTGCCATTTTATGGTAGGCCTCTGACCGTAGCCTCCCACTGGGCACTCGAGGCCCCTCGAATAGACTGGACTCATTTCCGACGCCCAGACGCTCGAACCCCCCCCAAACCCCGAGGACAAAAGGCTATAGCCCACAGACTCGGTGGTATTTCTTGCGCTTACCAGCGGGCATTTCTTGCCATTTAGGTCAGGCCTCATTTGTAGGCTCCACAGGGCACCACGAGGCCGCTCTTGGACTCATTTCCGGCGCCCGGTGCCCCAGACCCCGCCTCCAACCCCCAGACAAAGGCTATACCCACCGGCCTTATCGACAATTTCATGCGCTGCGCTGCTGGGTATTTCTTGCCATTTTAGTGCAGGCCTCTGACCGTAGCCTCCCGCTGGGCACACGAGGCCCCTTGAAAAGACTGGACTCATTTCCGATGCCCAGTGCCCCCGAACCCACCACCCCGAACCCCCGCGAACCAAAGGCTATATCCCACCGGCCTTATCGACAATTTCACGCGCTGCGCTGCTGGGTATTTCTTGCCATTTTAGGGCAGGCCTCTGACCGTAGCCTCCCACTGGGTACACGACGCCCCTCAAAAAGACTGGACCCATTTCCAATGCCCAGAGCCCCCAAATCCCCCTCCCCGACCCGCAGACCAAAGGCTATAGCCCACTGGGCTTGGAGACTATTTCGAGCGCTGCGCCGCGGGGTATTTCTTTGCTTTTTAGGGCAGGCCTCTGACCGTAGGCTCCCACAGAGCACACGAGGCCCCTCAAAAACACAGGACCCATTTCCGATGCCCAGAGTCCACGAACCCCCCCTCCGCAACCCCCGCGGACCAAATTCTATAGCCCACCGGCCTCGCTACTATTTCGCGCGTTGCGCCGCTGAGCATTTCTTGCCATTTTAGGGCAAGCTTCTGACCGTAGCCTCCCACTGGGCACAAGAGGACCCTCGACAAGACTGTAGCAATTTCCAACACCCAGAGCCCCCGAAACCCCCTCCTCAACCCCCGCAGACCCAAGGCTATAACGCACCGGCCTCAGCGACTACTTCGCGCGCTGCGCCGCTGGGCATTTCTTGCCATTTTAGGGCAGGCCTCTGACCGTAGCCTCCCACTGGGCACACGAGGACCCTCGAAAAGACTGTATCCATTTCCGATGCCAAGAGCCCCCGAACCCCCCTCCCTAACCCCCGGACCAAGGCTATAGCCTCGGCGACTATTCGCGTCTTTGTCATTGGGCATTTCGGGCCATTTAGGGCAGCATCGTGACCGTTGCCTCCCCCAGGCTGAGGCCCCTCGAAAGACTGGGCCGCATTTCGACTCGAGCCCCAGACCCACCTCCCAGCCCCACGGACCCAAAACATAGCCCGTCGGGCTCGGAGACTATTTCACAGGCTGCGGGGCATTACTTGCCTTTTAGGGCGGGGCCTCGGACCGTGGGTTCCATGAGCACACAGGTCCCCTAAAAATAATGGACCCACTTCAAATCCCGAGTCCGGAACCCCCTATAGCCCACGGTCTCGGCTTGTGCTGCGCCTTGAGCATTTCTGCCATTTTAGGGCAGGCCTCGACCGTAGCCTCCACAGGGGCACGAGGCCCGTTGAAAAGGCTGGACTCATTTTCGGCGCCCGGTGCCCCGAACCTACCAACCCGCAGACCAAAGGCTATTGCCACGGCCTATCGACTATTTCTATTTGTGGTCTTGGTATTTCTTGCCATTTTAGGGCGGGGCCTCGACCGTAGGCTCCCCTTGTGCACAGGGCCCCAAAAATCGGGACCCATTTCCGATGCCCAGAGCCCACGAACCCCCCTCCCCCCCCCCCGCGGACCAAATTCTATAGCCCACCGGCCTCGGCGACTATTCCTTGTATTGCGCTTGGCAGCCATTTCTTGCCATTTAGGGCAAGCTTCGACGTAACTTCCCAGGCACAAGAGGACCCTCGATAAGACTGTACCAATTTCCAACGCCCAGAGCCCCAGAACCCCTTCCCAGTCCTCGGACCAAAGGCTATAGCCCACGGCCTTGTCGACAATTTCACGCTGTTGCTGCTGGGTATTTCTTGCGTTTTAGGGCGGTGCGTCGAGCGTAGCCTCCCACTGGGCTGACGCTCCTCAAAGACTGGACCCATTTCCAATGCCCAGAGCCCCCAAATCCCCCCCTCCGACCCGCGGACCAAAAGGCTAGCCCAGCAGGCTTGGAGACTATTCCAGTGCTGCGCGGGGCATTTCTTGCCTTTTTAAAGCAGGCCTCTGACCGTAGGCTCCCACTGTGCACACGAGGCCCCTAAAAAACACATGACCCATTTCCAACGCCCAGAGCCCCCGAACACCCCTCCCCAACCCCGCGGACCAAAGGCTATAACCCACCGGCCTCAGCGACTATTTCGCGCGCTGCGCCGCTGGGCATTTCTTGCCATTTTAGGGCAGGCCTCTGACCGTAGTCTCACACTGGGCAAACGAGGACCCTAGAAAAGACTGTACCCATTTCCGATGCCGAGTCCTGACGCCCTCCCAACCCCGGACCAATTTCTATAGCCCACGGCCTCGGTGACTATTTGTGACTGCGGCGGGCATTTCTTGCCATTTTAGGGCAAGCTTCTGACCGTAGCTTCCCACTGGGCACAAGAGCACCCTCGACAAAGGCGTAACAATTTCCAGCGCGGAGCCCCGAACCCCTCCCCAGCGCCCGCGGACCAAGGCTAGCCTCTGCGGCCGTAGGCGACTAATTCGCACGCTGTGCCGCTAGGCATTTCTTGCCATTTTATGGTAGGCCTCTGACCGTAGCCTCCCACTGGGCACTCGAGGCCCCTCGAATAGACTGGACTCATTTCCGACGCCCAGACGCTCGAACCCCCCCCAAACCCCGAGGACAAAAGGCTATAGCCCACCGGCCTCGGTGACTGTTTTGCGCGCTACCCCGCTGGGCATTTCTTGCCATTTTAGGTCAGGCCTCTGACTGTAGGCTCCCACGGGGCACACGAGGCCCCTTGAAAACACTGGACTCATTTCCGACGCCCAGTACCCCCGAACCCACCACTCCAACCCCCGCGAACCAAAGGCTATACCCACCGGCCTTATCGACAATTTCATGCGCTGCGCTGCTGGGTATTTCTTGCCGTTTTAGGGCAGGCCTCTGACCGTAGCCTCCCACTGGGCACACGACGCCCCTCAAAAAGACTGGACCCATTTCCAATGCCCAGAGCCCCCAAATCCCCCTCCCCAACCCGCGGACCAAAGGCTATAGCCCACTGGGCTTGGAGACTATTTCGCGCGCTGCGCCGCGGGGCATTTCTTGCCTTTTTAAAGCAGGCCTCTGACCGTAGGCTCCCACTGTGCACACGAGGCCCCTAAAAAACACATGACCCATTTCCAACGCCCAGAGTCCACGAACCCCCCTCCCCAACCCCCGCGGACCAAATTCTATAGCCCACCGGCCTCGGTGACTATTGTGTATGCTGCGCCTGGGCATTCTTGCCATTTTAGGGCAAGCTTCCGTAGCTTCCCCAGGCTGAGGACCCTCGATAAGACTGTACCAATTTCCAACGCCCAGAGCCCCAGAACCCCCCACCCCAAACCCCCCGGACCAAAGGCTATAGCCCACCGGCCTTATCGACAATTAACTTGCTGCGCTCTTTGGGTATTCTTGCCGTTTTAAGGCGGGGCCTCTGACGTAGCCTCCCTTTGGGCACCAGCTCCTCGAAAGACTGGACCCATTTCCAATGCCCAGGCCCCAATCCCCTCCCAGCCCCGGACCGAGGCTATAGCCCAGGCTTAAGACTATTCGCCTTGCGCCTTGGTGCATTTCTTGCCTTTTAAGCGGGCCTCGGACCGTGGCTCCCACTTGTGAACACAGGGCCCTAAAAATACATGACCCATTTCCAGCGCCCGAGCCCCAGAACCCCCTCCCCAACCCGCGGACGAGGCTATAACCGCGGCCTCGGCTGACTATTGTGTGCGCTTGTGGGCATTCTTGCCATTTAGGGCAGGCCTCGGCCGTAGTCTCACCAGGCAAGCAGGGACCCTAAAAAACTGTACCCATTTCCGATGCGGAGTCCACGAGCGCCTCCCGGCCCCGGACCAGGTCTATATGGCCCACCGGCCTCGGTGACTCTTTCCTTTGTACGCTGGGCATTCTTGCCATTTTAGGGCAAGCTTCTGACCGTAACTTCCCCTTTGGCGCAGAGGACCCTCGACAACCTGTGCCAATTTCCAACACCCAGGCCCCGAACCCCCTCCCAGCGCCCGGACCAAAAGCTATAGCCCGGCCCGTGGCGACTAATTCGCCTGTTGTCGTGGGCATTTCTTGCCATTTATGGTGAGCCTCGGCCGTAGCCTCCCCGGCTCGAGGCCCTCGAATAGACTGGACTCATTTCCGGCCCAGGCAGCTCGAACCCCCAAACCCGAGGAATAGCCCACGGCCTCGGTGGCTGTTTTACCCACCCAGCGGGGGCATTTCTTGCCATTTTAGGTCAGGCCTCTGACTGTAGGCTCCCACGGGGCACACGAGGCCCCTTGAAAACACTGGACTCATTTCCGACGCCCAGTACCCCCGAACCCACCACTCCAACCCCCGCGAACCAAAGGCTATAGCCTGCCGGCCTTATCGACAATTTCACGCGCTGCGCTGCTGGGTATTTCTTGCCGTTTTAGGCGCCTCGACGTAGCCTCCAGGCACCGACGCCTCTCAAAAAGACTGGACCCATTTCCAATGCCCAGAGCCCCAAATCCCGACTGCGGACCAGGCTATAGCCCAGGCTTGGAGACTATTTCATGTGCGCTTGTGAGCATTCTTGCCTTTTAAGAGGCCTCGACCGTGGGCTCCCACTTTGTGCGCTACAGGCCCTAAAAACACATGACCCATTTCAGCGCCGAGCCCCGAACCCCCTCCCCAGCGGACCGTCTATAACCCACCGGCCTCAGCGACTATTTCGCGCGCTGCGCCGCTGGGCATTTCTTGCCATTTTAGGGCAGGCCTCTGACCGTAGTCTCACACTGGGCAAACGAGGACCCTAGAAAAGACTGTACCCATTTCCGATGCCCAGAGTCCACGAACGCCCCTCCCCAACCCCCCGGACCAAATTCTATAGCCCACCGGCCTCGGTGACTATTTCGCGCCTTTGCCCCATTGCGTTCGTGCTATTTAGGCGGGGCATCGACCGTTGCCTCTATGGGCTGACGTGGCCCCAATGGACCCATTCCGGCGCGAGCCACAGACCCCAACCCCCGCGGACCAAAAGGTATAGCCCGCCGGGCTCGGAAACTATTTCATGGGCTGCGCCGCGGGGCATTCTTGGCACAGGCGGGCCTCGGCCGTAGTCGCCCGCTGACACGAGGCCCTCAAAAATAATGGACCACTTCGAGCGAGTCCCTAAACCCGCCAACCACCCAGCGGGCGGTGTTATAGCCCACCGGCCTCGGCGACTATTTCGCTCTGCTTGAATTCGGCCATTTTGAGCCTCGGCCGTGGCGTCCCCGGGCACCGAGGACCCTCAAAAAGCGTACCCATTTCGATGCCCGAGCCACCAAACCGCCTCCCCGGCCCAGCGGACGAAAGGCTATAGCCCGCGACCTCGGCGACTAATTCGCTGTGCGATGGGCATTTCTTGCACTTTAAGGTGAGCCTCTGGCCGTAACCTCCTTTGGGCACTCGAGGCCCCTCAGAATGAGGCAGGACTCATTTCCGGCCAGGAACACTGAACCCCCAAACCCCGCGGCAAAAAGGCTATAGCCCACGGCCTCGATCCTTTGTTTCGCGCTACCCAGGCATTTCTTGCCATTTTAGGTCGAGGCCTCATTGTAGCCTCCCAGGGCATCTGAGGCCCTTGAACCGGACTCATTTATGATGCCCAGTGGCCCCGAACCCACCACCCCAACCCCCGCGAACCAAAGGCTATAGCCCACCGGCCTTATCGACAATTTCACGCGCTGCGCTGCTTGGTATTTCTTGCAATTTTAGGGCAGGCCTCTGACCGTAGCCTCCCACTGGGCACACGAGGCCCCCCAAAAAGACTGGACCCATTTCCAATGCAGGCCCCAATCCCCTCCCGACCAGCGGACCAAAGTCATAGCCCAGCGGGGCTTGTATTTGCGCCGCGGGGCATTTCTTGCCTTTTCAGGGCAGGCCTCTGACCGTAGCCTCCCACTGAGCACACGAGGCCCCTCAAAAACACAGGACCCATTTCCGATGCCCAGAGTCCACGAACCCCCTCCCAGCGGACCAGATTCTAGCCACCGGCCTCGGCGACTATTTCGCGGGCTGCACATTTGGGCGTTTCGTCTATTTTAAGTGAGCATCTGACCGTTGCCTCAGCTGGGCACTACGTGGCCCCAGAAAAGGCGGGACCCATTTCCGGCCAGAGCCTGAACCCCCAGCCCGGACTGAGTATAGCCCGCCGGGCTCGGAAACTATTTCACAGGCTGCGCCGCGGGGCGTTGCTAGCCTCTGACCGCAGGCTCCCACTGAGCACACGAGGCCCCTAAAAAATAATGGACCCACTTCCGAAGCCAGAGTCCCTAAACCCCCCTCCCAACCACCGCGGAACAGACGCTATAGCCCACCGGCCTCGGCGACTATTTGTAGCTACTGCCATTGAGCATTTACAGCCATTTTACGGCCTCGACCATAGCGTCCCAGGCGCACGAGGACCCTCGAAATGACCGTACCATTTCGATGCAGAGCCACCGACCCGCCTTGACCCAGCGGACGGCTATAGCAGCCGACCTCGGCGACTAATTCGCGCGCTGTGTTGGGCATTCTTGCCGTTTTAAGGTGAGCCTCGACCGTAGCCTCGCGGGCACTCGGCGCCCTCGAATAGCCCGGACTCATTTCCGATGCCCGGACAGAACCCCCAAAACCCAGCGGACAAAGGCTCTGGCCTTGGTCACTATTTTCGCCTTCTGGGCATTTCTTGCCATTTAGGTCGGCCTCGGTGGCCTCTCGCGGGGCACCGAGGCCTTAACTGGACTCATTTAGATGCCTGGCCCCAGAACCCCACCACTGACCCATGAACCAAAAGGCTATAGCCCCGACCTTATCGACAATTTCACGCGCTGCTTGTCTTCTGGGTATTCTTGTAATTTTAGGGCCCCTCGACCGTAACCTCGCTGGGCCACAGGGCCCCAAAAGGCGGACCCATTTCCAATGCCCAGGCCCCCAATCCCTCCCGACCCAGCGGACCGAAGTCTATAGCCCCGGCGGGAGACTATTTTGCGGCTGCGCGCGAGGGCATTTCTTGCCTTTGAGGCAGGCCTCGGCGTAGCCTCCCCTTGAGCACCACGAGGCCCCTCAAAACAGGACCCATTTCCGATGCCCGGTCCAGAACCCCCTCCGACCCAGCGGACCAAATTCCTGCCACCGGCCTCGGCGACTATTGTGCTGTTCTTGACATTCACCTGCCATTTTAAGGCAAGCTTCTGACCGTAGCCTCCCACTAGGCACAAGAGGACCCTCGACAAGACTGTACCAATTTCCAATGCCCAGAGCCCCCGAACCCCCCTCCCCAACCCCCGCGGACAAAAGGCTACAACCCACCGGCGTCAGCGACTATTTCATGTTGCTTGTGAATTTCTTTCCATTTAGGGCGGGCCTCGGCGAAGCCTCCAGCCCCAGGCACTGCAGGGCCCCTCGAAAGCGGACCCATTTCCAATGCCCAGAGCCGCCAAATCCCCCTCCCCAACCCGCGGACCAAAGGCTATAGCCCACCGGCCTCGGCGACTATTTCGCGAGCTGCACCGCTGGGCGTTTCGTGCTATTTTAGGGCAGGCATCTGACCGTTGCCTCATGCGGGTACCGTGGCCCCAAGAAAATGGACCCATTTCCGAGCGCCAGAGCCCTGAACCCCCCCCACCGGCCCAGCGGACCTAAAGGTATAACGCCGGGCTCGGAAACTATTCCGCGAGCTGCGCGGGCGTTAGCCTCGACCGCGAGCTCCAGGCGCACGAGGCCCCTCAAAATAATGGACCCGCCGAAGCGAGTCACAACCCCCTCCCGACCAGCGAACGGGCGCTATAGCCCACCGGCCTCGGCGACTATTTGTGTATTTGCCTGTTGAGCATTTACAGCCATTTCTGGCAGGCCTCTGACCATAGCGTCCCACTGGGCACACGAGGACCCTCGAAATGACCGTACCCATTTCTGATGCCCAGAGCCACCGACCCCGCCTTCCCAACCCCCCGCGGACCAAAGGCTATAGCCCACCGGCCTCGGCGACTAATTCGCGCGCTGTGCCGCTGGGCATTTCTTGCCGTTTTAGGGTAGGCCTCTGACCGTAGCCTCCCACAGGGCACTCGACGCCCCTCGAATAGACTGGACTCATTTCCGACGCCCAGACACCAGAACCCCCCAAAACCCGCGGACAAAAGGCTACCGGCCTTGGTCACTATTTTGCGCGCTACCCCGCTGGGCATTTCTTGCCATTTTAGGTCAGGCCTCTGACTGTAGCCTCTCACGGGGCACACGAGGCCCCTTCAAAAGACTGGACTCATTTCCGATGCCCTGTGGCCCCGAACCCACCACCCCAACCCCCGCGAACCAAAGGCTATAGCCCACCGGCCTTATCGACAATTTCACGCGCTGCGCTGCTGGGTATTTCTTGTAATTTTAGGCGGGGCCTCGTAGTAGCCTCCCAGGCCTGCAGGCCCCAAAAGGCTGGACCCATTTCAATGCCCGAGCCCCAAATCCCCCAACCCAGCGGACCAATGGCTAGAGCCCACTTGGCTTGGAGACTATTTGTTGCGCCATGAGGCATTTCTTGCCTTTTTAGGGCGGCCTCTGACCGTAGGCTCCAGCTTGGGCACCAGGCCCCTCGAAAGGCTGGACCCATTTCGATGCCGAGCCCCAAATCCCCCTTCCCAACCCGCGGACCAAAGGCTATAGCCCACCGGCCTCGGCTACTATTTCGCGGGCTGCTTCAGGCATTCTTGCCATTTAGGGCGAGCCTCCGACCGTAGTCTCCCAGCGAGCAACGAGGACCTAGAAAAGGCGTATCCATTTCCGGCGCCCGAGCCCCGAATCCCCTCCCGGACCCCAGCGGACCAAGGCTATAGCTGCGGCTCACCGGCCTCGACCACTATTTGTGCCCGCGTTTCGTGCTATTTTAGGGCAGGCATCTGACCGTTGCCTCCCACTGGGCACACGTGGCCCCCCGAAAAGACTGGACCCATTTCCGACGCCAAGAGCCCCTGAACCCCCATCCCCAACCCCAGCGGACCAAAAGGTATAGCCCGCCGGGCTCGGAAACTATTTCACGGGCTGCGCCGCGGGGCGTTGCTGGCCTCTGACCGTAGGCTCCCACTGAGCACACGAGGCCCCTCAAAAATAATGGACCCACTTCCGAAGCCAGAGTCCCTAAACCCCCCTCCCAACCCCCACGGGGGCGCTTATAGCCCGCGGCCTCCGCAACTATTTCACGCCTACGCGCGATTCTTGCCATTTAGGGCAGGCCTCGACCGTAGCCTCCCAGCAGGCACTCGAGGCCCTCAAATAAGGCGGGCCCATTTTCGTGCAGTCCCGGGAACCCCTCCCCGACTCCGCGGAATAGGCCTATAGCACCTGCCGGCCTCGGCGACTATTTGTGGCCCTTCGGCATGTCTGGCCATTTAGGGCGGGCCTCGGCCGTAGTGTCCCATTGGGCTACGAGGACCCTCAAAAACTGTACCCATTCACGGCGAGCCACGAACCCCCTTCCCAGGCCGCGGAACAGACGCTATAGCCCACCGGCCTCGGCAACTATTTCGCGGCGCCGCTAGGCATTATTACCATTTTAGGGCAGGCCTCGGACTGTAGCCTCCCACTGAGGCACATGAGGACCACTAGAAAAGGCATGCCATTTCGCGCCCCTGGCCCGGAACCCCCTCCATGACCCCAGCGGACCAAAGGCTATAGCCCACCGGGCTCAGAGACTATTTCGCGCGCTGCTCCCCTAGGTATTTCTTGCCTTTTTAGGGCAGGCCTCAGACCGTAGGCTCCCACTGAGAACACGAGGCCCCTCAAAACGGCAGCACCCATTTTCATTGCCCAGAGTCCCCGAACCCCACTCCCCAACCCCGGCGGACCAAAGGCTATAGCCCACCGGCCTCGGTGACTGTTTCGCGCGTTGTTCCGCTGGGCATTTCTTGCCCTTTAAGGGCAGGCCTCTAACCGTAGCCTCCCACTGGGCACCCGAGGCCCCTCGAAAATGCTGGACCCTTTTTCGATGCCCAGAGCTCCCGAACCCCCTCTGCAACCCCCGCGGACCAAAGGCTATAGCCCACCGTCCTCGACGACTATTTCGCGCGTTGTACCGCTGGGTATTTCTCGCCATTTTAGGGTAGGCCTCTGACCGTAGCCTCCCACTGGGCACACGAGGACCGTCAAAAAAATTGTACCTATTTCCGACGCCCAGAACTCCCGAACCCCACTCCCCAACCCCGCGGACCAAAGGCTATAGCCCACCATCCTCGTCGACTATTTCGCGCGCTGCGCCGATGGGCATTTCTTCCCATTTTAGGGCAGGCCTCTGACCGTAGTCTCCCATTGGGCACACTAGGACCCTCGAAAAGACTGTACCCATTTCCGATGCCCCTAGCCCCCGAAGCACCCTCCTCAACCCCCGCGGACCAAAGGCTATAGCCCACCGGCCTCGGCTACTATTTCGCGCGCTGCATCGCAGGGCATTTCCTGCCATTTTAGGGCAAGCCTCTGACCGTAGCCTCCCACTGGGCACACGAGGTCCCTCGGAAAGATTGGACCCATTTCCGATTCCCCAGAGCCCCCGAAGCGCCCTCCCCAACCCCTGTGGACCAAAGGCTATATCCCACCGGGCTCAAAGACTATTTCGCGCGGTGCGCCGCGGGGCATTTCTTGCCTTTTTAGGGCAGGCCTCAGATTGTAGGCTCCCACTGAGCACACGAGGCCCCTAAAAAAGAATAGACTCGTTTCCGATGCCCAGAGTCCCCGAACCCCCGCGGACCAAAGGCTTTAGGCCACCGGCCTCGCCGACTATTTCGCGTGCTACACCGTAGGGCATTTCCTGCCATTTTAGGGCAAGCCTCTGACCGTAGCCTCCCACTGGGCACACGAGGACCCTCGAAAAGACTGTACCCATTTCCGACACCCAGAGCCCCCGAAGCACCCTCCTGAACCCCCACGGACCAAAGGCTATAGCCCACCGGCCTCGGCGACTATTTCGCAGGCTGCGCCGCAGGGCATTTCCTGCGTTTTTAGGGCAGACCTCAGACTGTAGGCTCCCACTGAGCACACGAGGCCCCTAAAAAAGACTACACCCATTTCCAATGCCCAGAGTCCCCGAACCCCCCTTCCGAACCCCCCATGGAACAGACGCTATAGCCTTTGGCCATGACTATTCTTCGTACCTGCTGCTGGGCATTTCTTGCCATTTAGGGCGGGCCTCGGCGATAGCCTCCCATTGGGCACACTAGGACCCTCGATCAGACTGTACCCATTTCCGATGCCCCTAGCCCCCGAAGCACCCTCCTCAACCCCCGCGGACCACAGGCTATAGCCCACCGGCCTCGGCGACTATTCGCCTTGTTGCATGAGCATTTCCTACCATTTAGAGGCAAGCCTCGACCGTAGCCTCCCAGCTGGGCACCACGAGGACCCTCGAAATGACTGTACATATTTTGGCGCCCAGGCCCCGAACCCCCTCCCCCGCGAGACCAGGCTATAGCCCACCGGCGCGGTATTGTCAACCGCGCTGGGTATTTCTTGCCATTTTAAGGCAGGCCTCTGACCGTAGCCTCCCACTGGGCACATGAGGCCCCTTGAACAGATTGGACCCATTTCTGATGCCCAGAGCCCCCGAACCTCCCTCCCCAACCCCCGCGGACCAAAGGCTATAGCCCACCGGCCTCGATGACTATTTCGCGCGCTGCGCCGCTGGGTATTTCTTGCCATTTTAGGGCAGGCCTCTGACCGTAGCCTCCCCCTGGGCACACGAGGACCCTCAAAATGACTGTACATATTTCCAATGCCCAGAGCCCCCGAACCCCCCTCCCCAACCCCCGCGGACCAAATACTATAGCCCACGGGCCTCGTTGACTATTTCGCGCGGTTTGCCGGTGGGCATTTCTTGCCATTTGAGGCGGGGCCTCGTAGTCTCATCTAGGCCTGAAAGACTATACCATTTCCGACCCCAGGCCCCGAACCCCCTCCCAGCCCCCACGGACCAAAGCGATAGCCACAGCGTCGGCCACAATTTTGTGTGCTGTTGAGCATTCTTTCCATTTTCGGGCAGGCCTCTGACTGTAGCCTCCCACTGGGCACATGAGGCCCCTTGAAACGATTGGACCCATTTCTGACTCCCAGAGCCTTGAACCTCGTTCCTCAACCCCCGCGGACCAAAGGCTATAGCCCACCGGGCTCGGTGACTATTCCTTGTGGCTGGCCATTGAGCATTCTTGCTATTTCAGGCGGGCCTCGTAGTAGCCTCCCCAGGCACACAAGGACCCTCAAAATGACTGTACATATTTTTGACGCCCAGAGCCCCCGAACCCCCCTCCCCAACCCCCGCGGACCAAAGGCTATAGCCCACCGGCCTCGTTGACTATTTCGCGCACTTCGGCGATGGGTATTTCTTGCCATTTTAGGGCAGGCGTCTGACCATAGTCTCCGCTGGGCTGCGAGGACCCTCAAAGACTGTGCCATTTCCGGCGCCCAGGCCCCGAACCCCCTCAACCCCCAGACCAGGCTATAGCCCACCGCCTCGGCCTGATTTGTGTGCGCCGTTGGGCATTTCTTGCCATTTTAGGGCAGGCCTCTGACCGTAGTCTCCCACTACGCACAAGAGGACCCTCGAAAAGACTATACCCATTTCCGACGCCCAAACCCCCGAACCCCCCTCCCCAACCCCCGCGGACCAAAGGCTATAGCCCACCGGCGTCGGCCACAATTTCGCGCGCTGCGCCGTTGGGCATTTCTTGCCATTTTAGGACAGGCCTCTGACTGTAGCCTCCCACTGGGATATGAGGCCCCTTGAAAAGCTTGGACCCATTTCCGACTCCCAGAGCCCCTGAACCTCCCTCCCCAACCCCCGCGGACCAAAGGCTATAGCCCACCGGCCTCAGTGACTATTTCGCGCGCTGCGCCGCTTGGTATTTCTTGCCATTTTAGGGCAGGCCTCTGACCGTAGCCTCCCACTGGGCACACGAGGACCCTCGAAATGACTGTACCCATTTCCGATGCCCAGAGCCCCCGAACCTCCCTCCCCAACCCCCGCGGACCAAAGGCTATAGCCCACCGGCCTCGGCGACTATTTCGCGCGCTGCGCCGCTGGGTATTTCTTGCCATTTTAAGGCAGGCCTCTGACCGTAGCCTCCCACTGGGCACACGAGGACCCTCGAAAAGACTGTACCCATTTCCGATGCTCAGACCCCCGAACCCCCATCCCCAACCCCTGCGGACCAAAGGTTATAGCCCACCGGCCTCAGCGATTATTTCGTGCATTGTGCCGCTGGGCATTTCTTGCCATTTTAGGGTAGGGCTCTGACCGTACCCTCCCACTGGGTACATAAGCCCCTTGAAAAGATTGGACTGTTCCGGCCCGAGCCCCAAAACCCCTCCCAACCCGCAGATCAAGGCTATATCCACGGCGTCGGCGACTAATTCATGCTGCTTTGCGGCTGGTATTTCTTGCCATTTTAAGGCCTCGTATAGCCTCCGGCCCAGGCATGAGACCCCTTGAAAAGATTGGACCCATTTCGGATGCCCAGAGCCCCTGAACGTCCCTCCCCAACCCCCGCAGACCAAAGGCTATAGCCCACCGGCGTCGGCGACTATTTCGCGCGCTTTCCCGCAGGGTATTTCTTGCCATTTTAAGGCAGGCCTCTGACCGTAGCCTCCCACTGGGCACACGAGGACCCTCGAAAAGACTGTAATAATTTCCAACGCCCAAAGCCCCCGAACCACCCTCCCCAACCCCTGTAGACCAAAGGCTATAGCCCACCGGCGTCGGCGACTAATTCGCGCGCTTTGCCGCTGGGCATTTCTTGCCATTTTAAGGCAGGCCTCTGATCGTAGCCTTCCACTAGGCACATAAGGCCCCTTGAAAAGATTGGACCCATTTCGGATGCCCAGAGCCTCTGAACCTCTTTCCCCAACCCCCGCAGACCAAAGGCTATAGCCCACCGGCGTGGGCGACTATTTCGCGCGCTTTGCCGCTTGGTATTTCTTGCCATTTTAAGGCAGGCCTCTAACCGTAGCCTCCCACTGGGCACATGAGGCCCCTTGAAAATATTAGACCCATTTCCGATGCCCAGAGCCGCTGAACCTCCCTCCCCAACCCCCGCGGACCAAAGGCTATAGCCCACAGGCCTCGGTAACTATTCCGCGCGCTGCGCCGCTGGGTATTTCTTGCCATTTTAAGGCAGGCCTCTGACCGTAGCCTCCCACAGGGCACACGAGGACCCTCAAAATGGCTGTACCACCCATTCTGGCCTTGAGCCCCAAACCCCCTCCCGACCGCCCGCGGACCGAGGCTATAGCCCGGGCCTCGGCGACTATTTCAGCCTTGCGCTTGTTGAGCATTCTAGCCATTTTAGGAAGCCTCGTAGTAGCCTCCCCAGGCCTGACGAGTCTTAAAAAGACTGTACCCATTTCTAACGCCCAGGCCGAACTCCCTCCCCACCCTCCCAGGACCAAGGCTATAGCCTCGGCCTCATCGATTATTTGTTGCTGCCGTTGGGCATTTCTAGCCATTTTAGAGGCGGGCCTCGATGTAGCCTCCCAGCTTTGGGCACAGACCCTCGAAAAGACTGTACCCATTTACGGGCCCAAGCCCCGAACCCCCAAACCCCCATGAGCAAGCCTATAGCCCTCTGGCCTCGACGATTATTTCGCGCGCTGCGCTGTTGGGCATTTCTTGTCATTTTAGGGCAGGCCTCTGACCGTAGCCTCCCACTGGGCACACGAGGACCCTCGAAATGACTAGACCCATTTCCGATGCCCAGAGCCCCCGAACCCCCTCCCCAATCCCCGCGGACCAAAGGCTATAGCCCACTGGCCGCGGGGACTATTTCGCGCACTGCGCTGTTGGGCATTTCTAGCCATTTTAGGGCAGGACTCTGACCGTAGCTTCCCACTGGGTACACGTGGCCAATTGAAATGACTGGACCCGTTTCTGATGCCCAGACCCCCCGAACCCCCCTCCTCAACCCCCGCGGACAAAAGGCCATAGCCCACCAGCCACGGCAACTATTTTGCGCGCTGCGCCGCTGGGTATTACTTGCCATTTTATGGCAAGTCTCTGACCGTAGTCTACCACTGGGCACATGAGGCCCCTTGAAAAGACTGGACCCATTTCCAACGCCCAGAGCCCCTGAACCTCCCTCCCCGGCCCAGTGGACGAGGCTTTAGCCCGGGCCTCGGCGAGTATTTCCATGACTGCGCGCTATGCATTTCTTGCCATTTTAGGGCAGGCCTGTGACTGTAGCCTCGCACTGGGCACATGAGGACCCTCGAAAAGACTGTACCTATTTCTGAGGCCCAGAGCGCCCGAACCCCCCCCCCAACACCCGCAGACCAAACCCTATAGAACTCTGGCATCGGCGATTATTTCGCGCGCTGCGCCGTTGGGCATTTCTTGTCATTTTAGGGCGGGCCTCTGACCGTAGCCTCCCACTGGGCACACGAGGACCCTCGAAATGACTAGACCCATTTCCGATGCCCAGAGCCCCCGAACCCCTCCCCAATCCCCGCGGACCAAATGCTATAGCCCGCCGGCCTCGGTGATTATTTCGCGCGCTGCGCCGTTGGGTATTTCTAGCCATTTCAGGGCAGGCCTCTGACCGTAGCCTCTCACTGGGCACACGAGGACCCTCGAAAAGACTGTACCTATTTCTGAGGCCGAGAGCGCCCGAACCCCCCCCCCCCCAACACCCGCATACCAAACCCTATAGAACTCTGGCCTCGGCGATTATTTCGCGCGCTGCGCCGTTGGGCATTTCTTGTCATTTTAGGGCAGGCCTCTGACCGTAGCCTCCCACTGGGCACACGAGGACCCTCGAAATGACTAGACCCATTTCCGACGCCCAGAGCCCACGAACCCCCTCCCCAACCCCCGCGGACCAAAGGCTATAGGCCGCCGGCCTCCTTGACTATTTCGCGCGCAAAATATTTCTTGCCATTTTAGGGCAGGTCTCTGACCGTAGTCTCCCACTGGGCACACGAGGACCCTCAAAATGACTGTACATATTTCCGACGCCCAGAGCCCCCGAACCCCCGTCCCCAACCCCCACGGACCAAAGGCTATAGCCCACCGGTGTCGTGAGTATTTGTAGCTGCTGCCCATTCTTGCTATTTTAGGGCGGGCCTCGACCGACCTCCCAGGCTGGGCTCCTCAAAATGACTGTACATATTTCCGACGCCCAGAGCCCCCGAACCCCCGTCCCCAACCCCCACGGACCAAAGGCTATAGCCCACCGGCCTCGTTGACTATTTCGGGCGCTTCGCCGGTTGGCATTTCTTGCGCTTTTAGGGTAGGCCTCTGACCGTAGTCTCCCACTGGGCACACGAGGACCCTCGAAAAGACTGTACCCTTTTCCGACGCCCAGAGCCCCCGAACCCCCCTCCCCAACCCCACGGACCAAAGGCTATAGCCCACCGGCCTCATTGACTATTTCGCGCGCTGCGCCGCTGGGCATTTCTTGCCATTTCAGGGCAGGCCTCTGACCGTAGTCTCCCACCGGGCACACAAGGGCCCTCGAAAAGACTGTACCCATTTCCGACGCCAAGACCCCCGAACCATTCTTCCCAAACCCCGCGGACCAAAGGCTATAGCCCACCGGTGTCGGCGAGTATGTCGCGCGCTGCACCGCTGGGCATTTCTTGCTATTTTAACGCAGGCCTCTGACTGTAGCCTCCCACTGGGCACACGAGGACCCTCAAAATGACTGTACATATTTCCGACGCCTAGAGCCCCCGAACCCCCCTCCCCAACCCCCGCGGACCAAAGTCTATAGCCCACCGGCCTCGTTGACTATTTCGCGTGCTTCGCCGGTGGGCATTTTTTGGATTTTAGGGCAGGCCTCTGACCGTAGTCTCCCACTGGGCACACGAGGACTCTCTAAAAGCCTGTAAACATTTCCGACGCCCAGAGCCCCCGAACCCCCCCCAACCCCCGCAGACCAAAGGTTATAGCCCACCGGCCTCGGCCACAATTTCGCGCGCTGCGATGATGGGTATTACTTGCCATTTTAGGGCAGGCCTCTGACCGTAGTCTCCCACTGGGCACACGAGGACCCTCGAAAAGACTGTACCCATTTCCGACACCAAGAGCCCCCGAACCCCCCTTCCCAAGCCCCGCGGACCAAAGGCTGTAGCCCACCGGTGTCGGCGAGTATTTCGCGCGCTGCGCCGCTGGGCATTTCTTGCTATTTTAGGGCAGGCCTCTGACCGCAGCCTCCCACTGGGCACACGAGGACCCTCAAAATGACTGTACATATTTCCGAAGCCCAGAGCCCCCGAACCCCCCTCCCCAACCCCCACGGACCAAAGGCTATAGCCCACCGGCCTCGTTGACTATTTCGCGCGCTTCGCCGGTTGGCATTTCTTGCGCTTTTAGGGCAGGCCTCTGAACGTAGTCTCCCACTGGGCACACGAGGACCCTCGAAAAGACTGTACCCTTTTCCGACGCCCAGATCCCCCGAACCCCCCTCCCCAACCCCACGGACCAAAGGCTATAGCCCACCGGCCTCGTTGACTATTTCGGGCGCTTCGCCGGTTGGCATTTCTTGCGCTTTTAGGGCAGGCCTCTGACCGTAGTCTCCCACTGGGCACACGAGGACCCTCGAAAAGACTGTACCCATTTCCGACGCCCAGAGCCCCCGAACCCCCCTCCCCAACCCCCGCAGACCAAAGGCTATAGCCCACCGGCCTCGGCCACAATTTCGCGCGCTGCGCCGCTGGGCATTTCTTGCCATTTTAGGGCAGGCCTCTGACTGTAGCCTCCCACTTGGCACACGAGGACCCTCAAAATGACTGTACATATTTCCGACGACCAGTGCCCCCGAACCCCCCTCCCCAACCCCCGCGGACCAAAGTCTATAGCCCACCGGCCTCGTTGACTATTTCGCGTGCTTCGCCGGTGGGCATTTTTTGCATTTTTTGGGCAGGCCTCTGGCCGTAGTCTCCCACTGGGCACACGAGGACTCTTTAAAAGCCTGTAAACATTTCCGGCCTTGAGCCCCGAACCCCCTCCCAGCCCCGAGACCAGGCTATAGCCCTTGGCCTCGGTGACTATTTGTGGCAGGCGGCTGGGCATTTCTTGTCATTTAGGGGCAGGCCTCGGCCGTAGCCTCCCAGCTGGGTACGAGGACCCTTAAAAGAATGTACCCATTTCCGGCCTTGAGCCGCTAACCCCCTCCCCCCAGCGGACCAAGGCTATAGACCACCGGTGTCTGTATGTTGTTTCTCATGCTGCACAGGCATTTCTTGCTATTTTAAGCGAGGCCTCATTGTAGCCTCCAGCAGCACGAGGACCCTCAAAATGACTGTACAAATTTCCGGCGCCAGAGCCCCGAACCCCCTCCCCCCCGCGGACCAGGCTATAGCCCAGCCTCGGTGACTATTCCTTGCGCTGCGCTGGGCATCTTCTTGCTATTTTAAAGCGTCGACCGTAGCTTCCCAGGCACGAGGACCCTCGAAATGACTGTACCCATTCGGCCCGAGACCCCGAACCCCCTCCCAACCCCGGCGGACCAAGGCTATAGACCACGGTGTCTGTGTTGTTTCTCATGTTGCAGCAGGCATTCTTGCTATTTTAAGCGGGCCTCTGTTGTAGCCTCCCCACAGCACGAGGACCCTCAAAATGACTGTACATATTTCCGACGACCAGTGCCCCCGAACCCCCCTCCCCAACCCCCGCGGACCAAAGTCTATAGCCCACCGGCCTCGTTGACTATTTCGCGTGCTTCGCCGGTGGGCATTTTTTGCATTTTAGGGCAGGCCTCTGACCGTAGTCTCCCACTGGGCACACGAGAACTCTTTAAAAGCCTGTAAACATTTCCGACGCCCAGAGCCCCCGAACCCCCCTCCCCAACCCCCGCAGACCAAAGGCTATAGCCCACTGGCCTCGGTGACTATTTCGCGCGCTGGGCCGCTGGGCATTTCTTGTCATTTTAGGGCAGGCCTCTGACCGTAGCCTCCCACTGGGTACACGAGGACCCTTAAAAAGAATGTACCCATTTCCGACGCCCCGAGCCCGCTAACCCCCCTCCCCAACCCCCGCGGACCAAGGCTATAGCCCACCGGCGTCGGCGACTATTTCGCGCGCTTCGCTGGTGGGTATTTCTTGCCATTTTAGGGCAGGCCTCTGACCGTAGCCTCACTCTGGGCACACGAGGAGCCTTGAAATGACTGTACCCATTTCCGACGCCCAGAGCCCTCGAACCCCTCCCCAACCCCAGCGGACCAAAGGCTATAGACCACCGGTGTCGGCGACTGTTTCGCGCGCTGCACCACTTGGCATTTCTTGCTATTTTAAGGCAGGCCTCTGACTGTAGCCTCCCACTGGGCACACGAGGACCCTCAAAATGACTGTACATATTTCTGACGCCCAGAGCCCCCGAACCCCCCTCCCCAACCCTCGCGGACCAAAGGCTATAGACCACCGGTGTCGGCGACTATTTCGCGCGCTGCGCCGCTGGGCATTTCTTGCCATTTTAGAGAAGGCCTCTTACCGTAGGCTCCCACTGGGCAAATGAAGCCCCTTGAAACTACTGGACCTATTTCCGACGCCCAGAGCCCCTGAACCTCCCTCCCCAACCCTCGCGGACCAAGGGCTATAGCCCACCGGCCTCGGTGACTATTTCGCGCGCTTCGTTGTTGGGTAGTTCTTGCCATTTTAGGGCAGGCCTCTGACCGCAGTCTCCCACTGGGCAGACGATGACCCTCGAAAAGAGTGGACCCATTTCCGACACCTAGAGCCTCCGAACCTCCCTGCCTAACCCCCGCGGACAAAAGGCTATATCCTACCGGCCTCGACGACTAATTCGCGTGCTGCGCCGCTGGGCATTTGTAGCCATTTTAGGGCAGGCCTTTGACCGTAGCCTCCCACTGGGCACACGAGGACCCTCGAAAAGACTGTACCCATTTTCGACACCCAGAGACCCCAAACCTCCCTCACTTGATCCCGGACCAAAGGCTGCCATGCCGGCCTCGGCGACTATTTCGCGCGCTGCGCCGCTGGGCATTTCTTGCCATTTTACGGCAGGCCTCTGACCGTAGTCTCCCACTGGGCACACAAGGACCCTCGAAAAGACTGTACCCATTTCCGACCCCCAGAACCCTCGAACCCCCCTCCCCAACCCCCGCGGACCAAAGGCTATAGCCAGCCCACCGGTATCAGGGGCCATTTGTGGCAACCGCTGGGTATTTCTTGCCATTTTACGGCAGGCCTCTTACCGTAGCCTCCCACTGGGCACATGAGGACCCTTGAAATGATTGAACCCATTTCCGACGCCCATAGCCCTCTTACCCCTTCCCCAACCCCCGCAGAGGCTAAAGCTTACCGGCCTCAGCGACTATTTCGCGCGCTGCGCCGCAAGGCATTTCTTGCCATTTTAGGGCAGGCCTCTGACCGTAGCCTCCCACCGGGCACATGGAGCCCCTTGAAAAGACTGGACCCGTTTCTGGCGCCCAGAGCCTCTGAACTCCATCCCCAACCCCTGCGGACCAAAGGCTATACCCCACCGGGCTCAGTGACTATTTCGCGGGCTGTGCCGCTGGGTATTTCTTGCCATTTAAGCAGGCCTCAGACCGTAGCATCCCACTACGCACACTAGGACCCTCGAAATGACTGTACCCATTTCCGATGCCCAGAGCCCCCGAACCCCCCTCCCCAATACACGATGACCAAAGGCTATAGCCCACCGGTGTCGGTGACTATTTCGCTCGCTGCGCCGCTGGGCATTTCTTGCCATTTTAGGGCAGGCCTCTGACCGTAGCCTCCCACTGGGCACATGAGGACCCTCGAAATGACTGTACATATGTTCGACTCCCAGAGCCCCAGAACCCCCCTCCCCAACCCCCGCGGACTAAAGGCTATAGCCCACCAGCCTCGGTGACTATTTCGCGCGCTTCGCCGTTGGGCATTTCTAGCTATTTTAGGGCAGGCCTTGGACCGTTGCCTCCCACTGGGGACACGAGGACCCTCGAAAAGACTGTACGCATTTCCGACCCCCAGAGCCCTCGAACCCCCCTCCCCAACCCCCGCGGATCAAGGGCTATAGCCCACCGATGTCGGCGACTATTTCGCGCGCTTCGCCGCTGGGTATTTCTTGCATCTTTAGGGAATGGCCTCTGACCGTAGCCTCCCACTGGGGACACGAGGACCCTTGAAATGACTGTAGCCATTTCCGACGCCCATAGCCCTCGAACCCCTTCCCCAACCCCCGCAAAGGCTACAGCTCACCGGCCTCAGCGACTATTTCGCGCGCTGCGCCGCTGGTTATGTCTTGCCATTAGGGCAGGCCTCTGACCGTAGCCTCCCACGGGGTACACGAGGGCCCTCCAAAGGACTGGACCCATTTCCGATGGCCAAGGACCCCGAAACCCCCTCCCCAACCCCCGCGGACAAAAGGCTATAGCCCTCTGGCCTCGGCGCTATTCCTTGGCGCTTATTCTTGGGCATTTCTTGCCATTTAAAGCGGGCCTCGAGTAGCCTCCCACTGGGCACACGAGGACCCTCGAAAAGACTGTACCCATTTCCGATGCTCAGACCCCCGAACCCCCATCCCCAACCCCTGCGGACAAAAGGTTATAGCCCACCGGCCTCAGCGATTATTTCGTGCATTGTGCCGCTGGGCATTTCTTGCCATTTTAGGGCAGGCCTCTGACCGTAGCCTCCCCTTTGGGTACAGGGCCCGCGAAAGATTGGACTGTTCCGGCGCCCGAGCCCCGAACCTCCTCCCCGGACCCCGCGGACAAAGGTCTATAGCCCGCGACCTCGGTGCCTATTTCGGCCTGCGTGGCTGGGTATTCTTGCCATTTTAGGAAGGCCTCGACCGTAGCCTCCCCAGGCTGCGAGGACCCTCGAAATGGACTGTACCCATTTCCGGCAGGCCCCGAACCCCCTCCATGACCCACGCGGACCAAAGGTTATAGCCCACCGGCATCGGCGATTATTTCGCGTGTTGTGCCGCTGGGCATTTCTTACCATTTTAGGGCAGGCCTCTGACCGTAGCCTCCCACTGGGCACACGAGGTTCCTCGAAAAGACTGTACCCATTTCCGACGCCCAAAGCCCCCGAAACCCCCTCCCAACCATGCAGACCAAAGGCTATAGCCCACCGGCGTCGGCGACTAATTCGCGCGCTTTGCCGCTAGGCATTTCTTGCCATTTTAAGGTAGGCCTCTGATCGTAGCCTCCCAGTGGGCACATGAGGCCCCTTGAAAAGATTGGACCCATTTCGGATGCCCAGAGCCTCTGAACCTCTTTCCCCAACCGCCGCGGACCAAAGGCTATAGCCCACCGGCGTGGGCGACTATTTCGCGCACTTTACCGCTTGGTATTTCTTGCCATTTTAAGGCAGGCCTCTAACCGTAGCCTCCAACTGGGCACATGAGGCCCCTTGAAAAGATTGGACCCATTTCCGATGCCCAGAGCCGCTGAACCTCCCTCCCCAACCCCCGCGGACCAAAGGCTATAGCCCACAGGCCTCGGTGACTATTCCACGCGCTGCGCCGCTCGGTATTTCTTGCCATTTTAAGGCAGGCCTCTGACCGTAGCCTCCCACAGGGCACACGAGGACCCTCAAAATGGCTGTACCCATTCTGGCCCAGGCCCCAAAAACCCCTCCCACGCCCGCGGACCAAAGGCTATAGTCCAGGCCTCGGCGACTATTTCAGCAGCTGCTTGCGAGGCATTTCTTGCCATTTTAGGGCGAGCCTCGGCCGTAGCCTCCCCAGGCGCATGACAGTCTTAAAAAGACATTACCCATTTCTAGCGCGAGCCCCGAACTCCCTCCCGACCCCGCGGACCAAAGGCTATAGCCCTCACGGCCTCGTCGATTATTGTATTTGCACCGTTGGGCATTTCTAGCCATTTTAGGGCAGGCCTCTGACCGTAGCCTCCCACTGGGCACACGAGGACCCTCGAAAAGACTGTACCCATTTCTGAGGCCCAAAGCCCCCGAACCCCCCCAAACCCCCGCAGACCAAAGCTTATAGCCCTCTGGCCTCGACGATTATTTCGCGCGCTGCGCTGTTGGGCATTTCTTGTCATTTTAGGGCAGGCCTCTGACCGTAGCCTCCCACTGGGCACACGAGGACCCTCGAAATGACTAGACCCATTTCCGACGCCCAGAGCCCCCGAACCCCCTCCCCAATCCCCGCGGACCAATGGCTATAGCCCACCTGCCGCGGGGACTATTTCGCGCACTGCGTTGTTGGGTATTTCTAGCCATTTTAGGGCAGGCCTCTGACCGTAGCCTCCCACTGGGCACACGAGGCCAATTGAAATGACTGGACCCGTTTCTGATGCCCAGACCCCCCGAACCCCCCTCCTCAACCCCCGCGGACAAAAGGCCATAGCCCACCAGCCACGGCGACTATTTTGCGCGCTGCGCCGCTGGGTATTTCTTGCCATTTTATGGCATGTCTCTGACCGTAGTCTACCACTGGGCACATGAGGCCCCTTGAAAAGACTGGACCCATTTCCAACGCCCAGAGCCCCTGAACCTCCCTCCCCAACCCCAGCGGACCAAAGGCTTTAGCCCACAGGCCTCGGCGACTATTTCCCGCGCTGCGCCGCTATGCATTTCTTGCTATTTTAGGGCAGGCCTCTGACCGTAGCCTCGTACTGGGCACATGAGGACCCTCGAAAAGACTGTACCTATTTCTGAGGGCAAGAGCGCCCGAACCCCCACCCCCCAACACCCGCAGACCAAACCCTATAGAACTCTGGCCTCGGCGATTATTTCGCGCGCTGCGCCGTTGGGTATTTCTAGCCATTTCAGGGCAGGCCTCTGACCGTAGCCTCTCACTGGGCACACGAGGACCCTCGAAAAGACTGTACCTATTTCTGAGGCCGAGGCGCGAACCCCGACAGCATGCAGCCCATAGAACTGCAGCCTCGGCGATTATTTGTGACTGCGCCGTTGGGCATTCTTGTCATTTTAGGGCAGGCCTCGACCGTAGCCTCCCAGCGGCACCGAGGACCCTCGAAATGACTAGACCCATTTCCGGCCAGGCCCCGAACCCCTCCCGACCCCGCGGACCAAAGGCTATAGGCGCCCGGCCTCCTTGACTATCTTCGCGCAAAATATTTCTTGCCATTTTAAGGCGGGTCTCGGCCGTAGTCTCCCAGGCTGCGAGGACCCTCAATGACTGTACATATTTCCGGCCTTGAGCCCCAGAACCCCGTCCCAGCCCCACGGACCAAGGCTATAGCCCGGCCTCGTTGACTATTTGGGCGCTTGGCGGTTGGCATTCTTGCGCTTTTAGGCGAGGCCTCGTAGTAGTCTCCCATGGGCACGAGGACCCTCGAAAAAGGCTGTACCATTTCCGACACCAAGGCCCCGAACCCCCCTTCCCGAGCCCGCGGACCAAGGTAGCCACGGTGTCGGCGAGTATTTATTGCGCTTGTTGGGCATTCTTGCTATTTTAGGGCGGGCCTCGACGCGACCTCAGCTGGGCACGAGGACCCTCAAATGACTGTACATATTTCCGAGCCAGGCCCCGAACCCCTCCCAGCCCCCACGGACCAAAGGCTATAGCCCACCGGCCTCGTTGACTATTTCGCGCTCTTCGCCGGTTGGCATTTCTTGCGCTTTTAGGGTAGGCCTCTGACCGTAGTCTCCTCAGGCACCGAGGACCCTCGAAAAGGCGTACCCTTTCCGGCCTTGAGCCCCGAACCCCCTCCCACCCGGACCCAAAGGCTATAGCCCAGGCCTCGTTGACTATTTCGCTGCGCGTGGGCATTCTTGCCATTTGAGCTGGGCCTCGACCGTAGTCTCCACCCGGGCACAAGGGCCCTCGAAGACTGTACCCATTTCCGGCCTTAAGACCCCGAACCGTTCTTCCCAAACCCCGGACCCAGGCTATAGCCCACGGTGTCGGCGGTATGTCGCCTGCACTGGGCATTTCTTGCTATTTTAGCGGGAGCCTCATTGTAGCCTCCCCTTTGGGCACAGGGACCCTCAAAATGACTGTACATATTTCCGACGCCTAGAGCCCCCGAACCCCCCTCCCCAACCCCCGCGGACCAAAGTCTATAGCCCACCGGCCTAGGTGACTATTTCGCGAGCTTCGCCGGTGGGCATTTTTGGATTTTGGGCGGGGCCTCGGCCGTAGTCTCAGGCACACGAGGACTCTCAAAAGCCTGTAAACATTTCCGGCCTTGAGCCCCGAACCCCCCGACCCGCGGACCCAGGTTATAGCCCACCGGCCTCGGCCACAATTTCGCGCGCTGCGATGATGGTGTACTTGCCATTTTAGGGCAGGCCTCGTGGTAGTCTCCCACCCAGGCTACGAGGACCCTCGAAAAATTACCCATTTCCGACACCAGGCCCCGAACCCCCTTGATCCCGGACCAAAGGCTAGCCCACCGGTGTCGGCGGTATTTCGCTGCGCTGGGCATTTCTTGCTATTTTAGGCGGGGCCTCGACGCATGACCTCCCACCCAGGCACACGAGGACCCTCAAAATGACTGTACATATTTCCGGCGAGCCCCAGAACCCCCTCCCAGCCCCCCGGACCAGGCTGTAGCCACACGGCCTCGTTGACTATTTGGGCGCCCGCGGTTGGCATTTCTTGCGCTTTTAGGGCAGGCCTCTGAGCGTAGTCTCCCAGCTGGGCACGAGGACCCTCGAAAACTGCCCTTTTCCGGCGCCCGGATCCCGAACCCCCTCAGCCCCACGGACCAAAGGCTATAGCCACGGCCTCGTTGACTATTTGCGCCGCGGTTGGCATTCTTGCGCTTTTAGGGCGGGCCTCTGACCGTAGTCTCCCAGGGCACACGAGGACCCTCGAAAGACTGCCATTTCCGGCCGAGCCCGAAACCCCTCCCCAACCCCGCGGACAAAAGGCTATACCCAGGCCTCGGCCCGCAATTTTGTATTGCGCTTGGAGGCATTCTTGCCATTTTAGGGCGGGCCTCATTGTAGCCTGTCAAAATGACTGTACATATTTCCGACTGACCAGTGCCCCAGACCCCCTCCCGACCCCAGCGGACGAAAGTCTATAGCCCTACGGCCTCTGTGACTATTTCGCGTGCTTAGCCGGTGGGCATTTTGCATTTAGGGCGGGGCCTCGACGTAGTCTCCCAGGCTGCACGAGAACTCTTTAAAAGCCTGTAAACATTTCCGGCGCCCGAGCCCCGAACCCCCTCGACCCCGCGGACCAAAGGCTATAGCCCAGCCTCGGTGACTATTTGTGTTGGCGGCATTGGGCATTTCTTGTCATTTTGGGCGGGGCCTCGGACGTAGCCTCCCATTGGGTACGAGGACCCATAAAAGAATGTACCCATTTCCGGCGCGGCCGCTAACCCCTCCCGGCCCCGCGGACCAAAGGCTATAGACCACGGTGTCTGTATTTCTTGTTGCACAGCTGGGCATTTCTTACTATTTTAAAGCGGGCCTCATTGTAGCCTCCACCAGCACCGAGGACCCTCAAAATGACTGTACATATTTCCGGCCTTGAGCCCCGAACCCCCTCTGACCCATGAGACCAAAGGCTATGTGCCAGCCTCGGTGACTATTTGCTGCTGGGCATTTCTTGCTATTTTAAAGCGGGCGTCGTAGTAGCTTCCAGCTGGGCACCGAGGACCCTCGAAATGTTGTGCCCATTCTGGCCTTGAGACCCGAACCCCCTCCCAGCCCAGTGGACCAAAGGCTATAGACCACCGGTGTCTGTATTTCTCATGCTGCATTGGGCATTTCTTGCTATTTTAAAGCGGGGCCTCTGTTGTAGCCTCCCAGCACTGCGAGGACCCTCAAAATGACTGTACATATTTCCGACGACCAGTGCCCCCGAACCCCCCTCCCCAACCCCCGCGGACCAAAGTCTATAGCCCACCGGCCTCGTTGACTATTTCGCGTGCTTCGCCGGTGGGCATTTTTTGCATTTTAGGGCAGGCCTCTGACCGTAGTCTCCCACTGGGCAAACGAGAACTCTTTAAAAGCCTGTAAACATTTCCGACGGGCCCCGAACCCCCTCCGACCCCGGACCAAGGCTATAGCCGGCCTCGGTGACTATTCCTTGTTGGGCATTTGGGCATTTCTTGTCATTTTAGGGCGAGCCTCGACCGTAGCCTCCCATTGGGTACGAGGACCATAAAGAATGTACCCATTTCCGACGCCCCGAGCCCGCTAACCCCCTCCCACCCAGCGGACCAAGGCTATAGCCCCACCGTCGGCGACTATTTTCGCTTGTTGGTGGGTATTACTTGCCAATGTAGGGCAGGCCTCAGACCGTAGCCTCACTCTGGGCACACGAGGAGCCTTGAAATGACTGTACCCATTTCCGACGCCCAGGCCCTCGAACCTCCCGACCCAGCGGACGAGGCTATAGACCACGGTGTCGGCGCTGTTTTGTGCTGCACCACTTGGCATTTCTTGCTATTTTAAAGCGGGCCTCGTGTAGCCTCTCCCAGGCACGAGGACCCTCGAAATGACTGTACATATTTCGGCAGGCCCCGAACCCCTCCCAGACCCTCGCGGACCAAAGGCTATAGACCACCGGTGTCGGCGACTATTTTGTATTGCGCTTGTTGGGCATTCTTGCCATTTTAGAAGGCCTCTTCTGGTAGGCTCCTTTGGGCAAATGAAGCCCGCGAAACTCTGGACTATTTCCGGCGCCCGAGCCTGAACCTCCTCTGACCCTCGCGGACCAAGGGCTATAGCCCACCGGCCTCGGTGACTATTTCGCGCGCTTCGTTGTTGGGTAGTTCTTGCCATTTAGGCGGGCCTCGGACCGCGGATCTCCCGCCCCAGGCGGTGATGACCCTCGAAAAGAGTGGACCCATTTCCGACACCTAGAGCCTCCGAACCTCCCTGCCTAACCCCCGCGGACAAAAGGCTATATCCTACCGGCCTCGACGACTAATTCGCGTGCTGCGCCGCTGGGCATTTGTAGCCATTTTAGGGCAGGCCTTTGACCGTAGCCTCCCACTGGGCACACGAGGACCCTCGAAAAGACTGTACCCATTTTCGACACCCAGAGACCCCAAACCTCCCTCCGCAATCCCAGCAGACCAAAGGCTATCGCCCACCGGCCTCGGCGACTATTTCGCGCGCTGCGCCGCTGGGCATTTCTTGCCATTTTACGGCAGGCCTCTGACCGTAGTCTCCCACTGGGCACACAAGGACCCTCGAAAAGACTGTACCCATTTCCGACCCCCAGAACCCTCGAACCCCCCTCCCCAACCCCCGCGGACCAAAGGCTATAGCCCACCGGTATCAGGGACCATTTCGCGCGCTTCGCCGCTGGGTATTTCTTGCCATTTTACGGCAGGCCTCTTACCGTAGCCTCCCACTGGGCACATGAGGACCCTTGAAATGATTGAACCCATTTCCGACGCCCATAGCCCTCTTACCTTCCCGACCCGCGAGGCTAAAAACTTACCCGGCTCGGCGGCGACTATTTGTGTTGCGCGCAAAGGCATTCTTGCCATTTAGACCTCGACCGTAGCCTCCCAGCACATGGGCCCTTGAAAAGGCGGACCCGTTTACGGCGCGAGCCTCCCGAACTCCATCCCGACCCCTGCGGACCAGGCTATACCAGCGCTCGGTGACTATTTAGCGGTGCGGCTGGGTATTTCTTGCCATTTAGCGGGGCCTCGGCCGTAGCATCCCTTTCGCACACTAGGACCCTCGAAATGACTGTACCCATTTCCGATGCAGGCCCCAGAACCCCCTCCCGATACGATGACCGAAGGCTATAGCCAGCGGTGTCGGTGACTATTTATTTCGCTGCGCGTTGGGCATTTCTTGCCATTTTAGGCGGGCCTCGGCCGTAGCCTCCCCCTCGGCACATGAGGACCCTCGAAATGACTGTACATATGTTCGACTCCCAGAGCCCCCGAACCCCCCGCCCCCACCCCCGCGGACTAAAGGCTATAGCCCACCAGCCTCGGTGACTATTTGGCGGCTTCGCGTTGGGCATTTCTAGCTATTTTAAGGCGGGCCTTGGACGTTGCCTCCCAGGGGACACGAGGACCCTCGAAAGACTGTCGCATTTCCGACCCCAGGCCCTCGAACCCCCTCCCAACCCCAGCGGATCAGGGCTATAGCCCACGATGTCGGCGACTAGCCGCGCTGGGTATTTCTTGCATCTTTAGGGAATGGCCTCTGACCGTAGCCTCCCACTGGGGACACGAGGACCCTTGAAATGACTGTAGCCATTTCCGACGCCCATAGCCCTCGAACCCCTTTGACCCCGAAGGCTACGACTCACGGCCTCGGCGACTATTTGTGTGCGCTTGGTTATGTCTTGCCATTAAAGGCGAGCCTCGACCGTAGCCTCCACAGGGGTACGAGGGCCCTCAAAGAATGGACCCATTTCCGATGGCCAGGACCCGAAACCCTCCCAGCGGACAAAGGCTATAGCCCTGCAGCCTCGGCGCTATTCAGCAGCTGCTGGGCATTTCTTGCCATTTAAGCGAGCCTCGACCGTAGCCTCCAGCCTTTGGGCACACGAGGACCCTCGAAAAGACTGTACCCATTTCCGATGCTCAGACCCCCGAACCCCCATCCCCAACCCCTGCGGACAAAAGGTTATAGCCCACCGGCCTCAGCGATTATTTCGTGCATTGTGCCGCTGGGCATTTCTTGCCATTTTAGGGCAGGCCTCTGACCGTAGCCTCCCACTGGGTACATGAGGCCCCTTGAAAAGATTGGACCTATTTCCGACGCCCAGAGCCCCCGAACCTCCCTCCCCAACCCCCGCGGACAAAAGGTCTATAGCCCACCGGCCTCGGTGCCTATTTCGCGCGCTGCGTAGCTGGGTATTTCTTGCCATTTTAGGGAAGGCCTCTGACCGTAGCCTCCCACTGGGCACACGAGGACCCTCGAAATGACTGTACCCATTTCCGACGCCCAGAGCCCCCGAACCCCCCTCCGCAACCCACGCGGACCAAAGGTTATAGCCCACCGGCATCGGCGATTATTTCGCGTGTTGTGCCGCTGGGCATTTCTTACCATTTTAGGGCAGGCCTCTGACCGTAGCCTCCCACTGGGCACACGAGGTTCCTCGAAAAGACTGTACCCATTCCGGCATGGCCCCGAAACCCCTCCAGCCATGCGGACCAAGGCTATAGCCCACCGGCGTCGGCGACTAATTCGCGCGCTTTGCCGCTAGGCATTTCTTGCCATTTAAGGTAGGCTCTGATATGGTAGCCTCGGTGGGCATGAGGACCCTCGAAATGACTGGACCCATTTCCGACGCCCAGAGCCCCCGAACCCCCCTCCGCAACCCACGCGGACCAAAGGCTATAGCCCACCGGCGTGGGCGACTATTTCGCGCACTTTACCGCTTGGTATTTCTTGCCATTTTAAGCGGGGCCTCGTAGCCTCAGCTGGGCACAGGCCCCTTGAAAAGGTGGACCCATTTCCGATGCGAGGCTGAACCTCCCTCCCGACCCCGCGGACCGAGGCTATAGCCCACAGGCCTCGGTGGACTATTCCAGCTGACTGCGCTCGGTATTTCTTGCCATTTAAGGCGGGCCTCGACCGTAGCCTCCCACAGGGGCCTGCGAGGACCCTCAAATGGCTGTACCCATTCTCGGCCTTGAGCCCCAAAACCCCTCCCAGCCGCCCGCGGACCAAAAGGCTATAGCCCCGAGCCTCGGCGACTATTCAGCTGCGCCATGAGCATTCTTGCCATTTAGGGCGGGGCCTCGGCCGTAGCCTCTCCCAGGCCTGACGAGTCTTAAAAGACATTACCATTTCTAGCGAGCCCCGAACTCCCTCCCGGCCCCGCGGACCAAGGCTATAGCCCTCGGCCTCATCGATTATTGTGCTGCCGTTGGGCATTTCTAGCCATTTTGGGCAGGCCTCGACCGTAGCCTCCCAGGCTACGAGGACCCTCGAAAAACTGTATGCCATTTCTGAGGCCCAGCCCCGAACCCCCCATGACAAGCTTATAGCCCTCGGCCTCGGCGATTATTTCGCGATCGCTGTTGGGCATTCTTGTCATTTTAGGCGGGGCCTCGTAGTAGCCTCCCAGGCACCGAGGACCTCGAGGCTAGACCCATTTCCGGCCTTGAGCCCCGAACCCCTCCCAGTCCCAGCGGACCAATGGCTAGCCACTGCGCGGGCTATTCAGCACTGCGTTGTTGGGTATTCTAGCCATTTTAGGGCGGGGCCTCTGACGTAGCCTCCCAGCACTGGGCTGACCAATTAAATGTGGACCCGTTTCGATGCGGACCCCGAACCCCCTCCTCGACCCCGCGGACAAAGGCCGCAGCCGACCAGCGACTATTTTGCTGTACTGCGCTGGGTATTTCTTGCCATTTTATGGCATGTCTCGACCGTAGTCTACCCCAGGCACATGAGGCCGCGAAAACTGGACCCATTTCCAGCGAGCCCCTGAACCTCCCTCCCGACCCAGTGACAAAGGCTTTAGCCCAGGCCTCGGCGACTATTTCCCTGCGCGCCATGCATTTCTTGCTATTTTAGGGCGGGGCCTCGACGGCCAGCCTCGTCTTGAGCACATGAGGGACCCTCGAAAAGCCTTGCACATTTACGAGGCAGGCGCGAACCCCCACCCCGACACCGCGGACGAGCCACCTAGAACTACGGCCTCGGCGATTATTTGGCCCGTGCGCGTTGGGTATTCTAGCCATTTGAGCGGGGCCTCAGCGGCACCACGAGGACCCTCGAAAAGGACTGTACCTATTTACGAGGCGCGAACCCCGACACCGCATGAACCATAGAACTACGGCCTCGGCGATTATTTGACTGCTTGTTAGGCATTCTTGTCATTTAAGGCGACCTCGTAGCCTCTGGGCTGCGAGGACCCTCGAAATGGCTAGACCCATTTCCGGCCGAGCCCCGAACCCCCTCCCGACCCCGCGGACCAAAGGCTGGGCCCGGCCTCCTTGACTATTTCAGCGCAAAATATTTCTTGCCATTTTAGGGCGGGTCTCGACCGTAGTCTCACCTTTGGGCACGAGGACCCTCGAAATGACATATTCCGGCCTTGAGCCCCGAACCCCGTCCCCGACCCCACGGACGAGGCTATAGCCCAGCGGCCTCGTTGACTATTTGGCGCTTGGCGGTTGGCATTCTTGCGCTTTTGGGGCAGGCCTCTGAGCGTAGTCTCCAGCACAGGGACCCTCGAAAAGGCTGTACCCTTTTCCGGCCGAGCCCCGAACCCCCCTCCCGACCCCACGGACCAGGCTATAGCCACGGCCTCGTTGACTATTTCGCGCTGCGCGGCATTCTTGCCATTTTAGGGCGGGCCTCGTAGTAGTCTCCAGGCACACGAGGAACCTCGAAAAGACTATACCCATTTCCCAGGCCTAGAGCCCCGAACCCCCCTCCCAACCCCGCGGACCAAGGCTATAGCCCACGGTCGGTGACTATTTAACCGCTTGTGTATTTCTTACCATTTTGGGCAGGCCTCTTACCGTAGCCTCGGCAGCAAATGAGGCACCTTGAAAAGGCGGACCCATTTCCAGCGCCGAGCCCCGAACCTCCTCCCGACCCCAGCGCAAGGCTAAAGCCCAGCCTCGGTGACTATTTCGCTCTGCGCCAGGTATTCTTGCCATTTTAGGGCGGGGCCTCGACCGTAACCTCCCAGGCACCACGAGGACCCTCTATGGCTGTACCATTCTGACGCCCGAGACCCCGAATCCCTCCCAGCCCAGCGGACAGGCTATAGACCACCGGTGTCGGTTTGTTGTATTTGCCGCATTTCTTGCTATTTTAAGGCGGGGCCTCGTTGTAGCCTCCAGGCTACGAGGACCCTCAAAATGACTGTACATATTTCCGACACCCAGAGCCCTCGAACCCCCCTCCCCAACCCCCGCGGACCAAAGGCTATAGACCACCGGTGTCGGTGACTGTTCCTTGTGACCGGCGGGCATTTCTTGCTATTTTAAGCGGGCCTCGGACCGTAGCCTCCCACTTTGGGCACACGAGGACCCTCGAAATGACTGTACCATTCTGACGCCCGGACCCGAACCCCCTCCCAGCCCAGCGGACAAAGGCTATAGACCACGGTGTCCATATGTTTTGTTGCACAGGCATTTCTTGCTATTTAAAGCGACCTCGGTAGCCTCCCCAGCACATGAGTACCCTCAAATGACTGTACATATTTGAAGCGACCAGTGCCCGAACCCCCTCCCGGCCCCAGCGGACCAGTCTATAGCCACGGCCTCGTTGACTATTTGGCGTGCGATGGGCATTTTTGCATTTTTGGGCGAGCCTCGGCGTAGTCTCCCAGCTGCCCAGGCTGCGAGGACTCTTTAAAAGCCTGTAAACATTTCCGACGCGAGCCCCGAACCCCCTCCCGGCCCAGACCAGGCTATAGCCCACCGGCCTCGGTGACTATTTGTATTTGGGCCGGCTGGGCATTTCTTGTCATTTAAAGGCGGGGCCTCGTAGTAGCCTCCCAGCTGGGTACACGAGGACCCTAAAGAATGTACCCATTTCCGGCGAACCGTGAACCCCTCCCAGCCCCGCGGACCAATTGTGCCCGGTGTCGGCGACTATTTAGCGATGCGCGCTGGGTATTCTTGCCATTTGAGGGCGGGCCTCGACCGTAGCCTCCTCTGGGCTGCAGGGCCTTGAAATGACTGTACCATTTCCGGCCCGAGCCCTCGAACCCTTCCCGAACCCCCGCGTGGGCTATAGCTCACGGCCTCGGCGATTTCGTGTGCGCTGGGCATTCTTGCCATTTAGAAGGCCTCTTACGTAGGCTCCCCGCTGGGCACGACCCCTTGAAACTACTGGACCCATTTCCGACGCCCAGAGCCCCTGAACCTCCCTCCCCAACCCTCGCGGAACAAGGGCTATAGCCCACCGGCCTCGGTGACTATTTCGCGCGCTTCGCCGGTGGGTAGTTCTTGCCATTTTAGGGCAGGCCTCTGACCGCAGTCTCCCACTGGGCAGACGATGACCCTCGAAAAGAGTGGACCCATTTCCGACACCTAGAGCCTCCGAACCTCCCTGCCCGCGGACCAGGCTATAGCCCACGGTGTCGAGGGACCATTTGCGCAACCGCTGGGTATTTCTTGCCATTTCTGGCGGGCCTCTTCACCGTAACTCCACACGCATGAGGACCCTTGAAATGATTGAACCCATTTCCGACGCCCATAGCCCTCGTACCCCTTCCCCAACCCCCGCGGACCAAAGGCTATAGCCCACCGGCCTCGGTGACTATTTCACGCGCTGCGCCGCAAGGCATTTCTTGCCATTTTAGGGCAGGCCTCTGACCGTAGCCTCCTACTGGACACATGGAGCCCCTTGAAAAGACTGGACCCGTTTCTAGCGCCCAGAGCCTCTGAACCTCCATCCCCAACCCCTGCGGACCAAAGGCTATACCCCACCGGCCTCAGTGACTATTTCGCGCGCTGTGCCGCTGGGTATTTCTTGCCATTTTACGGCAGGCCTCTTACCGTAGCCTCCCACTGGGCACACTAGGACCCTCGAAATGACTGTACCCATTTCCGATGCCCAGAGCCCCCGAACCCCCCTCCCCAATACACGCTGACCAAAGGTATAGCCCACCGGTGTCGGTGACTATTTCGCGTGCTTTGCCGGTGGGCATTTCTTGCGATTGTAGGGCATGCCTCTGACCGTAGTCTCCCACTGGGCATACGAGGACGCTCGAAAAGACTGTACACATTTCCGACGCCCAGAGCCCCCGAACCGCCCTCCCCAACCCCCGCAGACCAAAGGCTATAGCCCACCGGCCTCGACCACAATTTCGCGCGCTGCGCCGCTGGGCATTTCTTGCCATTTTAGGGCAGGCCTCTGACCGTAGTCTCCCACTGGGCACACGAGGACCCTCGAAAAGACTGTAACCATTTCCGACGCCCAGAGCCCCCGAACCCCCCTCCCCAACCCCCGCGGACCAAAGGCTATAGCCCACCGGCGTCGGCGACTATTTCGCGCGCTGTGCCAATGGGTATTTCTTGCCATTTTAGGGCAGGCCTCTGACCGTAGCCTCCCACTGGGCACACGAGGACCCTCGAAATGACTGTACCCATTTCCGACACCCAGAGCACCCGAATCCCCCTCCCCAACCCTTGCGGACCAAAGGCTATAGACCACCGGTGTCGGCGACAATTTCGCGCGTTGCGCCGCTGGGCATTTCTTGCTATTTTAGGGCAGCCTCTGACTGTAGCCTCCCATTGGGTACACGAGGACCCTCAAAATGACTTTACATATTTCCGATGCCCAGAGCCCCCGAACCCCCTCCCGACCTCCAGCGGACCAGGCTATAGCCCACCTCATTGTTGACTATTTCGGCAGCGGCCGGCGGTGGGCATTTCTTGCCATTTTTAGTGCAGTCTTCTGACAGCAGCCTCCCACTGGGCACATGAGGACCCTCGAAAAGCCTGTACCCATTTCCGACGCCTAGAGCCCCCGAACCCCCTCCCAACCCCATGGACCAAAGGCCCATGGCCGGCCTCGACCGCAAGCGCCAGCATTCTTGCCATTTTAGGGCAGGCCTCGGGCCGGAGTCTCCCACTGGGCACACGAGCATCCTCGAAAAGATTTTACATATTTCCGATGCAGGCCCGAACCCCCTCCCAGCCCCAGCGGACCAGGCAATAGCCCACGTCGGCGACTATTGTTGTGCCAATGGGTATTTCTTGCCATTTTAGGCGGGCCTCGACCAGTAGCCCCCAGGCACCGAGGACCCTCGAAATAGTACCCATTTCCGGCCGGCACCAGAATCCTCCCAACCCCAGCGGACCAAAGGCTATAGACCACCGGTATTGGCGACAATTTCGCGCGCTGCGCCGCTGGGCATTTCTTGCTATTTTATGGCAGCCTCTGACTATAGCCTCCCATTGGGCACACGAGGACCCTCAAAATGACTGTACATGTAACGCCCAAAAAAAAAAAAAATTTCCTTATGGAATTTGGGCTTTCACTAGGAATTATGGAGGCCTTTTTAACCCTTATTAGAAAAGGGTAGAAAAGAGTATTAAGTTATTAATGAGGTTATTTATAAGTTAGTTTTTACAAAAGGGCTATTTCTCCAAAATCCCATTCCCTATAAATTCATCTTTTATCTCCCTTTTTCATAACCCTAAAAACTTATGATATTCTTGTTTCCTCTCTTATCAATTGTTCATAATTTTTCTTCACTCAAACCATATGATTCAATTATTGTTTAGGAGAGAATCAAAGCAATCGGTATGTATACCATCTTGATCCCAAGATTTATTTTAAATTATTCTATGTAAGGTTTATGTTGACATGATTTGAGATTTGTTTTAGATCTTGATGCATGATATAGGATGTGTTTGGGTTTTGTTTGGGGTTTGGATTAATTAGGTGTTTGGTTAATCAACCCTTGGCATAATAAGCATGTAGGATGATTTCTGGACAGCATGATATCTTGATTTTTTTGACTGATACTTTGTGAACGAATTTTTCTTAGAAATTTACATTCTGGAAAATAGACATATATAGCCTCCTTAATAAATTTTATTTCATCAAATTTGATTTCGTTTTCAATTTAATATGTATTTTCGAATTAGAAACCACTGCACTGGAAAACTGTAATTCCAACAGTCCAATCGGGTTTACAAAATTATTTTCACTATCAAATGAACTTGGAAAATTATGTAATTTTATACAGATGTTAATATACATGTTTAGTATCTCCAGTTTTAATTTCATAATTTTATGATAAGTATTTTATTTTATAAAATTCTCAGAACCCGTTCTGTTCGGTTAAGGTTATGAGAAAACAGTTTTGGAATTGTTGGGAAGTAAATAGTTTTAAAATGTTTTGATCTCGGATCCTCTTCAAACTTTATATGAGGTACTCATGGATGTCAGAATAGTTTTGTAGAATATTATGTCATTCGAGTTTTAGATTAAGAGTTAAAATTCTAGATCAGACCTGTGCGGGAATGAATTAGAAAGACAAATTCTTAGAGTGAGTTATTAATAGTTATGTTTTGATTTGTTAAGGTGTTGAAGGCTCTTAGGGATTTAGAAGTGGGTAGTTCAAGATCTTCTTATCAAGGTAAGTAACTTCATTCCTAGTATCTGGATATGTATAAGTATTTTGATATTATTATTATAAGTATAAATGTTTTTATACTTAGAAGATGAATAGATTTTAGTTTTATACTACCTTTTACGATTAAAGTTTTCATACCAAATTCAGTTTATGAAAATGTTTCAAATCTAATTCTTTAACAAAATATTTTATAAATGCTTTTCAATATGTAAAATATTTAATGACATTACTACCTTTTATGATTTATACGTAAAAGTAGTTTGCAAGCCTAAATTATTTTTATGGACTTTTCTGAATCTGATACGAATGTTTGGTACTCATGTGTGATTTCAGTTATTGATGATTATGGGATTCTTAATGTTTTGGCTCATTGTCCATAGTTATTCTTATTCTGATTCTGATTTTGATCGTAATATACGATATATGCATGCGGACCGATCTTGGGTATAAGTTACGAATGTACACGATATTACGATTACATGCGGGCGGGTCACGGACTATAGGTGACACTATGTGACATGAGCTAACTTTTCATTTTACGTACATGTGAATATGATTTGCCATAATAAGTAACTCGATTTTGATATTACAATTCTGTGGAATTACATTATCTAATTAAAATCGTTATTCGCTTCATGATATATAGTTTTTATGAAATTTATGGATTTATGAAATATGTTTTGCTCGAAGGCTTGCAATATTTTTGGTATCGATAGGACTAGTGTGTTAGGAATGGTTTTACTTACAGGGTTGGCTCACCCCTCGTCATTACTTTTTGCAGATTAAGTTCCTTTGAGAGGTATGCCTAGCCCTGGTGTTAGGGATTTTCGTTTCTATTCGCCATTCGAATAAGAAGAAGAATAGACTCATGTTTCTTTTTAGTTTATTTCGATCTTGAACTTGTAATTTGGGTTTGAGACTTTGTTGTTTTTATTTTATATTTCTAGAGAGTTTGTTTTTTTTTAGTGTTGGATGTATGAACTTGTGGATTATTCTTATAAGAACTTGAGGTATACCAGTTTGGTATTTGTGAGTAGAGATTTCGATTTCGTGAGTAACCTCCTTCTTTCATGTGCTCTGCACGTGTTAGATTTGGGGTGTTACAGTACATATTTCCGACGCCCAGAGCCCCCGAACCCCCCTCGCCAACCTCCGCGGACCAAAGGCTATAGCCCACCGGCCTCGTTGACTATTTCGCGCGCTTCGCCTTTGGGCATTTCTTGCCATTTTTAGTGCAGTCTTCTGACAGTAGCCTCCCACTGGGCACACGAGCATCCTCGAAAAGATTGAACATATTTCCGATACCCAGAGCCCCCGAACCCCCCTCCCCAACCCCCGCGGACCAAAGGCTATAGCCCACCGGCGTCGGCAACTATTTGTGCAACCGCGCTTGGTATTTCTGCTATTTTAGGCAGGCCTCGGCCGTAGCCTCCAGCAGGCGCCGAGGACCCTCAAAATGACTGTACATATTTCCGACGCCCAGAGCCCCCGAACCCCCCTTTCCAATCCCCGCGGACCAAAGGCTATAGCCCACCGGCCTCGTTGACTATTTCTCGCGCTTCGCCGGTGGGCATTTCTTGCCATTTTAGGGCAGGCCTCTGACCGTAGTCTTCCACTGGGCACACGAGGGCCCTCAAAAAGACTGTACCCATTTCCGATGCCCAAAGCCCCCGAACCCCCCTCCCCAACCCCCGCAGACCAAAGGCTATAGCCCACCGGCCTCGGCGACTATTTCGCGCACTACGCCGCGGGGAATTTCTTGCCATTTTAGGGCAGGCCTATGACCGTAGCCTCCCACTAGCACATGAGGACCCTAAAAAAGACTGCACCCATTTGTGACGCCCAGAGCCCCCGAACCCTCCTCCCCAACCCCCGCGGACCAAAGGCTATAGCCCACAGGCGTCGGCGACTATTTCGCTCGCTTCGCCGCTTGGCATTAATTGGCATTTTTAGGGCTGGCCTCTGACCGTAGCCTCCCACTGGGCACACGAGGACCCTTGAAAAGACGGTACCCATTTTCGACGGCCAGAGCCTCGTAAACCCCCTCCAAAACCCCCGCGGACCAAAGGCTATATCCCACCGGCCTCGGTGACTATTTCACGCGCTGCGCCGCTGTGCATTTTTTGCCATTTTAGGGCAGGCCTCTGACCGTAGCCTCCCACTGGGCACACGAGGACCCTCGAAAAGCTGTCTGATTTCCGGCGACCGAGCTCGAAACCACTCCCCGACCTCGGACCAAAGGCTATAGCCCACCGGCCTCGGTGACTATTTCCCACGCTGCGCCGCTGGGCATTTCTTGCCATTTTAGGGCAGGCCTCTGACCGTAGCCTCCCACTGGGTACACAAGGACCCTCGAAAAGCCCATGCCATTTGGACGAGCCCCGAGCGTCCTCCTCCCAGCCCAGCGGACCGGCCTATAGCCCACCGGCCTCGGCGACTATTTCCCGCGCTACGTCGCTGGGCATTTCTTGCCATTTTAGGGCAGTCCCTGACCGTAGCCTCCCAATGGGCACGCGAGGAGCCTCGAAAAGACTGTACCCATTTCCAACACCTAGAGCCCCCGGCCCTCCCAACCCCAGCGGAGGCTATAGCCACGGCCTCGGCGACTACTTCGCAGCTGTGCGCTGGGCATGTCTTGCCATTTAGGGCAGGCTTCTGGCCGTAGCCTCCCAGGCACGAGGACCCTCGAAAAGGCGGTGCCATTTTCGACGACCGAGCCTCGTAAACCCCTCCCAACCCCAGCGCACAGGCTATAGCCCACCGACCTCGGTGACTATTTCCGCGCTGCGCTGTGCATTTTGCCATTTAGGGCGGGGCCTCGACCGTAGCCTCCCAGGCACACGAGGACCCTCGAAAAGACTGTACCGATTTCCGGCGGCGAGCTCCGAGCCTCCCCCCGCGGACCAGGCTATAGCCCACCGGCCTCGGTGACTATTTCCGCAGCTGCGCGCTGGGCATTTCTTGCCATTTGGGCGGGCCTCGACCGTAGCCTCCCAGCAGGCACAAGGACCCTCGAAAGACTGTACCCATTTGGACGCCCGAGTCCCTCCTCCCCCCCCAGCGGACCGGCTATAGCCCACGGCCTCGGCGACTATTTCAGCCTCGTCGCTGGGCATTTCTTGCCATTTAGGGCGGTCGGCCGTAGCCTCCCAATGGGCGCGAGCCTCGAAAAGACTGTACCCGTTTCCAACACCTAGAGCCCCAGGCCTCCCGACCCGCGGACGGTATAGCCACGGCCTCGGCGACTATTTCGCAGCGCCCGCGCGTTGGACATTCTTGCCATTTTAGGGCGGGCTTGGCCGTAGCCTCTGGGCACCCGAGGACCCTCGAAAACTGCCATTTCGGACGACCGAGCCCCTAAACCCCTCCCAACCCCTGCGGACCAGGCTATAGCCCACCGGCCTCGGTGACTATTTCCCAGCGCGCTTTGCATTTCTTGCCATTTTAGGGCGGGCCTCGACCGTAGCCTCCAGGTACACAAGGACCCTCGAAAGACTGTACCCATTTTAAATGACCGAGCCCTAAACCCCTCCCGGACCCCGCGGACCAAAGGCTATAGCCCACCGGCCTCGGCGACTATTTCACGCGCTGTGCCGCTGGGCATGTCTTGCCATTTTAGGGCAGGCTGCTGACCGTAGCCTCCCACTGGGCACACGAGGACCCTCGAAAAGACGGTACCCATTTTCGACGACCAGAGCCTCGTAAACCCCCTCCCCAACCCCCGCGGACCAAAGGCTATAGCCCACCGGCCTCGGCGACTATTTCACGCGCTGCGCCGCTGTGCATTTTTTGCCATTTTAGGGCAGGCCTCTGACCGTAGCCTCCCACTGGGCACACGAGGACCCTCGAAAAGACTGTACCGATTTCCGACGACCAGAGCTCCCGAAACCCACTCCCCAACCCCCGCGGACCAAAGGCTATAGCCCACCGGCCTCGGTGACTATTTCCCACGCTGCGCCGCTGGGCATTTCTTGCCATTTTAGGGCAGGCCTCTGACCGTAGCCTCCCACTGGGTACACAAGGACCCTCGAAAAGACTGTACCCATTTCGGACGCCCAGAGTCCCCGAACGTCCCTCCCCAACCCCCGCGGACCAAAGCCTATAGCCCACCGGCCTCGGCGACTATTTCCCGCGCTACGTCGCTGGGCATTTCTTGCCATTTTAGGGCAGTCCCTGACCGTAGCCTCCCAATGGGCACGCGAGGAGCCTCGAAAAGACTGTACCCATTTCCAACACCTAGAGCCCCCGAGCGCCCCTCCCCAACCCCCGCGGACCAAAGGCTATAGCCCACCGGCCTCGGCGACTATTTCACACGCCGCGCCATTGGACATTTCTTGTCATTTTAGGGCAGGCTTCTGACCGTAGCCTCCCAGGCACGAGGACCCTCGAAAAGGCGTACCCATTTTCGTGACGAACCCCTAAACCCCTCCCAGCCCCTGCGGACCAAAGGCTATAGCCCACGGCCTCGGTGACTATTTCCAGCGCTCTGCGCTCGCATTCTTGCCATTTTAGGGCGGGCCTCGACCGTAGCCTCACAGGTACACAAGGACCCTCGAAAACATGCCATTTTCGGCGACGAGCCCCTAAACCCCTCCCCGGCCCAGCGGACCAAAGGCTATAGCCCACCGGCCTCGGTGACTATTTCCACAGCTGCGCTGGGCATTTTGCCATTTAGGGCAGGCCTCGGCCGTAGCCTGCCCAGGCACCACGAGGACCCTCGAAATGGTACCCATTTCCGGCGGCCGAACCCCAAAACCCCTCCCCAACCCCAGAGTACCAAAAGGCTATAGCCCACCGGCCTCGGTGACTATTTCCAGCTGCGTCGCTGGGTATTTCTTGCCATTTAGCGGGCCTCGACCGTAACCTCCCAGGGACGAGGACCCTCGAAAGACTGTACCCATTTTGGACGACGAGTCCCGAAACACCTTCCCGACCCCGCGGACCAAGGCTATAGCCCACCGGCCTCGGCGACTATTTGACGCCTTGCGCCCGCTTGGCATTTCTTGCCATTTAGGGCGACTTCGTAGTAGCCTCCCATGGGCACCACGGACCCTCGAAAAGACTGTACCATTTCGGCGACCCGGGCCGAAACCTCCCGACACCCCGGACCAGGCTATAGCCACGGCCTCGGTGACTATTTCACGCTGCGCTGGGCATTTCTTGTCATTTAGGGCGGGCCTCGGCCGTAGCCTCCCAGGGCACCACGAGCCTCGAAAACTGTACCCATTTGAGCCGAGTCCCCGAACGTCCCTCCACAACCCCCGCGGACCAAAGCCTATAGCCCACCGGCCTCGGCGACTATTTCCCGCGCTACGTCGCTGGGCATTTCTTGCCATTTTAGGGCAGGCCCTGACCGTAGCCTCCCAATGGGCACGCGAGGAGCCTCGAAAAGACTGTACCCATTTCCAACACCTAGAGCCCCCGAGCGCCCCTCCCCAACCCCCGCGGACCAAAGGCTATAGCCCACCGGCCTCGGCGACTATTTCACGCGCCGCGCCGTTGGACATTTCTTGCCATTTTAGGGCAGGCTTCTGACCGTAGCCTCCCACTGGGCACACGAGGACCCTCGAAAAGACTGTACCCATTTTCGACGAGCCGTAAACCCTCCCAGCCCTGCGGACCAAGGCTATAGACCATCGGCCTTGGTGACTATTTCCCAGCTGCGCGCTTTGCATTTCTTGCCATTTAGGGCGGGGCCTCGACCGTAGCCTCCAGGTACACGAGGACCCTCGAAAAGTGTACCCATTTCGACGACAGGCCCTAAACCCCTCCCGACCCCAGCGGACCAGGCTATAGCCCACGGCGTCGGTGACTATTTCCAGCTGCGTCGCTGGACATTTCTTGCCATTTAGGGCAGGCCTCTGGCCGTAGCCTCCCAGCAGGACGAGGACCCTCGAAAAGACTGCCCATTTCGGACGACGAGTCCGAAACACCTTCCCCCCCAGCGGACCAAAGGCTATAGCCCACCGGCCTCGGCGACTATTTGGCGCACTGCGCGCTTGGCATTTCTTGCCATTTAGGGCAGGCTTCGGCCGTAACCTCCCGGGCACACGAGGACCCTCGAAAAGGCTGTACCCATTTACGGCGGCGACCCCGAAACCTCCCCGACACCCGCGGACCCAAAGGCTATAGCCCGCCGGCCTCGGTGACTATTTCCGCTGCGCGCTGGGCATTTCTAGACCTTTTAGGGCAGGCCTCTGACCGTAGCCTCCCCCGGCGCACACGAGGACCCTCGAAAAGACTGTACCCATTTCCGACGCCCCGACCCAACCCCCGCGGACCAAGGGCTATAGCCCACCGGCCTCGGTGACTATTTCGCGCGCTGCGCCGCTGGGCATTTCTTGCCATTTTAGGGCAAGCCTCTGACCGTAGCCTCCCACTGGGCACACGAGGAGCCTCGAAAAGACTGTACCCATTTCCGACGCTCCTCCCCAACCCCCGCGGACCAAAGGGTATAGCCCACCGGCCTCGGCGACTATTTCACGCGCTGCGCCGCTGGGCATTTCTTGCCATTTTAGGGCAGGCCCTGACCGTAGCCTCCCAATGGGCACGCGAGGAGCCTCGAAAAGACTGTACCCATTTCCAACACCTAGAGCCCCCGAGCGCCCCGCCCCCACCCCGGACCAGCCACCGGCCTCGGCGACTATTTCACGCCTGCGCGCTGGGCATGTCTTGCCATTTAGGGCAGGCTTCGGCCGTAGCCTCCCATGGGCTGCGAGGACCCTCGAAAAGCTGTACCAATTTACCCGGCGACCGGAGCCCCGAAACCCCCCCAACCCCCACGGACCAAAAGACTATAGCCCATGACCTTGGTGGACTATTTCAAGCTTGCGGCCCCTGGGCATTCTTACCATTTAAGACAGCTCTATTAGTAGCCCTCAGCCCAGAACACGAGGACCCTCGAAGCCGTGTACCATTTCCGGCGACAGGCCCTAAGCCCCCTCGACCCGCGGACCAAAGGCTATAGCCACGGCCTCGATGACGCTGCGCTGCGCTGGACATTTCTTGCCATTTAGGGCGACTTCTGACCGTAGCCTCCTTTGGGCACCGAGGACCCTCGAAAAAGACTGTACCCATTTCGGACGACCAGAGTCCCCGAAACACCCTCCCCAACCCCCGCGGACCAAAGGCTATAGCCAACCGGCCTCGGCGACTATTTGCGCCTTTGCGCGCTTGGCATTTCTTGCCATTTTAGGCGGGCTTCGACCGTAGCCTCCCTTTGGGCACGAGGACCCTCGAAAAGGTGTACCCATTTCGGCGACCGAGCCCCGAAACCCCTCGCACCCGCGGACCAAAGGCTATAGCCCACCGGCCTCGGTGACTATTTCCTGTGCGCGCTGGGCATTTCTTGTCATTTTAGGGCAGGCCTCTGACCGTAGCCTCCCACGGGGCACACGAGGACCCTCGAAAAGACTGTACCCATTTCCGACGCCCCTCCCTAACCCCCGCGGACCAAAGGGTATAGCCCACCGGCCTCGGCGACTATTTAACGCGCTGCGCCGCTGGGCATTTCTTGCCATTTTAGGGCAGGCCCTGACCGTAGCCTCCCACGGGGCACACGAGGACCCTCGAAAAGACTGTACCCATTTCCGACGCCCCTCCCCAACCCCCGCGGACCAAAGGGTATAGCCCACCGGCCTCGGCGACTATTTAACGCGCTGCGCCGCTGGGCATTTCATGCCATTTTAGGGCAGGCCCTGACCGTAGCCTCCCAATGGGCACGCGAGGAGCCTCGAAAAGACTGTACCCATTTCCAACACCTAGAGCCCCCGAGCGCCCCTCCCCAACCCCCGCGGACCAAAGGCTATAGCCCACCGGCCTCGGCGACTATTTCACGCCCTGCGCCGCTGGGCATGTCTTGCCATTTTAGGGCAGGCTTCTGACCGTAGCCTCCCATGGGCACACGAGGACCCTCGAAAAGACGGTACCAATTTTCGACGACCAGAGCCCCCTAAACCCCCCCCAACCCCCACGGACCAAAGGCTATAGCCCATCGGCCTTGGTGACTATTTCACGCGCTGCGCCGCTGGGCATTTCTTGCCATTTTAGGGCAGGCTTCTGACCGTAGCCTCCCACTGGGAACACGAGGACCCTCGAAAAGACTGTACCCATTTTGGCTTGAGCCCTAAACCCCCAGCCCCAGCGGACCAAAGGCTATAGCCCCACCGGCCTCGGTGACTATTTCACGCTGCGCGGCTGGACATTTCTTGCCATTTTAGGGCGGGGCTTGACCGTAGCCTCCCACGGGCTACGAGGACTCTCGTAAAGGCATCCCATTTCCTATGACGAGCCCCGAACACCCTCCCGACCCCAGCGGACCAAGGCTATAGGCCACCGGCCTCGGTGACTATTTCCCAGCTGCGCGGCGAATTTCTTGCTATTTTAGCGCCGCCTCTGACCGTAGCCTCCTGCCCAGCCACGAGGACCCTCGAAAAACTGTACCCATTTCCAAGCGGCGAGCCGCCCTCCGGCCCCCGCGGACCAAGGCTATAGCCCGGCCTCGGCGGCTATTTCACGCTCTGCGCCAGGCATGTCTTGCCATTTTAGGGCGGGCTTCTGACCGTAGCCTCCCTGGGCGAGGACCCTCGAAAGGCATGCCATTTCCGGACGAGCCCTAAACCCCTCCGACCCCGGACCAGGCTGCCTCTTGTCATTTCAGGGCAGGCCTCTGACCGTAGCCTCCCACTGGGCACACGAGGACCCTCGAAAAGACTGTACCCATTTCCGACGCCCCTCCCCAACCCCCGCGGACCAAAGGCTATAGCCCACCGGCCTCGGCGACTATTTAACGCGCTGCGCCGCTGGGCATTTCTTGCCCTTTTAGGGCAGGCCCTGACCGTAGCCTCCCAATGGGCACGCGAGGAGCCTCGAAAAGACTGAAACCATTTCCAACACCTAGAGCCCCCGAGCGCCCCTCCCCAACCCCCGCGGACCAAAGGCTATAGCGCACCGGCCTCGGCGACTATTTCACGCGCTGCGCCGCTGGGCATGTCTTGCCATTTTAGGGCAGGCTTCTGACCGTAGCCTCCCATGGGCACACGAGGACCCTCGAAAAGGCGGTACCACTTTTCGACGACCAGAGCCCCCTAAACCCCTCCCCAACCCCCACGGACAAAAGGCTATAGCCCATCGGCCTCTGTGACTTTTTCACCCGCTGCGCCGCTGGGCATTTCTTGCCATTTTAGGGCAGGCTTCTGACCGTAGCCTCCCACTGGGCACACGAGGACCCTCGAAAAGACTGTACCCATTTTCGACGACCAGAGCCCCCTAAACCCCCCCCCCAACCCCCGCGGACCAAGGGCTATAGCCCACCGGCCTCGGTGACTATTTCACGCGCTGCGCCGCTGGGCATTTCTTGCCATTTTAGGGCAAGCTTCTGACCGTAGCCTCCCCCTGGGCACGCGAGTACCCTCGAAAAGACTGTACCCATTTCTGACGACCAGAGCCCACTAAACCCCCTCCCCAACCCCCGCGGACCAAAGGCTATAGCCCACCGGCCTCGGTGACTATTCCATGCGCTGCGCCGCTGGGCATTTCTTGCCATTTTATGGCAGGCTTCTGACCGTAGCCTCCCACTGGGAACACGAGGACCCTCGAAAAGACTGTACCCATTTCCGATCCCCGGAGCACCAGAACCCCCCTCCCCAACCCCCGCGGACCAAAGGCTATAGCCCACCGGCCTCAGCGACTATTTCGCGCGCTGCGCCGCTGGTCATTTATTGCTATTTTATGGCAGGCTTCTGACCGTAGCCTCCCACTGGGCACACGAGCACCCTCGAAAAGACTGGACCCATTTTCGACGACCAGAGCCCCCTAAACCCCTCCCCAACCCCCACGGACAAAAGGCTATAGCCCATCGGCCTCTGTGACTTTTTCACCCGCTGCGCCGCTGGGCATTTCTTGCCATTTTAGGGCAGGCTTCTGACCGTAGCCTCCCAGGCACGAGGACCCTCGAAAAGGCTGTACCCATTTCGTGACCGAGCCCCTAAACCCCCGGCGGACCAAGGGCTATAGCCCACCGGCCTCGGTGACTATTTCACGCGCTGCGCCGCTGGGCATTTCTTGCCATTTTAGGGCAAGCTTCTGACCGTAGCCTCCCCCTGGGCACGCGAGTACCCTCGAAAAGACTGTACCCATTTCGGCGACCCAGGCCCCCCCCGACCCCGGCCATGACCTCATGGCGGCCTCGGTGACTATTCCATGCGCTGCGCCGCTGGGCATTTCTTGCCATTTTATGGCAGGCTTCTGACCGTAGCCTCCCACTGGGAACACGAGGACCCTCGAAAAGACTGTACCCATTTCCGATCCCCGGAGCACCAGAACCCCCCTCCCCAACCCCCGCGGACCAAAGGCTAAAGCCCATCGGCCTTGGAGACTATTACGCTCTGTGCCGCGTGGAATTTCTTGCCTTTTTAGGGCAGGCCCCTGACTATAGGTTTCCACTGAGTACACGAGGCCCCTTTAAAAGACTGGATCCATTTCCGATGGCAAGAGCCCTCGAACCCCCCCAACCCCCGCGGACCAAATGCTATAGCCCACCGGCCGTGGTGAAACTTTCGTGCGCTGCGCCGTTGGGCATTTCTCGCCATTTTAGGGCAGGCCTCTGACCGTAGCCTCCCACTGAGCACACAAGGACCCTAAAAAAGACTGTACCCATTTCCGACGCCCAGAGCCCCCGAAACCCCCTCCCCAACCCCCGCGGACCAAAGGCTATAGCCCACCGGCGTCGGCGACTATTTCCCGTGATGCGCCCTGGGAATTTCTTGCCATTTCAGGGCAGGCCTCTGACTGTAGCTTCCCACTGGGCATACGAGGCTCCTTGAAATGATTGGGCCCATTTCCGAAGCCCAGAGCCCCCGAACCCTCCTCCCCAACCCCCGCGGACGAAAGGCTATAGCACACCGGGCTCGGAGACTATTTCGCGAGCTGCGTCGCTGGGTATTTCTTGCAATTTTATGGCAGGCCTATGACCATAGCCTCCCACTGGGCATACTAGGACCCTCGAAAAGCCTATACACATTTCCGATGCCTAGAACCCCCGAACCGCACCCCCCAACCCCCGCGGACCAAAGGCTATAGCGCACCGACCTCGGCGACTATTTCGCATGACTGCGGCTTGGCGATTCTTATCATTTTAGGGCGAGCCTCGTAGTAGCCTCCCACTGCAGGCACATGAGGCCCCTAAAAAGGTGGACCCATTTCCGACACCCAGGCCCCGACCCCCTTCAACCCCGTGGACCCGGTATAGCCCAGGGCTAGGGTGTCTGAGCGGTGCAGCGAAATTTCTTTCCTTTTATGGCGGGTCACCGGTAGGTTTCCAGGCACACGAGGCCCCTTGAAAAGACTGGACCCATTTTGGCGCCGAGCACGAACCCCTCCCCAGCGGACCCATAGCCGGCCAGGGCTTGGAGACACTTTCGCGCTGCGCTGGCGTACTTGCCATTTATGGCAAGCATCTGACCATGTAGCCTCCCACTTTGGGTACTAGGACCTCGGCATGTACCCATTTCCGACACCTAGAGCCCCCGAACCCCCCCAACCCCCGCGGACGAAAGGCTATAGCCCAAAGGGCTCGGAGACTATTCACGGCCTGCGTCGTGGCTGTTCTTGCCATTTGTGGCGGGCCTCTGACCGTAACCTCCCACAGGCACCACGAGGCCCGCGAAAAGCTGTGCCATTTTGAAAACCAGGCCCCTAAAACCCCCCAACCCCCAGCGGACCAAAGCTATAGCCCACCGGCCTCGGTGACTATTTCACTGTGTGCGCCTTCTGCCATTTAGGCGGGCTTGACCGTAGCCTCCCAGCTGGGCACGAGGACTCTCGTAAAGACTGTACCCATTTCCTATGACGAGCCCGAAACACCTCCCACCCCGCGGACCAAGGCTATAGCCCACCGGCCTCGGCGGACTGTTTCACCTTGTGCTGCGCTGGGCATTTCTTGCCATTTAGGCGGGCTTCTGACCGTAGCCTCACTGGGAACACGAGGACCCTCGAAAAGACTGTACCATTTCTGATGCCCAGGCCCCGAACCCCCTCCCACCTCGCGGACCGGCTATAGCCCACCGGCCCGGCGACTATTTGTTGCCTGCCTTGGCATTCGTGCCATTTAGCGGGCTTGACCGTAGCCTCCCACTAGGCACACGAGGACCCTCGTAAAGACTGTACCCATTTCCGATTCCCAGAGCCCCCGAACGCCCCTCCCCAACCCCCGCGGACCAAAGGCTATAGCCCACCGGCCTCGGCGACTATTTCGCGCGCTGCGCCGCTGGTCATTTATTGCTATTTTATGGCACGCTTCTGACCGTAGCCTCCCACTGGGCACACTAGCACCCTCGAAAAGACTGGACCCATTTTCGGTGCCCAGAGCACCCGAACCCCCCTCCCCAACCCCCGCGGACCAAAGGCTAAAGCCCATCGGCCTTGGAGACTATTACGCTCTGTGCCGCGGGGAATTTCTTGCCTTTTTAGGGCAGGCCCCTGACTATAGGTTTCCACTGAGTACACGAGGCCCCTTTAAAAGACTGGATCCATTTCCGATGGCAAGAGCCCTCGAACCCCCCCAACCCCCGCGGACCAAATGCTATAGCCCACCGGCCGTGGTGAAACTTTCGTGCGCTGCTACTAAGGGCATTTGTTGCCATTTTAGGGCAGGCCTCTGACCGTAGCCTCCCACTGAGCACAAGAGGACCATAAAAAAGACTGTACCCATTTCCAACACCCAGAGCACCCGAACCCTCCCAACCCCCGCTAACGAAAGGCTATAGCCACAGTGGCTTGACTATTTCGTGATGCTACTGGAATTTCTTGCCATTTCAGGGCAGGCCACTGACCGTAGCCTCCCACTGGGCATACGAGGCTCCTTGAAATGATTGGGCCCATTTCCGACACCCAGAGCCCCCGAACCCTCCTCCCCAACCCCCGCGGACGAAAGGCTATAGCACACCGGGCTCGGAGACTATTTCGCGCGATGCGTCGCTGGGTATTTCTTGCAATTTTATGGCAGGCCTCTGACCATAGCCTCCCACTGGGTACACTAGGACCCTCGAAAAGCATGTACCCATTTCTGACACCTAGAGCCCCCGAACCCCCCCCAACCCCGGCGGACGAAAGGCTATAGCCCACCGGGCTCGGAGACTATTTCGCGCGCTGCGTCGCTGGCTATTTCTTGCCATTTTGTGGCAGGCCTCTGACCGTAGCCTCCCACTGGGCACACGAGGCCCCTTGAAAAGACTGGGCCCATTTCCGACACCCAGTGCCCCCGACCCCCCTTCCCAACCCCCGTGGACCCCAGGGTATAGCCCACCGGGCTAGGAGATTATTACGAACGCGGTGCCGCGGGGAATTTCTTTCCTTTTTATGGCAGGTCCCTGACTGTAGGTTTCCACTGAGCACACGAGGCCCCTTGAAAAGACTGGACCCATTTTTAGCGCCTGTGAGCACCAACCCTCCCCAACCCTCATGGGACCAGGCTATAGCCCATCGGGCTTGAGACACTTTCACACACACTGGCATTACTTGCCATTTTATGGCAAGCATCTGACCATAGCCTCCCACTGGGTACACTAGGACCCTCGAAAAGCATGTACCCATTTCTGACACCCAGAGTCTCAACCCCCAACCCCCGCATGGATCTAAAGGCTATAGCCCACCTGGCCTGAGACTATTTCACACGCGTCATTATTTTCACCATTTTGTGGCAGGCCTCTGACCGTAGCCTCCCACTGGGCACACGAGACCCCTCGAAAAGATTGGACCCATTTCCGACACCCAGAGCCCCCGACCCCCCTTCCGAACCCCCGCGGACCCCAGGTATAGCCCACCGGGCTAGAAGACTATTACGAGCGCTGTGCCGCGGGAAATTTCTTGCCTTTTTAAGGCAGGCCCCTGACGGTAGGTTTCCACTGAGCACACGAGGCCCCTTGAAAAGACTGGATCCATTTCCGATGCCCAGAGCCCTCGAACCCCCCCCAACCCCCGCGGACCAAATGCTATAGCCCACCGGCCTTGGCGACTGTTTCGCGTGTTGCGCCGCTGGGCATTTCTTGCCATTTTAGGGCAGGCCTCTGACCGTAGCCTCCCACTGGGTACACGAGGCCCCTCAAAAATATTGGAACCATTTCCGACACCCAGAGCCCCCGACCCCCCTTCCCAACCCCCGCAGACCCCAGGGTATAGCCCACCGGGCTAGGAGACTATTACGAGTGTTGTGCCGCGGGGAATTGCTTGTGTTTTAGGGCAGGCCCCTGACTATAGGTTTCCACTGACTACACGAGGCCCCTTTAAAAAACTGGAACCATTTCAGATGGCCAGAGCCCTCGAACCCCCCCAACCCCCGCGGACCAAATGCAATAGCCCACCGGCCTTGGTGACACTTTCGCCCGCTGCGCCGCTGGGCATTATTTGCCATTTTATGGTAGGCATCTGACCATAGCCTCCCACTGGGCACACTAGGACCCTCGAAAAGCCTGTACCCATTTCCGATGCCTAGAGCCGCCGAACCCCCCTCCCCAACCCCTGCGGACGAAAGGCTATAGCCCACCGGCCTCGGCTACTATTTCGCGCGCTACGCCGCTGGGCATTACCTGCCATTTTATGGCAGGCATCTGACCACAGCCTCCCACTGGGCACACTAGGACCCGCGAAAAGCCTATACCCATTTCCAACACCCAGAGCTCCCGAAACCCCCACCCAACCCCGCGGACGATAGGCTATAGCCCACCAGGCTCGCAGACTATTTCGCGCGCTGCGTCGCAAGGTATTTCCTGCCATTTTATGGCAGGCCTCTGACCATAGCCTCCCACTGGGCACACTAGGACCCTCGAAAAGCCTGTACCCATTTCCAACAGCTAGAGCCCCCGAACCGCCCTCCCGAACCCCCGCGGACCCACTGACCTCGGTGACTATTTCGCGCGCTGGGCCAAAGGGCAGTTCTTGGCATTTTAGGGTAGGCCTCTGACCGTAGCCTCCCACTGGGCACACAAGGCCACTCGAAAAGATTGGACCCATTTCCGACACCCAGAGCCCCCGACCCCCCTCCCCAACCCCCGCGGACCAAAGGCTATAGCCCATCGGGCTTGGAGACTATTACAAGCGCTGTGCCGCGGGGAATTTCTTGCCTTTTTAGGGCAGGCCCCTGACTATAGGTTTCCACTGAGTACATGTGGCCCCTTTAAAAGACTGGATCCATTTCCGATGGCCAGAGCCCTCGAACCCCCCCAATCCCCGCGGACCAAATGCTATAGCCCACCGGCCTTGGTGACACTTTCGCGCGCTGCGCCGCTGGGCATTGCTTGCCATTTTATGGCAAGCATCTGACCATAGCCTCCCACTGGGTACACTAGGGCCCTCGAAAAGCATGTACCCATTTCTGACACCTAGAGCACCCGAACCCCCCCAACCCTCGCGGACGAAAGGCTATAACCCACCGGGGTCGGAGACTATTTCGCGCGCTGCGTCGCTGGGTATTTCTTGCCATTTTATGGCAGGCCTCTGACCGTAGCCTCCCACTGGGCACACGAGGCCCATTGAAAAGACTGGACCCATTTCTGACGCCCAGAGCACCCGAACCCCCCTCCCCAACCCCCACGGACCAGTACAGTAGCCCACCGCCTCGGCGATTATTTCACTGGCCATCACTGGCATTACTTGCCATTTTATGGCAGCCATCTGACCATAGCCTCCCACTGGGAACACTAGGACCCTCGAAAAGCATGTACCCATTTCCGATGCCTAGAGCCGTCGAACCGCCCTCCCCAACCGCCCACTGACTCCATGACTATTTCACACGTGTCACAGGCGCTCTGCCATTTTAGTGGCAGGCCTGATCAGAGCCTCCCACTGGGCACACGAGCCCCCTCGAAAAGATTGGACCCATTTTCGACACCCAGAGCCCCCGAACCCCCCTTCCCAACCACCGCGGACCTAAGGCTATAGCCCACCGGGCTAAGAGACTATTACGCGCGCTGTGCCGCAAGGTATTTCTTGCCATTTTATGGCAGGCCTCTGACCATAGCCTCCCACTGGGCACACTAGGACCCTCGAAAAGCATGTACCCATTTCCGACAACTAGAGCCCCGAACTCCTCCCTGCCCCTCATGGACCAGTGCTATAGCCCATCGACCTTGATCTGTTTCACACACAGCAGGCGTGCCTCTGACCGTAGCCTCCCACTGGGCACACAAGGCCCCTCGAAAAGATTGGAATCATTTCCGACACCCAGAGCCCCCGACCCCCCTTCCCAACCCCTCATGGACCATGTGGTACATCCCACTGCCAGAGATTATTACACGCTACCGTGCTGCTGGGAATTTCTTGACTTTTAGGCAGTGCCCTCGATCAGAAGTTTCCACTGGGCACACGAGGCCCCATGAAAAGACTGGATCCATTTCCGATACCCAGAGCCCTCGAACCCCCCCAACCCCCGCGGACCAAATGCTATAACACGATCTGACTGCTTGTGTTGCGTCACCTGAGTATTTGCTGTTATTTTAGGCAGTGCCTCGACCGTAGCCTCCCACTGGGTACACGAGGCCCCTTGAAAATACTGGACCCATTTCTGGCCGCCAGAGCACCCGAACCCCCCTCCCCAACCCCCCCGGACCAAAGGCTATGGCCCACCGTCATAGCTGATTATTCCACAGACTCAAGGCACATTGGCATTTCTTGCCATTTTAGTATGTGCCTCGATCAGAGCCTCCCACCGGGCACATGAGGACCCTCAAAAAGACTGGACCCATTTCCGACGCCCGGAACCCCCAAACCTCCCTCCCCAACCCCGGCAGACCAAAGGCTACAGCCCACCGTCTCTCATACAAGGCCATATTATTTCAGGCGTGTCAGTATTTCCGCCTTTAGGGCAGGCCTCTGACCGTAGCCTCCCACTGGGCGCACGAGGACCCATTTGCGATGCCCAGGGCCCACGAACCCCCCTCATCAACCCCGCGGACCAAAGGCTATAGCCCACCGGCCCCTGACCATTTCAAGGCGCTGCATCATTGGAATTTTGCCATTTTAGTGTGCCTCCTGATCAGAGCCTTCCCCTGGGCACACGAGGCCCTCACGAAAAGACTGACCCATTTTCGATGCCCAGTGAGCCCCCGAACCTCTTCCCAACCCCTCATGGACCAAAGGCTATAGCCCACTGCCTTGGTATATTTCACACAAGGCGTCATTGGCATTTCTTGCCATTTTAGGGCAGGCCTCTGACAGTAGCCTCCCGCTGGGCACACGAGGCCCCACGAAAAGACTACACCCATTTCCGATGGCCAAAGCCACCGAACCCCCCTTCCCCAACCCCTCATGGACCAGCACATGGCCCACTGCCTCATGACTTTCACAAGACTGCTACCGCAGGGAATTTCTTACCATTTTACGGCAGCCCTCTGACCGCAGCCTCCGACAGGGTACACGAGGCCCCTCGAAAAGACTGGACCGATTTTCGATGCCCAGAGCCCCCGAACCCCCCTCCCCAACCCCAACGGACCAGTATAGCCCACTGCCTCGCGATTATGTTGCAAGGCTCATTGGCATTTCTTGCCATTTTAGGGCAGGCCTGATCAGAGCCTCCCATTGGGCATGTGAGGCCCCTCGAAAAGATCGACCCATTTCAGATGCCCAGAGCCCCGAACCCCCTCACCAACCCTCATGACCAGGCTATAGGCCACCGGGCGACTACTTCCACAGATCACTCAAGCAGGCATTTATTGTCATTTTAGGGCAGGCCTCTGACCGCAGCCTCCGACAGGGTACACGAGGCCCCTCGAAAAGACTGGACCCATTTTCGATGCCCAGAGCCCCGAACCCCTCCCAACCCCGACGGGACTAAAGGCTATTGCCCACTGCCCGGCGATTATGTCACATCATACCATTGGCATTTCATGCCATTTTAGTGTGTCCGATCAGAGCCTGCCATTGGGCACACGAGGCCCCTTGAAAAGACTGGACCCATTTTCGATGCCCAGAGCCCCGGAATCCCCCTCCCCAACCCCCGCGGACCAAAGGCAATAGCCCACCGCCCGGCGACACTCATGGGCTGCACCACTGGCATTTCTTGCCATTTTAAAGGTGCCTCCTGACAGAGCCTCCCACTAGGCACACGAGGCCCCACGATTTAATCACTCCGACGGCCAGAGCCCCTCAACCCCTCCCCAACCCTCGGACCAGCTATAGCCCAACGGCCTCACATTTCACAAGGCATTGGTATTTCTTCCCTTTAGGCAGTGCTCGACTGCTATGTCCCCATCACACGACGACCCTTCCGACCGCTACAGGCCCCAATCGCCCATGATTATTTCACGATTGCGCACTGGCATTTTTGCCATTTTAGGGCAAAGTGCCTGACCAGAGCCTCCCACTGGGCACACGAGGCCCCTCAAATCACTGACCCATTTCATGCGCAGAGCCCCCAACCCCTCCCCAACCCTCATGGATCAGGCTATAGCCCACCGGCCTCAAGGATTATTTCACAAGGCCGCTATTTCTGCATTGGGTATTTCCCGCCTTTAGGGCGTGCCTCTGACTGTAGCCTCCCATCAAGACGAGACCCATTTATGATGCCTGTGGCCCACGAACCCCTCATCAACCTCATGGACTAAAGGCTATAGCCCACCGCCTCGGACCATTTCGGGCGCTGCACTGGAAGTTCTTGCCATTTTAGGCAAAGGCCTGATCAGAGCCTCCCATTGGGCACAGTGAGGCCCTCAAAAAGATCGACCCATTTCAGATGCCCAGCCCCGAACCCCTCACCAACCCTCATGACCAGGCTATAGGCCACCGCCCCATGACTACTCCACAGACTGTCATAGGCATTTCTTGCCATTTTAGGGCAGGCCTCTGACCGCAGCCTCCGACAGGGTACACGAGGCCCCTCGAAAAGACTGGACCCATTTTCGATGCCCAGAGCGCCCCCGAACCCCTCCCAACCGGGACGACCCCCGTTATTGTCACTGCCACTGCCGACTATGTCATATTAAGTACTTGGCATTTCATGCCATTTTAGGGCAGGTGTCTGACCGTAGCCTGCCATTGGGCACACGAGGCCCCTTGAAAAGACTGGACCCATTTTCGATGCCCAGAGCCCCGGAATCCCCCTCCCCAACCCCCGCGGACCAAAGGCAATAGCCCACCGGCCTCGGCGACAATTTCGCGGGCTGTACCGCTGGGCATTTCTTGCCATTTTAAAGCAGGCCTCTGACCGTAGCCTCCCACTAGGCACACGAGGCCCCACGATAAGACTGTACTAATTTCCGACGGCCAGAGCCCCCGAACCCCCCTCCCCAACCCTCGCGGACCAGCACATAGCCCACTGCCTCGGCGATTATTTCACAAGGCCACTTGGTATTTCTTCCTTTAGGGCAGGCTCTCTCACCGCTGTCCCATCACACGACGACCCTCCTGACTGCAGGCCCCACCGCCCGGCTGATTATTTCACGATTGCGCATTGGCATTTCTTGCCATTTTAGTGGCGTCTGATCAGAGCCTCCCATCAAGTACACGAGGCCCCTCGAAATCACTGGACCCATTTCCGATGCGCAGAGCCCCCCAACCCCCCTCCCCAACCCCCGCGGATCAAAGGCTATAGCCCACCGGCCTCGGCGATTATTTCATACGCTACTGCTATTTCGTGGCTTGTGTATTTCCTCGCCTTTAGGGTGCCTCGATCAGCCTCCCACCGGGCATGACGAGACCCATTTGCGATGCCTGTGGCCCATTTAACCCCTCATCAACCCCGCGGACCAAAGGCTATAGCCCACCGGCCTCGGCGACCATTTCGGGCGCTGCACCGCTGGGAATTTCTTGCCATTTTAGGGCAGGCCTCTGACCGTAGCCTTCCCCTGGGCACACGAGGCCCCACGAAAAGACTGGACCCATTTTCGATGCCCAGAGCCCCCGAACCCCCCTTCCCAACCTCATGGACCAGGCTATAGCCCACTGCCTCATGATTATTTCACACAAGGCCATTGGCATTTCTTGCCATTTTAGGGCAGGCCTCTGACAGTAGCCTTCCGCTGGGCACACGACGACCCTCAAAAAGAGTACACCCATTTCCGAAGCCCAGAGCGCACGAACCCCCCTCCCAAACTCAAGACGGACCAAAGGCTTATAGCCCACTCCCACTATTTCGCTACTGTGTCAGTATTTCTTGCCTTTAGGCAAGCCTTTCCTGACAGTAGCCTCCCACGGGCACACGAGGATGCTTGAAAAGATGACCATTTCCTGCCCAGAGCCCCGAACCCCTCCCAACCCTCATGGGACCAGCACCACCGCCCCATGACTATTTCACAGACTGCTACTGGCATTTCTTGCCATTTTAGGTGCATCCGACAAGAGCCTCCCATCAAGCACACGAGGACCCTCGAAAAGACTGGAACCATTTTCGATGCCCAGAGCCCCCGAACCCCCCTCCCCAACCCCTGCGGACCAAAGGCTATAGCCCACTAACCTCGGCAACTATTTCGCGCGATGCGCCGCGGGGAATTTCTTCCGATTTTAGAGCATGCCACTGACCGTACCCTCCCACTGGGCACACGAGGACCCTCGAAAAGGGTGTACCCATTTCCGACGCCCAGAGCCCCCGAACCCCCCAACCCCATGGACCAGTTATAGCCCACCATGCAAGAACTATTTCAGGCCGGCTCGGAATTTCTTGTCATTTTAGGGCATGCCACTGACCGTAGCCTCCCACTGGGCACACAAGGCTCCTCGAAAATGCTGTACCCATTTCCGACGCCCAGAACCCCCCAATCCCCCTCCCCAACCCCCGCGGACAACATGCTATAGCCCTCCGCCACTCATGACACTCTGAAAGGCCACACTGGGCATTTCTTGCAATTTTAGGGCATGCCACTGACCGTAGCCTCCCACTGGGCACACGAGGACCCTCGAAATGATTGGACCCATTTCCGACGCCCAGAGCCACCGAACCCCCCTCCCCAACCCCCGCGGACTAAGGGCTATAGCCCACTGGCCTCGGCGACTATTTTGCGCTGTGCTGCTGGGTATTTCTTTCCATTTTAGGGCAGACCTCTGACCGTAGCCTCCCACTGGGCACATGAGAATCCTTGAAAAGACTGTACTGATTTCCGACACCCAGAGCCCCCGAACCCCCCTCCCCAACCCCCACGGACCAAAGGCTATAGCCTACCAGCGTCGACGACTATTTCTCGTGACTCACTGGCATTTCTTGCCATTTTAGGCAAGACACTGACTGCATTCTCCCATCTGGCACACGAGGACTCTTGAAAAGACTCAGACCCTTTTCCAACGCCCAGATCCCTGACCCCCTCCCAACCCCTCATGACCATATTATAGCCCACCAGTCAAGAATTATTTCAGGCCTACCGCTGGGATTTTCTTGTCATTTTAGGGCATGCCACTGACCGTAGCCTCCCACTTGGCACACAAGGCTCCTCGAAAATGCTGTACCCATTTCCGAGGCCCAGAACCCCCGAATCCCCCTCCCCAACCCCCCCGGACAACATTCTATAGCCCTCCGGCCACGGCGACAATTTCGAGCGCTGCGCCGCTGGGCATTTCTTGCAATTTTAGGGCAGCCTCTGACCGTAGCCTCCCACTGGGCACACGAGGACCCTCGAAAACATTGGACCCATTTCCGACGCCCAGAGCCACGGAACCCCCCTCCTCAACCCCCGAGGACTAAGGGCTTTAGGCCACTTGCCTCGGCGACTATTTTATACCAGGTCATTGGGTATTTCTTCCATTTGTGGCGACTGACCGTAGCCTCCCACCGGGCACATGAGAACTTTGAAAAGACTCAGACTGATTCTCACACCCAGAGCCCCCGAATCCCTCCCCAACCCCCACGGACCAGGCATAGCCTACCAAATACGACGACTATTTCTCGTGACTCACTGGCATTTCTTGCCATTTTAGGGCAGTACACTGACCGTACCCTCCCACTGGGCACACGAGGAATCTTGAAAAGACTGTACCCTTTTCCAACGTCCAGATCCCCCGACCCCCCCTCCCCAACCCCCGCGGACCAAAGGCTATAGCCCACTGGCGTCTGCAACTATTTCGCGAGCTGCGGCGCTAGGAATATCTTGCCATTTTTGGGCATGCCACTGACCGTAGCCTCCCACTGGGAACACGAGGACCCTCGAAAAGGCTGTAGCCATTTTCGACGCCCAGAGCCCCCAAATCCCCCTCCCCAACCCCCGTGGACCATGTGCTATAGCCTCCCGCCTCGGGCGACACTCTCACATGGCTTGTCACTGGCATTTCTTGGTATTTTAGGCAGGCCTGATCAGCCTCCCACTCGGCAGCGAGGACCCTAAAAGATCAGACTTTCCTCACGCCCAGAGCCCTCAACCCCTCCCAACCCTCGCGGACCAGCACATAGCCCACTGCCTCTTTGCTGACTATTTCACAGGCCGCTTGGCACACGAGGCACACGAATCCCCTCGAAAAGACGGGACCCATTTTCGATGCCCAGAGCTGCCGAACCCTCCTAAGCTTCCCACTTGACCATGTGCTATAGCCCACCTGGCTCTGAGACTATTTCACAGTGGTCAGTGTCATGAGGCATTTCTTGCCTTTTTAGGGCAGACCCCTAACCGTAGCTTCCCACTGAGCACACAAGGCCCCTCAAAAAGACTGGACCCATTTCCGACGCCCAGAGCCCCCGAACCCCCTCCCCAAGCCCCGCGGATCAAAGGCTATAGCCCACCGGCCTCATCGACTACTTCGCGCGTTGCTCCGCTGGGTATTTCTCGCCATTTTAGGGGAAGCCTCTGACCGTTGGCTCCCACTGAGCACACGAGGACCCTAAAAAATACTAGACCCATTTCCGAAGCCCAGAGTCCCCGAACCCCCTCCCCAACCCCCGCGGGCCAAAGGCTATAGCTCACCGGCCTTGGCGACTATTTCGAGCGCTGTGCCGCTGTGCATTTCTGGCCATTTTAGGTCGTGCTTCTGACCGTAGCCTCCCACTGGGCACACGAGGCCCCTCGAAAAGACTGTGCCCATTTCTAATGCCCAGAGCCCCCGAATCCCCCTCCCCAACCCCCGCGGGCCAAAGGCTATAGCCCACTGGCCTCGGCAACTATTTCGCGCACTACGCCGCTTGGCATGTCTTGCCATTTTAGGGCAAGCCTCTGACCGTAGGCTCCCACTGAGCACACGAGGACCCTCAAATAGACTGGACCCATTTCCGACGCCTGTGAGCCCCGAACCCTCCCTAACGCTCATGGGACCAATGGCCATAGGCCATCACACATTATTTCACAAGGCCACTGGCATGTCTTGACATTTTAGGGTGCCTGACTGCACCTCCCACTGGGCACACGAGGACCCTTGAAAAGACTGTACCCATTTCCGATGCCCATAGTCCCCGAACCCCCTCCCAAACCCCCGCGGAACAGACGCTATAGCCCACCGGCCTCGGTGGCTATTTTGTGCGCTGCGACACTGGACATTTCTTGCCATTTTAGAGCATGCCTCTGACCGTAGCCTCCCACTGGGCACACGACGACCCTCAAAAGGATTGTACCGATTTCAGACACCCAGAGCCCCCGAACCCTGTCCCAACCCTCATGGGACCAGTGGCATAGCCCATCGCCACTTGGCGATTATTTCTGGCGCCTCCCAGGCATGCTTCTTGCCATTTTAGGGCAGGCCTCTGACCGTACCATCCCACTGGGCACACGAGGACGCTTGAGAAGACTGTACCATTTCCGACGCCCATAGTCCCCGAACCCCCCTCCCCAACCCCCACGGAACAGACCCTATAGCCCACCGGCCTCGGCGACTATTTGGCGCGCTGCTCCGCTGGGTATTTCTTGCCATTTTAGGGCATGCCTCTGACCGTAGCCTCCCACAGGGCACACGACGACCCTCGAAAAGACTGTAACCATTTCCGACGCCCAGAGCCCCCGAACCCCTCTCCCCAACCCCTGCGGACCAAAGCCTATAGCCCACTGGCCTCAGTGACTATTTCGAGCGCTGTGCCGGTGTGCATTTCATGCCATTTTAGGGCGTGCCTCTGAAGGTAGCCTCCCACTGGGCACACGAGGCCCCTTGAAAAGACTATGCCCATTTCTGATGGCTGAGGCCTCAACCCTCCCCAAGCCCCGCTGGACCAGCACATAGCCCACGGCCTCATGATTATTTTATGCTACTGTGTCACTGGCATTTCTTGCCATTTTAGGGCAGGCCTCTGACCGTAGCCTCCCACTGGGCACACGAGGCCCTTCGAAAAGACTGGACCCATTTCCGACTCCCAGAGTCCCCGAACCCCCCTCCCCAACCCCCGCGGAACAGACGCTATAGCCCACCGGCCTCGGAGACTTTTTCGCGCACTGTGCCGATGTGCATTTCTTGCCATTTTAGGGCATGCCTCTGAACGTAGCCTACCACTGGGCACATGAGGCCCCTCGAAAAGACTGTGCCCATTTCTGATGCCCAGAGCCCCCAAACCTCCCTCCCGAACTCCCGCGAACCAAAGGCCATAGCCCACCGCCGGCGATTATTTCACATGGCGCCAATCGGGCATTTCTTGTTATTTTAGGCGGCTCCTGGGTAGCCACGCACTGGGCACACGAGGCCCCTCAAAAAGACTATGCCCATTTTTGACTGCCAGAGCTCGAACCCTCCCCAAGCCCTCATGGGATCGAGGCTATAGCCCACCGCCTTGGCGATTATTTCACAGACTCACCTGGCATTTCTTGCCTTTTTAGGGCAGGCCTATGACCGTAGCCTCCCACTGGGCACACGAGATCCCTCGAAAAGACTGGACCCATTTCCAACGCCCAGAGCCCCTGAACCCCCCTCCCCAACCCCCGCGGACCAAGGGCCATAGCCCACCGCCCTCGGGGACTATTTTTGCAGTCATTGCCTTTATTGCCCTTTAGGCAGTGCCTCTGACCGTAGCCTTCCACCTGGGCACATGAGGACTCTCAAAAAGATCAGACCCATTTCTCGACGCCCAGAGACCCCAACCCTCCCTAACACCATGACCAAAGGCTACAGCCCAACTGCCTTGTGGATTATTTCATAGGCTGCGTCATTGGCATTTCTTGCCATTTTAGGGCAGGCCTCTGACCGTAGACTCCCACTAGGCACACGAGGACCCTTGAAAAGACTGTACCCATTTCCGACGCCCAGAGCCCCCGAACCCCTCCTGAACCCTCATGGACCATGTGCTATAGCCCACGTTGTCTCAGAACTATTTCTCAGGCCCGCTGGGCATTTCTTGCCATTTTAGGGCAGGCCTCTGACCGTAGCCTCCCACTGGGCACATGAGGCCCCTCGAAAAGACTGGACCCATTTCCGACGCCCAGAGCCCCCGAACCCCCCTCCCCAACCCCCGCGGACCAAAGGCTATAGCCCACCGGCGTCGGTGACTATTTCTCGCGCTCCACCGCTGGGTATTTCTTGCCATTTTAGGGCAGGCCTCTCACCGTAGCCTCCCACTGGGCACACGAGGACCCTCGAAAAGACAGAGCTCATTTATGACGCCCAGAGCCCCCGAACCCGCCTCCCCAACCCCTCTAACTGTGGCTATAGCCACTGCCTCATGACTATTTTGTGTCAGGTCATTGGTATTTCTTTCCATTTTAGGGCAGGCCTCTGACCGTAGCCTCCCACTGGGCACATGAGAATCCTTGAAAAGACTGTACCGATTTCCGACTCCCAGAGCCACCGAACCCCCTTCCCCAATCCCCGCGGACTAAGGGCTATAGCCCACCGGCGTCAGCAACTATTTCACGAGTTGCGCCGCTGGGAATTTCTTGCCATTTTTGGGCATGCCACTGACCGTAGCCTCCCACTGGGCACACGAGGACCCTCGAAAAGGCTGTAGCCATTTTCGACGCCTAGAGCCCCCAAATCCCCCTCCCCAACCCCCGTGGACCACAGGCTATGGCCCTCGGCGACCATTTCGCGCACTGCGCCGCTGGGCATTTCTTGGTATTTTAGGGCAGGCCTCTGACCGTAGCCTCCCACTGGGCACACGAGGACCCTCGAGAAGACTGTACCCATTTTTGACCCCCAGAGGCCCCGAAACCCCCTCCTCAACCCCCGCACACCAAAGGCCATAGCCCACCAAGGCCGGGTAACTATTTCACATACACACACTGGCATTTCATGCCACTGATCAGAAGGCCCCATCACACGAGGACCCTCGAAAAGGTTGGACCCATTTCCAAGTCCCAGAGCCACCGAACCCCCTTCCCCAATCCCCACGGACTAAGGGCTATAGCCCACTGGCCTCGGCGACTTTTTTGCGCTGTGCTGCTGGGTATTTCTTTCCATTTTAGGGCAGGCCTCTGACCGTAGCCTCCCACTGGGCACATGAGAATCCTTGAAAAGACTGTACCGATTTCCGACTCCCAGAGCCACCGAACCCCCTTCCCCAATCCCCGCGGACTAAGGGCTATAGCCCACCGGCGTCAGCAACTATTTCACGAGTTGCGCCGCTGGGAATTTCTTGCCATTTTTGGGCATGCCACTGACCGTAGCCTCCCACTGGGCACACGAGGACCTGGTCAGCTATTTCGACGCCTAGAGCCCCCAAATCCTCCCAACCCCTGTGGACCTGTGCCATGGCCCCCATGACCATTTCTCACAGATCACACTGGCATTTCTTGCCATTTTAGGGCGTGCCTCAATCAGACTCCCACCGGCCACACTGCGTCTCTAGAAAAGAATGGACCCATTTCCGATGCCCCAGAGCCCCTGAACCCCCCTCCTCAACCCCCGCGGACCAAGGGCTATAGTCAACTGGCCTCGGTGACTATTTCGCGCTGTGCCGCTGGGCATTTCTAGCCATTTTAGGGCATGCCACTGACCGTAGCCTCCCACTGGGTACACGAGGACCCTCGAAAAGATTGTACCGATTTCTGACAACCAGAGCCCCCGAACCCCCCTCCCCAACCCCCGCGGACCAAAGGCTATATCCCACCGGCGTCGGCGGCTATTTTTCGCACTCCGCCGCTGAGCATTTCTTGCCATTTTAGGGCATGCCACTGACCGTAGCCTCCCACTGGGCACACGAGGGCCCTCGAAAAGACTGGACCCATTTCCGGCACCCAGAGCCCCCGAACCCCTCCCAACCCCTCATGACTATGGCTATAGCCCACTGCCTCGCGACTATTTTGCACTGTGTCATGGTATTTCTTTCCATTTTAGGGCAGGCCTCTGACCGTAGCCTCCCACTGGGCACATGAGAATCCTCAAAAATACTGTACTGGTTTCTGACACCCAGAACCCCCGAACCCCCCTCCCCAACCCCCACGGACCAAAGGCTATAGCCCACCGGCGTCGGTGACTATTTCTCGTGCTGCCCCGCTGGGCATTTCTTGCCATTTTAGGGCAGGCCTCTGACCGTACCCTCCCACTGGGCACACGAGGACCCTCGAGAAGACTGTACCCATTTTTGACCCCCAGAGGCCCCGAAACCCCCTCCTCAACCCCCGCACACCAAAGGCCATAGCCCATCAAGGCCGGTAACTATTTCACACACACATTGGCATTTCATGCCACTGACCAGAAGGCCCCATCACACGAGGACCCTCGAAAAGGTTGGACCCATTTCCAAGTCCCAGAGCCACCGAACCCCCTTCCCCAATCCCCACGGACTAAGGGCTATAGCCCACTGGCCTCGGCGACGCTTTATACTGTGGTCACTGGTATTTCTTCCATTTTAGGCAGGCCTCCTGACCGTAGCCTCCCATCGGGCACATGAGAACTTGAAAAGACTGCACTGATTCCGACCCCTGAGCCACCGAACCCCTTCCCCAATCCCTCATGACTATATATAGCCCACCAAGGCCAAGAACTATTTCACGAGTTGCGCCGCTGGGAATTTCTTGCCATTTTTGGGCATGCCACTGACCGTAGCCTCCCACTGGGCACACGAGGACCCTCGAAAAGGCTGTAGCCATTTTCGACGCCTAGAGGCCCCCAATACCCCGCCCCCACCCCCCCGGACCATGTGCATGGCTCTACGACTATTTCACAGATCACACCATTGGCATTTCTTGCCATTTTAGGGTGCCTGATCAGACTCCCACCGCCACACCGTGCCCCTAGAAAAGAATGGACCCATTTCTCATGCCCTGCAGCCCCGAACCCCCTCCTCAACCCCTCATGACTGTGGCTATAGTCAACCTGCCTCGTGACTATTCTCATACTGTGTCACTGGCATTTCTAGCCATTTTAGGGCATGCCACTGACCGTAGCCTCCCACTGGGTACACGAGGACCCTCGAAAAGATTGTACCGATTTCTGACAACCAGAGCCCCCCCACCCCTCCCAACCCCTCGGACCAGTTATATCCCACAAGGCTGGGGTTATTTTTCAGACTCCGCTGACGAGCATTTCTTGCCATTTTAGGGCATGCCACTGACCGTCAGAGCCTCCCATCAAGGCACACGAGGGCCTCGAAAAGACTGGACCCATTTCCGGCACCTGTGAGCCCCGAACCCCTCCCAACCCCTCATGGACTAAGGGCTATAGCCCACTGGCCTCGGCGACTATTTTGCACTGTGCCGCTTGGTATTTCTTTCCATTTTAGGGCAGGCCTCTGACCGTAGCCTCCCACTGGGCACATGAGAATCCTCAAAAATACTGTACTGGTTTCTGACACCCAGAACCCCCGAACCCCCCTCCCCAACCCCCACGGACCAAAGGCTATAGCCCACCGGCGTCGGTGACTATTTCTCGTGCTGCCCGCTGGGCATTTCTTGCCATTTTAGGGCAGGCCTCTGACCGTACCCTCCCACTGGGCACACGAGGACCCTCGAAAAGACTGTACCCATTTCTGACACCCAGAGCCCCCGAACCCGCCTCCCCAACCTCATGGACCAAAGGTCAGAGTCCACCGGCTGCGTCAAGAACTATTTCCCGAGCCAGTGTCACTGGAATTTCTTGCCATTTTAGGGCATGCCACTGATCAGAGCCTCCCATCCTGGCACACAAGGACCTCGAAAAGGCTGTACCCATTTCCATGGCTGAGCCCATGAACTCTCCCAACCCCGCAGACCAAAGTGCTATAGCCTCCTGCCTGGCTGATTATTTCACGCACAAGGCACACTGGTATTTCTTGCCATTTTAGGGCAGGCCCCTGATCGTAGCCTCCCACTGAGCACATGAGGCCCCTCAAAAATAATTGACCCATTTCCGACGCTCAGAGCCCCCGAGCCCTCCTCCCCAACCCCCGCTGGCAAATGGCTATAGCCCACCGGTTTAAGAACTATTTCATGAGCTACGTCACGCTTGAATTTCTTGCCATTTTGTGTGTGCCTCTGACCGTAGCCTCTCACTGGGAACATGAGGACCCTTGAAAAGACTGTACCCATTTTTGACACCCAGAGCCCCCGAACCCCCTCTCCAACCCCAACGGACCAAAAGCTATAGCCCACCGGGCTCGGCGACTATTTCGCGCGCTACGCCGTTGAGCATTTCTTACGATTTTAGGGCAGGCCTCTGACCGTAGTCCCCTACTGGGAACACAAGGACCCTTGAAAAGACTGTACCCATTTCTGATGTCCAGAGCCCGAAACCCCCTCCCCAACCCCCGCGGACCAAATGCTATAGCCCACCGGCCTCGGCGAATATTTTGCGTTGTGCCGCTGGGCATTTCTTTCCATTTTAGGGCAGGCCTCTGACCGTAGCCTCCCACTGGGCACATGAGAATCCTTGAAAAGACTGTGCTGATTTTTGACACCCAGAGCCCCCGAACCCCCGCTCCCCAACCCCCACGGACCAAAGACTATAGCCCACCGCTGTCGGCGACTATTTCTCGCACTCCGCCGCTAGGCATTTCTTGCCATTTTAGGGCAGGCCTCTGACCGTACCCTCCCACTGGGCACACGAGGACCCTCGAAAATACTGGACCCATTTCCAAAGCCCAGAGCCCCCGAGCCCCCCTCCCCAACCCCCGCAGGCTAATGGCTATAGCCCACCGGCCTTGTCGACTATTTCGCGCGCTGTGCCGCTGTGCATTTCTTGCCATTTTGGGACAGGCATCTGACCGTAGCCTCCCATTGGGCACACGAGGCCCCTTGAAAAGAATGTACCCATTTTCGACGCGCAGAGCCCCCTAACCCCCTCCCCAACCTCCGCGGACAAAAGGCTATAGCCCACCAGCCTCGGCGACTATTTCGCGCGCTACGCCTAGCATTTCTTACGATTTTAGGGCAGGCCTCTGACCGTAGCCCCCCACTGGGAACACGAGGACCCTCGAAAAGACTGGACCCCTGTCCAATGCCCAGAGCCCCCGAACCCCCCTATCCAACCCCCGCGGACCAAAGGCTATAGCCCACCGGCTTCGGTGACTATTTCGCGCACTGTACCGCAGGGCATTTCTTCCCATTTTAGGGCAGGCCTTCGACCGTAGCCTCCCACTAGGCACATGAGGACCCTCGAAAAGACTGTACCCATTTCCGACGCCCAGAGCCTCCGAACCCCCCTCCCCAACCCCCGCGGAATAAAGGCTATAGCCCACCGGCTACGGTGACTATTTCATAAGGCTGGTATTTCTTGCCATTTTAGGGCAGGCCTTTGACCATAGCCTCCCACTGGGCACACGAGGACCCTCGAAAAACTGGACCCATTTCCTATGCCCAGAGCCCTCTAAGCTCTCCCCTAACCCCCTGGGCTAAGGCTATAGTCTGCCGGGCCTGGCCGACTATTTCATACTGTGTCACTGCTTTTGCCATTTTAGGGCAGGCCTCTGACCGTAGCCTCCCACTGGGCACACGAGGGCCCTCGAAAAGATTGTACCCATTTCCGATGTCCAGAGCCCCCGAACCTCCCTCCCCAAACCCTGCGGACCAAATGCTATAGCCCACCAGCCTCAGCGACTATTTTGCGCGCTGCAACGCTGGGCATTTCTTGCCATTTTAGGGCAGGCCTCTGACCGTGGCCTCCCACTGAGAACACGAGGCCCCTCGAAAATATTGGACCAATTTCCGATGCCCAGAGTCACGAAACCCCGCTCCCCAACCCCTGCGGGCGAAATGCTATAGCCCACCGGCCACGACGACTATTTCTCGTGGTGTGCCGCTGAGTATTTCTTGCCATTTTAGGCCAGGCCTCTGACCGTAGCCTCCCACTGGTCACATGAGGACCCTCGTAAAGATTTTACCCATTTCCAATCCCTAGAGTCCCCGAACCCCCCTCCCCAACCCTCATGACCAGCTATAGCCCACCGGCGATTATTTCACGCTACTGTGTCATTGGCATTTCCTGCTATTTTAGGACGGGCCCCTGACCGTAGCCTCCCACTGGGAACACGAGGCCCCTCGAAAATACTGGACTCATTTCCGACACCCAGAGCCCCCCTCCCCAACCCACGCGGGCTAAAGCCTATAGCCCACCGGCCTCGTCGACTATTTCGCGCGCTGTGTCGCTGTGTATTTCTTGCCATTTTAGGGCGGGCATCTAACCGTAGCCTCCCACTGGGTACATGAGGCCCTTTGAAAAGACTGTACCCATTTTCGACTCCAGAGCCCCCTAACCCCCTCCCCAACCTCCACGGACCAAAGGCTATAGCCCACCGGCCTCGGCGACTATTTCTCGTGCTACGCCACTGGGTATTTCTTACAATTTTAGGGCATGCCTGTGACCGTAGGCTCCCACTGGGCACATGAGGCCCCCTCGAAAAGACTGGACCCATTTTCGACGGCCAGAGCCCCCGAACCCCCCTCCCCAACCCCCGCGGACCAAAGCTATAGCCCACCGGGCTCGTCGACTATTTCGCGTGCTGCGCCATGGGGCATTTCTTGCCTTTTTAGGGCAGGCCTCTGATCGTAGCCTCCCACTGAGCACACGAGGCCCCTCAAAAATACTGGACCAATTTCCGATGCCCAGAGTCACCAAACCCCCCTCCCCAACCCCTGCGGGCCAAATGCTATAGCCCACCGGCCTCGGTGACTATTTCTCGTGGTGTGCCGCTGGGTATTTCCTGCCATTTTAGGGCAGGCCTCTGACCGTATCCTCCCACTGGTCAGACGAGGACAGTTGGAAATATTGTACCCGTTTCCAAAGCCCAGAGTCCCCGAACCCCCCTCCCCAACCCCCGCGAACCAAAGGCTATAGCCCACCGGCCTCGGAGACTATTTCGCGCGCTGTGCCGATGGGCATTTCTTGTTATTTTAGGGTGGGCCCCTGACCGTAGCCTCCCACTGGGCTCACGAGACCCCTCGAAAAGACTGGACCCATTTTTGATGCCCTGAGTCCCAGAACCCCTCTCCCCAACCCTCGCGGGCCAAAGGCTATAGCCCACCGGCCACGGGGACTATTTCACGCGCTGCGCCGTTGGGCATTTCTTGCCATTTTAGGGCAGGCCTCTGCCGTAGCCTCCCACTGGGCACACGAGGACCCTTGAAAAGATCAGACCCATTTCGATGCCCAACCCCAACCCCTCCCCAACCCTCACAACCAGTTATAGCCCACCGGCCTCGACGACTATTTCGCTCGTTGCGAGGCTGGGTATTTCTTGCCATTTTAGGGTAGGCCTCTGACCGTAGCCTCCCACTGGGCACAAGAGGCCCCTTGAAAAGACTGGACGCATTTCCGATGCCCAGAGCCCCCGAACCCCCCTCCCCAACCCTCGCGGACCAAAGGCCGTAGCCCACCGGGCTCGTGGACTATTTCGCGTGCGGCGCCGTGGGGTATTTCTAGCCATTTTAGGGCAGGCCTCTGATCGTACTCTCCCACTGAGCACACGAGGCCCCTGAAAAAGACTTGACCCATTTCCGATACTCAGAGCCACCAAACCCCCCTCCCCAACTTCTGTGGGCCAAATGCTATAGCCCACCGGCCTCGACGACAATTTCGTGCGCTGCGCCGCTGGGTATTTCATGCCATTTTAGGACATTCCTCAGACCGTAGCCTCCCAATGGACACACGAGGCCCCTCAAAAAGACTGGACCCATTTCCGATGCCCAGAGCCCCCGAACCCCCCTCCCTAACCCTCGCGAGACAAAGGCTATAGCCCACCGGCCACGGTGACTATTTCGCGCACTGCGCCACTGGGCATTTCTTGCCATTTTAGGCCAGGCCTCTGACCGTAGCCTCCCGCTGGACTTTCGAGGGCCCTCGAAAAGACTGGACCCATTTCTGATGCACAGAGCCACCGGGCTCGGCGACTATTTCGCGTGCTGCGCCGTCGGGCATTTCCTTCCTTTTTAGGGCAGGCCTCTGATCGTAGCCTCCCACTAACCACACGAGGCAACTCAAAAAGACTATACCCATTTCCGATGCCCAGAGTCCATGAACCCCCCTCCCCAACCCCCGCGGGCCAAATGCTATAGCCCCCCGGCCTCGGCGACTATATCGCATGCTTTGCCGCTGGGTATTTCTTGCCATTTTAGGGCAGGCCCCTGAACGTAGCATCCCACTGGGTACACGAGGACCCTCGAAAAGATTGGACCCATTTCCGAGGCCCAGAACCCCCGAATCGCCCTCCCCAACCCCCGCGGACCAAAGGTTATAGCCCACCGGCCTCGGCGACTACTTCACGCGCTGCGCCGCTGGGCATTTGTTGCCATTTTAGGGCAAGCCTCTGACCGTAGCCTCCCACTGGACACATGAGGCCCCTCAAAAAGACTGGACCCATTTCTGACGCCCAGAGCCCCCGAACCCCCCTCCCTAACCTCATGAGCCAGCACATAGCCCACCGCCACGGTGACTATTTCAAGGCTCGCCATTTTCTTACCATTTTAGGCCAGGCCTGACCAGAGCTCTCCTCATTGGCACACAAGGACCCTCAAAATGACTAAACCCATTTCTGATGCCCAGAGCCCCCGAACCCCCGTCCCCAACCCCCGCGGACCAAAGGCTATAGCCCACCACCCTCAAAATGACTATTTCGCGTGCTGCGCCGCGGGGCATTTCTTACCTTTTTAGGGCAGGCCTCTGATCGTAGCCTCCCACTAACCACACGGGGGAACTCAAAAAGACTAGACCCATTTCTGATGTCCAGAGTCCACAAACCCTCCCAACGCCCCTGTCAGATGCCTGACTATATCACGTGCTTTGCCGCTGGGTATTTCTTGCCATTTTAGGGCAGGCCTCTGACCATAGCATCCCACTGGGCATACGAGGCCCCTCGAAAAGACTGGACCCTTTTCGATGACCAGAGCGACCGAACCCTCCTCCTCAACCACCGTGGACTAAAGGCTATAGCCCAACGGGCTCGGAGACTATTTCGCGCGCTTCGCTGCTGGGCATTTCTTACCATTTTAGGGCAGGCCTCTGACCGTAGCCTCCCATTGGGCACATGAGGACCCTCGAAAAGACTGTACCCATTTCAATACCCAGAACCCCCGAATCGCCCTCCCCAACCCCCGCGGACGAAAAGTTATAGCCCACCGGCCTCGACCACTATTTCACGCGCTGCGCCGCTGGGCATTTCTTGCCATTTTAGGGCAGGCCTCTGACCTTAACCTCCCGCTGGACACATGAGGCCCCTCAAAAAGATTGGACCCATTTCTGACGGCCAGAGTCCCCGAACCCCCCCCCTAACCCTCGCGAGACAAAGGCTATAGCCCACCGGCCACGGTGACTATTTCGCGCGCTGCGCCGATGGGCTTTTCTTGCCATTTTAGGGTAGGCCTCTGACCGTAGCCTCCAACTAGGCGCACGAGGCCCCTGAAAAAGAGTGGACCCATTTCCGATGCCCAGAGCCCCTGAATCACTCTCCAGAACCGCCGAGGGCCAAAGACTATAGCCCACCGGCCTCGACGACTATTTCGCGCGTTGTGCCGCTGGGTATGTCTAGCTATTTTAGGGCGGGCCTCTGACCGTAGCCTCCCACTGGGCACAGGAGGACCCTCGAAGAGACTGTACCCATTTCTGACGTCCAGAGCCCCCGAACCTCCCTCCCCAACCCCCGTGGACCAAGGCCCACCGGCCTCGATGACTATTTCGCCTCAAGGCCACTGGCATTTCTTGCCATTTTAGGCAGGCTCGATCAGAAGGCCCCACTGGGCACACGAGGCCCCTTGAAAACACTGGACCCATTTCCAATGCCAAGAGCCCCCGAACCCCCCTTTCCAAACCCCGAGGCTAGCAGTATAGCCCACTGCCTCTGACTATTTCACGCTACTGTGTCACTGGCATTTCTTGCCATTTTAGGGCAGGCCTCTGACCGTAGCCTCCCACTGGCACACGAGGGCCCTAAAAAAGACTGGACCCATTTCCGACACCCAGAGCCCCCGAACCCCCCTCCCCAACCCCCGCGGACCACAAGCTATAGCCCACAGGGCTCGGAGACTATTTCGGGCGCTGTGCCGCAGGGCATTTCTTGCCATTTTAGGGCAGGCCTCTGACCGTAGCCTCCCACTGGGCACACGAGGCCGCTCGAAAAGACTGAACCCATTTCCGATGCCCAAAGCCCCAACTCCCTCCCAACCCTCATGCTGACCACATGTGCTATAGCCCACCTGACTGGGCGACCATTTTCAGCATGGCCAAGCAGGCATTTCTTGCCTTTTTAGGGCTGGCCTCTGACCGTAGGTTCCCTCTGAGCACACGAGGCGCCTCAAAATGACTGGTCCCATTTCCGACTCCCGAGGTCCCCGAACCCCCTCCCCAACCCTCACGGACCAAAGGCTATAGCTTGACTATTACTGCTTCAAGGCCATCACTGGCATTTCTTGCCATTTTAGGGCAGGCCTCTGACCGTAGCCTCCCACTGGGCACACAACAACCCTCGAAAAGACTGTACCCATTTTCGAAGCCTAGAGCCCCCGAACCTCCCTCCGTAACCCCCGCGGACCAAAGGCTATACCCACCGGCCTAGGCGACTATCTCACGCGCTGCGCCGCTAGGCATTTCTTGCTATTATACGGCAGACCTCTGACCGTAGCCTCCCACTGGGCACAGGACGACCCTCGCAAAGGCTGAACCCATTTCTGACGCCCAGAGTCCCTGAAACCCCCTCCCCAACCCCCGCGGAACAGACTCTATAGCCCACCGGCCTCGGAGACTATTCTCAGACGTCAGCCAAGGGCGATTTCTTCCTTTTAAAGCAGCCTCAATCAGGCTTCCACTGAGCACACGAGGCCCCTAAAAAAGACTAGACCCATTTCCAAAACCCATAGTCCCCGAACCCCATCCCCAACCCCCTCCCACTGGGCACACGAGGACCCTCAAAAAGACTGTACCCATTTCTGATACCCAGAGCCCCTGAACCCTCCCAACCTCTGGACTAAAGATCAGAGCCCACCTGCCTGTTTATTTCACGGGCCGCTCGGAATTTCTTGCCACTTTAGGGCAGGCCTCTGATCGCAGCCTCGTACCGGGTACACGAGGACCCTCGAAAAGGCTGGACCATTTCCGGAGCCCCGAGCCCCCAAACCCCCCTCCCCAACCCCTGCGGACCAAAGGCTATAGCCCACCGGCCTCGGCGACAATTTCGCGCGCTGCGCCACTAAGCATTTCTTGTCATTTTAGGGCAGGCCTCTGCCGTAGCCTCCCACTGGGTATATGAGGACGCTCGAAAAGACTGTACCCATTTCCGATGCTTAGAGCCCCCGAACCCCCCTAAGGATATAGCACACCAGCCTCGACGACAATTTCGCGCACTGCGCCATTTGGCATTTCTTGCCATTTTAGGGCAGTTCTCTGATCGTAGCCTCCCACTGGGCACACGAGGACCCTCGAAAAGACTGTACCCGTTTCCGACGCCCAGAGCCCTCGAACCCCTCCCAACCCCTCATGACCAGCACATAGCCCATCTGCCTGAGACTATTTCTGCCGCCTGCTGGGCATTTCGCTGGTCGCCTGACCAGAGGCACCCACTGGGCACACGAGAACCCTCAAAAAGACTGTACCCATTTCCGATGCCGAGAGCCCCCGAACCCCCCTCGCCAACCCCCCCGGACGATAGGCTATAGCCCACCAGCCTCGGCGACTATTTCACGAACTGCGCCGCTGGGTATTTCTTCCCATTTTAGTGCAGGCGTCTGACCGTAGCCTACCACTGGGCATACGAGGACCCTCGAAAAGACTGTACCCATTTCTGACGCCCAGAGCCCCCGAACCCCCCGCCCCAACTCCCACGGACAAAAGGCTATACCCCACCGGCCTCGGTGACTTTTTCACGCCACCATTGGTATTTATGCCATTTTAGGCAGTGCCTGACCAGAGCCTCCCACTGGGCACACGAGGGCCCTAAAAGACTGACCACTCCACCCCCAGAGCCCCAACCCTCCCAACCCCATGGGACCACAAGCTATAGCCCACAAGGTTTGAGACTATTTCACTACTGTGTCAGCAGGGCATTTCTTGCCTTTTTAGTGTGCCTCAATCAGAGGTTTCAACCGAGCACACGAGGCCCCTAAAAGACTGACCCATTTCGACGCCCAGAGTCCCCTGAACCCTCTGTCCCCATCCCTGCTGGACTGTGTTAGGGCCCACTGCCTGGCTGACACTCTCACAAGACTGCGTCAGCTGAAAGCATTTCTTGCCACAGTGGCAAGCCTCAATCAGATTCCCACTGGGTACACGACGTCCCTTGAAAAGACTGGACCCATTTTCAACTCCCAGGGCCCCGGAACCCCCCAACCCTCTGGACCACAGCTATAGCCCACCTGCCTGACTTATTTCGCTACTGTGTCAGCAGGTGGCATTTCTTGCCTTTTTAGCGCAGGCCTCTGATCTTAGGTTCCCACTGAGCACACGAGGCCCCTAAAAAATACTGGACCCATTTCTAACGTCCATAGTCCCCGAACCCCCCTCCCAACCCCATGAACAGACGCTTATAGCCCACCTGGATGGCGATTACTATACAGGCCATTGGCATTTCATGCCATTTAGGCATGCCTCTGACCAGTAGCCTCCCACTGGTAGCCGAAAGCACCCTCGAAAAGATCAGATCCATTTTCATGTCCAGAGCCCTCGAACCCCCCAACACCATGGACCAGGCTATAGCCCACCCTGGGATTATTTCTGCCATTGGCATTGTCAGCATTTCTTGCCCTTTAGGCATGCCTCGTCAGAGCCTCCCACTGGGCACACGAGGACCCTCGAAAAGACTGTACCCATTTTGGACGCCCAGAGCCCTCGAACCCTGGCCCCTAACCCTCATGGACCAATCGGCTATAGCGACTGCCTCGCGACGATTTCATGTGGTTCTGGCTTGGTATTTCTTGCCATTTTAGGCAGGCCACTCGACTGTTGACTCCCATCACACGACGACTCAAAGTCTGTACCCATTTCCATGCCCAGAGCCCCGAACCCTCCCCAACCCCCATGGACAAAGTATAGCCCACCGCCTTGATGACTATTTCATGCCATTGGCATTTCTTGTTATTTAAGGGAGGCCTCTGATCAGAGACTCTAATCAAGCACACGAGGACCCTTGAAAAGGTTGTACCCATTTCCGATGCCCAGATCCCCCAAAGCCCCCCCAACCCCTGCGGACGAAAGGCTATACCCCACCGGCGTCGGTGAGTTTTTCACGCACTGCACCGCAGGGAATTTATTGCCATTTTAGGGCAGGCCTCTGACCGTAGCCTGCCACTGGGCACACGAGGGCCCTAAAAAAGACTGGACTATTTTCCGACCCCCAGAGCCCCCCAACCCCCCTCCCCAACCCCCGCGGACCACAAGCTATAGCCCACAAGACTCGGAGACTATTTCACTACTGTCAGCAGGCATTTCTTGCCTTTTAGTGTGCCTCCGACCAGGGTTTCAACTGAGCACACGAGGCCCCTAACAAAGACTGGACCCATTTCTGACGTCCAGAGTCCCTGAACCCCTCCCCAACCCCTCATGACCAAAGGTCAGGGCCCACTGCCTTGGCGATTATTTCACAGATCAAGGTCAGCCGAAAGCATTTCTTGCCATTGTAGGGCAAGCCTCTGACCGTAGATTCCCACTGGGTACACGACGTCCCTTGAAAAGACTGGACCCATTTTCGACCCTGTGGCCCCGAACCCCCCCCAACCCCCATGGACTGACCATGCTATAGCCCACCTGGCCTTGAGACTATTTCACCATACTGTGTCATAGGCATTTCTTGCCTTTTTAGCGCAGGCCTCTAATCTTAGGTTCCCACTGAGCACACGAGGCCCCTAAAAAATACTGGACCCATTTCTAACGTCCATAGTCCCCGAACCCCCCTCCCCAACCCCCGCGGAACAGACGCTATAGCCCACTGGGATGGGCGACTACTTCGCGCGCTGCGCCGCTGGGCATTTCATGCCATTTTAGGGCATGCCTCTGACCGTAGCCTCCCACTGGGTAGCCGAGCACCCTCGAAAAGACTGTATCCATTTTCGATGTCCAGAGCCCCCGAACCCCCCCAACACCCGCGGACCAAAGGCTATAGCCCACCGGCCTCGGGGACTATTTCGCCCGCTGCGCTGTTGGGCATTTCTTGCCCTTTTAGGGCATGCCTCTGACTGTAGCCTCCCACTGGACACACGAGGACCCTCGAAAAGAATGTACCCATTTTTGACGTCCAGAGCCCCCGAACCCCCCTCCCCAACCCCTGCGGACCAAAGGCTATAGCCCACCGGCCTCGATGACTGTTTCGCGTCTTGCGCCGCTGGGCATTTCTTGCCATTTTAGGGCAGGTCTCTGACCGTACCTCCCACTGGGGATACGAGGACCCTCGAAAAGACTGTACCCATTTCCGGCACTCAGGGCCCTCGAACCCCCGTCCCCAGCCCCCACGGACCAAAGGCTATAGCCCACCGGCCTCGGAGACTATTTCGCGCTGCTCCGCGGGGAATTTCTTGCCTTTTTGGGGTAGGCCTCTGACCGTAGGCACCCACTGGGCACACGAGGAACCTCGAAATGACTGTACCCATGTTTGACTCCCAGAGCCACCGAACCCCCCTTCCCAACCGCCGCGGACCATATGCTATAGCCCACCGACCTCGGTGACTATTTCGCGCGCTCCGCCGCTGGGCATTTCTTGCCATTTTAGGGCAGTTCTCTGATTGTAGCCTCCCACTGGGCACACGAGGACCCTCAAAAGATCAGACCTGCTTTCTGACCCCTGTGAGCCCTCGAACCCCCTCCCAACCGCTGGCCAAGGACCAAAGGCTATAGCCCATCGGGCTCGGAGACTATTTCGGGCGCTGCTCCGCGGGGCATTTCTTGCCTTTTTGGGGCAGGCCTCTGACCGTAGCCTCCCACTGGACACACGAGGACCCTCGAAAAGACTGTACCCATTTTCGACATCCAGACCCCTCGAACCCCCTCCCCAACCCCCGCGGACCAAAGGATATAGCGCACCGGCCTCGGCGACAATTTCGCGTCTTGCGCCGCTGCGCATTTCTTACTATTTTAGGGGGGGCCTCTGACCGTTGCCTCCCACTGGGCACACGAGGACCCTCAAAAAGACTGTACCCATTTCTGATACCCAGAGCCCCTGAACCCCCCTCCCCAACCCCCATGGACCAGGTCAGAGCCCACCGCCTCTGGTGTTTATTTCACATACCACTGGCATTTCTTGCCACTTTAGGCAGGCCTGACCAGAGCCTCCCACCGGGCACAAAGGCTGGACCATTTCCACCCCAGAGCCTCAAACCCCTCCCCAACCCTCGGACCAGGCTATCGCCCACCGCCTGGCTGACACCTCACAGGCTGCGCCACTGGGCATTTCTTGTCATTTTAGGGCAGGCCTCTGCCGTAGCCTCCCACTGGGTACATGAGGACGCTCGAAAATACTGTACCCATTTCCGATACTTAGATCCCCCGAACGCCCCTCCCCAACCCACGCAGACCAAAGGATATCGCCCACCAGCCTCGACGACAATTTCGCGCACTGCGCCACTGGACATTTCTTGCCATTTTAGGGCAGGCCTCTGACCGTAGCCTCCCACTGGGCACAAAAGGCCCCTCGAAGACAAGAGACTATTTTGAACCCCCGAGCCCCCTCCCTAACCCTCATGACCAGGCTATAGCCCACCGCCTGAGACTATTTTGCTGCTGCTGGGAATTTCTTGCCTGGTGCCTCGAATCAGAGGCACCCACCGGGCACACGAGACCTCAAAAGACTCAGACCCATTTCCAACGCCCAGCCCTCAAACCCCCCCAACTGGCCATGGATTTAGTTATAGCTACCAAATTTCTATGACTATTTCACATGTGCGCCATTGGCATTTCTTGCCATTTTAGGGGATGCCTCTGACCGTAGGTTCCCACTGGGCACAAGAGGACCTTCGAGAAGTCTGTATCCATGTTTGACTCCCAGAGCCCCCGAACCCCCCTTCCCAACCGCCGCGGACCATAGGCTATAGCCCACTGCCTCATGATTATTTCACAGGTCACTGGCATTTCTTGCCATTTTAGGGCCGTTCTCTGATCGTAGCCTCCCACTGGGCACACGAGGACCCTCGAAAAGACTGTACCCATTTCCGACGCCCAGAGCCCTCGAACCCCCCTCCCCAACCCCCACAGACAAAACGCTATAGCCCATCGGGCTCGGAGACTATTTCGGGCGCTACTCCGCGGGGCATTTCCTGCTTTTTTGGGCAGGCCTCTGACCGTAGGCACGCACTGGGCACACGAGGACCCTCAAAAAGAATGTACCCATTTCCGATGCCCAGAGCCCCCGAACCCCTATCTCCAACCCCCGTGGACCAAAGGCTGTACCCCACCGGCCTCGGTGCCTATTTCGCGCGCCGGGCCGCTCGGCAATTCTTGCCATTTTAGGGCAGGCCTCTGACCGTAGCCTCCCACTGGGCACACGAGGACCCTCGAAAAGACTGTACCCGTTTCTGACGCCCAGAGCCCTCGAACCCCCCTGCCCAACCCCCGCGGACCAAAGGCTATAGCCCATCGGGCTCGGAGACTATTTCGGGCGCTGCTCCGCGGGGCATTTCTTGTTTTTTGGGGCAGGCCTCTAACCGTAGGCACCCACTGGGCACACGAGGACCCTCGAAAAGACTGTACCCATTTACGACGCCCAGATCCCCCGAACCCCCCTTCCCAACCGGCCAAGGACCAAATGTCAGAGCCCACCTGCCTCATGATTATTTCTGCATCACTGTTGGTATTTCTTGCCATTTTAGGCAAGTCTCTGATCAGAGCTTCCCACTGGCACACGAGTGCTCTTGAAAAGATCAGACCCATTTTGACGACCAGAGCCCCTCGAACCCCCTCCCAACCCCGCATGACCAGTTATTATAGCGCACTGGCTGACGATTTCATGGTTGTCTCACTGGTATTTCTTGCCATTTTAGGCAGGCTCTGACTGCTGCCTCCCACCGGGCACACGAGGACCCTCAAAAGTCTGTACCATCATTTCATGGCCAGAGTCTCAACCCCCTCCCAACCCCTGTGGACCAAAGGTCAGAGCCCACCTGGCCGGCATGACTATTTCAGGCCAGCTTGGCATTTCATGCCATTTTAGGGTAGGCCTCTGACCATAGCCTCCCACCGGGCACACGAGGACCCTCAAAAAGACTGTACCCATTTCCGATGCCCAGAGCCCCCAAACCCCCCTGCCCAACCCCCGCTGACCAAAGGCTATAGCCCACCGGCCTCGGAGACTATTTCGCGCGCTGCTCGGCTGGGCATTTCTTGGCATTTTAGGGCAGGCCTCTGACCGTAGCCTCCCACTGGGCACGCGAGGCTAAAAAAGACTGGACCCATTTTCGAAGCCCAGAGTCTCCGAACCCCCCTCCCCAACACCCGCGGATCAGACGCTATAGCCCACCGGCCTTGGCGACAATTTATTGCTATTTTAGGGCATGCCTCTGACCGTAGGCTCCCACTGGGCACATGAGGACCCTCGAAAAGACAGTACCCATTTCCTACACAACCCCCGCGGACAACAGTCGACTGAGTAACACAATTTAGGTAAGTCGTCATGGCCTCCCACAGTTCCCCTGAGGGTCCTCAAAAGATTGACCCTTCCGATAGCCCGACTAATCGAACACCCTCCCCCCCCTCGACGGGCCCAAGGCTATAGCACACCACCCCAGGTCTCTGTTTCACAGATTGGGTCACTGGGCAAGCACTATTTTGTGCTCCGTCTGTGGCCTCGACAGACCCCTTAGGGTCCTCAAAAGACTGACCCTTTCCGATAGCCCTGACTGGCTGAAACCCCTCCCACCCCCCCCACGGTCCCAAGGATAGCCCCCCTCCCTGCTCGCCACTGGGCCAAGAACTATTTTAGGGCAAGCCTCCGTCATGGCCTCCCACAGCACCTCGAGCGCCTCGAAAAGACTGATCCTTTCCGACAGCCCGACAGTCCGAAACCCCGTCCCCACCGCCACGTGCCCAAGGGTATACCACACCGCCCCCGCCCCCTCTTTCGCGCCTTACGCCACTGGGCCAGAAGCACTATTTTAGGGCAAGCCTCTGTCATGGCCCCCCCACAGTCCCCTGAGGAGCCTCAAAAAGACTGGACCCCTTTCTGAAACCCCACTGGCCGAACCCCCCTAACCACCCCCCACGGGCCCAAGGCTAATGCCCACCGCCACCGCCCCCTGTTTCGCGCCTTGCGCCGCTGGGCCAGAAGCACTATTTTAGGGCAAGCCTCTGGCCGCGGCTTCCCACAGGCCCCCCGAGGGCCCTCGAAAAGATTGGACCCCTTTCTGACAGCCCGACGGGCCGAACCCCCCTCCCCACCGCCCACGAGCCCAAGGCTATACCACACCGCCTCTCTTCGCTACTTCTCACTGCTGTAAGCACTAATTTAGGCAATCCTCTGTCATGCCTCCCACTGGCGCCCCGAGGGCCCTTGAATAAATTGGACCCCTTTCCGAGAGTCCGACCGGGTCAACCCTCCCCAACCCCCACGGCCCCAATACTATAGCACACCGCCTCGCCTCTTTCACCACGCCCACCGCTGTGGCACTATTTTAGGCAGCCTGGCCGCGGCCTCCCACAGGCCCCTTGAGGGTCGTCGAAAAGATTGGACCCCTTTCTGATAGCCCGACTAACTGAACACCCCTCCCCACCCCCGACGGGCCCAAGGCTATAGCACACCACCTCAGGCTCTGTTTTCACAGATTGACTGGGCCAAGCACTATTTTAGGCAAGCCTCGTCAGGCTCAGACAGACCCTTAGGGTCCTCGAAAAGACTGGACCCTTCCGATAGCCCTGACTGCTGAACCCTCCCCAACCCCACGGTCCCAAGGATATCGCACACCTCCCCCTGCTTTCGCCTTGCGCCACTGGGCCAAGAACTATTTTAGGCAAGCTCTCCGTCTGCCTCCCACAGTGCACCTCGAGCGCCTCGAAAAGACTGATCCTTTCCGACAGCCCGACAGCTGAACCCCCATCCCCCCCCCCACGTGCCCAAGGGTATACCACACCGCCCCGCCTCTTCGCGCCTCACGCCCACCGGGCCAAGCACTATTTTAGGCAAGCCTGTCATGCCCCCACAGTTCTGAGGGGCCTCAAAAAGACTGGACCCCTTTCTGAAACCCCACTGGCCGAACCCCCCGAACCACCCCCACGGCCCATACACGCCCACCGCCACCGCCTCGTTTCACGCTTGCGCCACTGGGCTGAGCACTATTTTAGGGCAAGCCTCTGGCCGCGGCTTCCCACAGGCCCCCCGAGGGCCCTCGAAAAGATTGGACCCCTTTCTGACAGCCCGACGGGCCGAACCCCCCTCCCCACCGCCCACGAGCCCAAGGCTATACCACACCGCCCCCCCTCTCTTTCGCGCCTTGCGCCGTTGGGCCAGAAGCACTAATTTAGGGCAATCCTCTGGCCGCGGCCTCCCACAGGCCCCCCGAGGGCCCTTGAAAAAACTGGACCCCTTTCCGATAGTCCGACTGGCCGAACCCCCGTCCCCACCCGCCACGGGCCCAAGCCTATAGCACACCGCCTCTGACCCCTCTTTCGCGCCTTGCTCGCTGGGCCAGAAGCACTATTTTAGGGCAAGCCTCTGGACGCGGCCTCCCACAGGCCCCCCGAGGGCCCTCGAAAAGACTGGACCCCTTTCCGACGGCCTGACGGGCCGAACCCCCCTCCCCACCCCGCACGGTCCCAAGGATATAGCACACCGCCCACGCCCCCTGTTTCGCGCCTTGCGCTGCTGGGCCAGAAGCATTATTTTAGGGCAAGCCGCTGGCCGGGGCCTCCCACAGGCCCGCCGAGGACCCTCGAAAAGACTGGACCCCTTTTCGACCGCCCAACTAGCCGAACGCCCCTCCCCACCCCCTACGGGCCCAAGGCTATAGCACACCGCCCACGCCTGTTTCAGGCCTGCGCCTGGGCTGTAAGCATTTTAGGCAAACCTCTGCCCTCCCACAGGCCTCCGAGGGCCCCTCGAAAAGACTGACCCTTTCCGACGTCTGACCGGCCAAACCCTCCCCACCCCCACGGGCCCATACATAGCACACCGCCTCGCCTCTGCTTGCGCCTGCGCCACTGGGCCAAAGCACTATTTGGGCAAGCCTGTCATGGCCTCCCCACAGGACCCCCGAGGGCCCTCGAAAATGCTGGATTCCTTTCCGACAGCCTGATCATGGATCCCTCCCACCCCCCACGGGCCCAAGGTCAGAGTACACCGCCTGCCCCTGCGCCTTGCGCCTGCTGGCTCAAGCACTATTTTAGGGCAAGCCTCTGGCCACGGCCTCCTACAGGCACCTCGAGGGCCCTCGAAAAGACTGGACCCCTTTCCGACAGCCCGAGAGGCTGAACCCCCCATCCCCACCCCCTGCTGGTATAGCACACCGCCTCTGTCTCCTTTCCGCTACTGGGCTGGTTCTATTTTAGAGTAAGCCGCGGCCTCCCACAGGCCCCTCAAGGGCCCTCGAAAATACTGGATTCCTTTCCGACAGCCTGACAGTCGAACCCTCCCACCCCCACGGGCCCAGTTATAGCACACCGCCTCGCCTGCTTGCTGCCTTGCGCCACTGGGCCAAGCACTATTTTAGTAAGCTCGTCATGGCCTCCCACAGGACCCCCGAGGGCCCTCGAAAATGCTGGATTCCTTTCCGACAGCCTGACTGGCCGAACCCCCCACCCCCACCCCCCCCGGGCCCAAGGCTATAGTACACCGCCCACCCCTGGGCTACTGCTACTGGCCGGGCCAAGCACTATTTTAGGGCAAGCCTGGTCTGGCCTCAGACAGCACCTCGAGGGCCTTCAAAGACTGACCCTTTCCGACAGCCTGACAGGCTGAACCCCCCTCCCCACCCCCCACGTGCCCAAGGGGATAGCACACCGCCTGTCTCTCTTCCGCCTTTGCGCCACTGGGCCAAGCACTATTTTAGGCAAGCCTCCGTCACACAGACCCCTGACGGCCCTCGAAACACTGACTCTTTCCGACAGCCCGACAGGCTGAACCCCCCATCCCCACCCCCCACGTGCCCAAGGGTATAGCACACCGCCCCCGTCCCCTCTTCCGCGCCTTGCGCCGCTGGGCCAGAAGCACTATTTTAGGGGAAGCCTCTGGCCGTGGCCTCGCACAGGACCCCTGACGGCCCTCGAAAAGACTGGACCCCTTTCCGATAGCCCGACTGGCTAAACCCCCCTCCCAACCCCCACGGTCCCATAGCTATAGCACACCGCCCCCGCCCCCTGTTTCGCGCCTTGCGCCGCTGGGCCAGAAGCACTATTTTAGGGCAAGCCTCTGGCCGCGGCCTCCCACAGGACCCCCGAGGGCCCTCGAAAATGCTGGATTCCTTTCCGACAGCCTGACTGGCCGAACCGCCCTCCCCACCCCCTACGGGTCCAAGGCTATAGCACAATGCCCCCGCCCATTGTTTCCCGCCTTGCGCCGCTTGGCCAGAAGCACTATTTTAGGGCAAGCCTCTGGTCATGTCTCCCACAGACCCTCTGAGGGCCCTCGAAATGCCGGATTCCTTTCCGACACCGACCGGCCAACCGCCTCCCCACCCCCACGGGTCCACACATAGCACAATGCCCCCGCCCATTGTTTCCCGCCTTGCTTGGCTAAGCACTATTTTAGGCAAGCCTGCATGGACTCCCACAGTTCTCAAGGCAATCGAAAAGACTGGACCCATTTCCGACAGCCCGACTGGCTGAACCCCCTTCCCACCCCCCACGGGCCCAAGGCTATAGCACACCGCCCCTGCCCCCGCCCCCTCTTGCGCGCCTTGCCCCGATGGGCCAGATGCACTATTTTAGGGCAAGCCTCTGGCCGCGGCCTCCCACAGGCCCCCCGAGGGCCCTCGAAAAGACTGGACCCGTTTCCGACAGCCCGACTGGCCGAACCCCACTCCCCACCCCCCACGGGCCAGAGGCTATAGCTCACCGCCCCCACCCCCTTTTTTGCGCCTTGCGCCGCTGGCCCAGAAGCACTACTTTTGGGCAAGCCTCTGGCCGCGGCCTCCCACAGGCCCCTCGAAAAGACTGGACCCCTTTCCGACAGCCCGACTAGCCGAACGCCCCTCCCCACCCCCTACGGGCCCACATAGTAGCATACCGCCCCGCCTCTAATTTGTGCTTATACCACGGGCCGAAGCACTATTTGTAAGCCTCCTGTCACAGCCTGCCGCGGCCTGGCCGCGGCCTCACACAGGCCCCCCAAGGGCCCTCCAAAAGACTGGACCCTTTCCGACAACCCCACTGGTAGAAGCCCCCTCCCCACCCCCCACGGGCCCAAGGCTATAGCACACCGGCCCCGACCCATCTTTCGCGCCTTGTGCCGCTGGGCCAGAAGCACTATTTTAGGGCAACCCTCTGGCCGCGGCCTCCCACAGGCCCCCTGAGGGCCCTCGAAAAGACTGGATTCCTTTCCGACAGCCCGTATGGCCGAAACCCCCTCCCCACCCCCCACGTGCCGAAGGCTATAGCACACCGCCCCTGTCCCCTCTTCCGCGCCATGCGCCGCTGGGCCAGAAGCACTATTTTAGGGCAAGCCTCTGGCCGCGGCCTCCCACAGGCCCCCTGAGGGTCCTCGAAAAGATTGGACCCCTTTCCGATAGCCCGACTAACTGAACACCCCTCCCCACCCCCGACGGGCCCAAGGCTATAGCACACCACCCCCGTGCCCTGTTTCGCGCATTGGGCCGCTGGGCCAGAAGCACTATTTTAGGGCAAGCCTCTGGCCGTGGCCTCGCACAGGACCCCTTAGGGTCCTCGAAAAGACTGGACCCCTTTCCGATAGCCCGACTGGCTGAAACCCCCCTCCCCACCCCCCACGGTCCCAAGGATATAGCACACCTCCCCCGCCCCCTGTTTCGCGCCTTGCGCCGCTGGGCCAGAAGAACTATTTTAGGGCAAGCCTCTGGCCGCGGCCTCCTACAGGCACCTCGAGCGCCCTCGAAAAAGACTGGATCCCTTTCCGACAGCCCGACAGGCTGAACCCCCCATCCCCACCCCCCACGTGCCCAAGGGTATACCACACCGCCCCCGCCCCCTCTTTCGCGCCTTACGCCACTGGGCCAGAAGCACTATTTTAGGGCAAGCCTCTGGCCGCGGCCCCCCACAGGCCCCCCGAGGAGCCTCAAAAAGACTGGACCCCTTTCTGAAACCCCACTGGCCGAACCCCCCTAACCACCCCCCACGGGCCCAAGGCTAATGCCCACCGCCACCGCCTTCTGCTTGCGCCTGCGCTGGGCCAAGCACTATTTTAGGCAAGCCTCTGGGCTTCCCATAGGCCCCCGAGGGCCCTCAAAAGATTGACCCTTTCTGACAGCCCGACGGCCGAACCCCTCCCACCGCCCACGAGCCCACATACCACACCGCCTCCCTCTCTTCGCTTGCCTGCTGGGCCAGAAGCACTAATTTAGGGCAATCCTCTGGTCATGCCTCCCACAGGCCCCCGAGGGCCCTCTTGAAAAACTGACCCTTCCGATAGTCCGACCGTCAACCCTCTCCCCACCCCCGACGGCCCCAATGCTATAGCACACCGCCCCGCCTCTTTTCGCCACGCCACCGGGCCAAGCACTATTTTAGGCAAGTTCTCCGCGGCCTCCCACAGGCCCCCTGAGGGTCCTCGAAAAGATTGGACCCCTTTCCGATAGCCCGACTAACTGAACACCCCTCCCCACCCCCCACGGGCCCAAGGCTATAGCACACCACCCCTGCGTCTCTGTTTCACAGATTGGGTCACTGGGCTGCACTATTTTAGTAAGCAAGCTCGGCCGTGGCCTCAGACAGACCCTTAGGGTCCCTCAAAAGACTGACCCCTTTCCGAGTAGCCCGACCGGCTGAACCCCTCCCACCCCCCACGGTCCCAAGGATATAGCTGCGCTGGGCCAGAAGCACTATTTTAGGGCAAGCCTCTGGCCGCGGCCTCCTACAGGCACCTCGAGCGCCCTCGAAAAGACTGGATCCCTTTCCGACAGCCCGACAGGCTGAACCCCCCATCCCCACCCCCCACGTGCCCAAGGGTATACCACACCGCCCGCCTCTTTCGCTTACGCCACCGGGCACTATTTTAGGGCAAGCCTCTGGCCGCGGCCCCCCACAGGCCCCCCGAGGGGCCTCAAAAAGACTGGACCCCTTTCTGAAACCCCACTGGCCGAACCCCCCTAACCACCCCCCACGGGCCCAAGGCTAATGCCCACCGCCACCGCCCCCTGTTTCGCGCCTGGCTACTGGGCTGAAGACTATTTTAGGCAAGCCTCTGTCTGCTTCCCACAGGCCCCGAGGCCCCTCAAAAGATTGACCCTTTCTGACAGCCCGACGGGTCCGAACCCTCCCACCGCCCACGAGCCCAAGGCTATACCACACCGTCTTCGCGCCTTGCGCTGCTGGGCTGGCACTAATTTAGGTAATCCTGGCTGCCTCCCACAGGCCCCCCGAGGGCCCTTGAAAACTGACCCCTTTCCGATAGTCCGACCGTCAACCCTCTCCCCACCCCCACGGCCCCAATGCCATAGCACACCGCCTCGCCTCTTCGCTACTTACGCCACTGGGCCTGGCACTATTTTAGGCAGCTCGTCTGGCCTCCCACAGTCTTGAGGGTCCTCGAAAAGATTGGACCCCTTTCCGATAGCCCGACTAACTGAACACCCCTCCCCCCCCCCGACGGGCCCAAGGCTATAGCACCCCACCCTGCGTCTGTTTCACAGATTACTGGGCCGTAAGCACTATTTTAGGCAAGCTCTGGTCAGGCCTCAAGACAGACCCCTTTAGGGTCCTCGAAAAGACTGGACCCCTTTCCGATAGCCCGACTGGCTGAACCCCCCTCCCCACCCCCCACGGTCCCAAGGATATAGCACACCTCCCGCCTGCTTTCGCCTTGCGCTACTGGGCCAAGAACTATTTTAGGCAAGCCTCTGTCAGGCCTCCCACAGTGCACCTCGAGCGCCTCGAAAAGACTGATCCTTTCCGACAGCCCGACAGGCTGAACCCCCATCCCCACCCCCAGTGGGTATACCACACCGCCTGCCTCTTTCGCGCTTACGCCACCGGGCCAAGCACTATTTTAGGCAGCCTCTGTCCGCCCCACGAGGGCCTCAAAAGACTGACCCCTTTCTGAAACCCCACCGTCAACCCCTAACCACCCCCACGGGCCCACACATGCCCACCGCCACTGCCTGCTACTTGCCACTGGGCACTATTTTAGGGCAAGCTCCGTCATGGCTTCCCACAGCCCCTGAGGGCCCTCAAAAGATTGACCCTTTCTGACAGCCCGACGGCCGAACCCTCCCCACCGCCTGGGCTGAAGCACTAATTTAGGCAATCCTCTGTCATGCCTCCCACAGGCCCCCTGAGGCCCTTGAAAACTGACCCTTCCGATAGTCCGACCGTCAACCTCTCCCCACCCCCACAGCCCAATGCTATAGCACACCGCCTCATCTCTACGCCCACCGGGCTGGCACTATTTTAGGTAAGTCTCTCTTCATGCCCCACAGGCCCCCTTTCCGGCTGCACTGGCTGAACCCTCCCCACCCCCACCGCCCAAGGCTATAGAACACCACCTCCTGCTTGGCCTTCCTGGGCCAGAAGCACTTTTTTAGGGCAAGCCTCTTGCTGCGGCCTCCCACAGGCCCCCCGAGGGTCCTCGAAAAGATTGGACCCCTTTCCGACAGCCCGACTGGCTAAACCCCCCTACCCACCCCCTACGGGCCCAAGGCTATAGCACACCGCCCCCACCCCATCTTTCGCGCCTTGCGCCGCTGGGCCAAAAGCACTATTTTAGATTGCCTCCGTCAAGGCCTCCCACAGCCCCCGAGGGACCCCGAAGACTAGACTCTTCCGACAGCCCGACAGTGAACCCTCCCCACCCCCACGGCCCAAGGCTATAGAACACCACCCTCACTGCTCGGCCTTCCACCGGGGCCTTAAGCACTATTTTAGGGCAAGCCTCTTGCCACGGCCTCCCACAGGCCCCCCGAGGGCCCTCGAAAAGACTGGACCCCTTTCCCACAGCCCGACCGGTCAGCCCGCCCCACCCCCCACGGCCCAAGGCATAGACACCGCCTCGCCTCTGCCTTTTCACCATGCGCCGCTGGGCCAGAAGCACTATTTTAGGACAAGCCTCTGGCCGCGGCCTCCCACAGGCCCCCCGAGGGACCTCGAAAAGACTGGACCCCTTTCCGACAGCCCGACAGGCTGAACCCCCCTCCCCACCCCCACGGGCCCAAGGTCAGAGAACACCACCTCACTGTCAGGCCTCTCCACTGGGCTGGCACTATTTTAGGCAAGCCTCTTGCCACGGCCTCCACAGGCCCCCGAGGGCCCCTCAAAAGACTGACCCTTCCCACAGCCCGACCGGCTCAACCCCCCTCCCCACCCCCACGGGCCCAAGGCTATAGCACACCGCCCGCTCTGCCTCTCACTTTAAGTCACTGGGCCAAGCACTATTTTAGACAAGCCTCCGTCTGGCCTCCCACAGGCCCCCCGAGGGACCTCGAAAAGACTGGACCCCTTTCCGACAGCCCGACAGGCTGAACCCCCCTCCCCACCCCCACGGGCCCAAGGCTATAGAACACCACCCCCGCCCCCTGTTCGGGCCTTCCGCCGCTGGGCCAGAAGCACTATTTTAGGGCAAGCCTCTTGCCACGGCCTCCCACAGGCCCCCCGAGGGCCCTCGAGACACTGACCCCTTCCCACAGCCCGACCATGGAACCCCTCCCCACCCCCACGGGTCCAAGGCTATAGCACACCGCCCCGCCTCTTCATACGTCGCTGGGCCAAGCACTATTTTAGGATTGCCTCTGTCATGCCTCCCACAGGCCCTCTGAGGACCTCGAAAAGATCAGACCCTTTCCGACAGCCCGACTTGAACCCTCCCCACCCCCCACGGTCCCAAGGCTTTAGAACACCACCCCTCACTGCTTGAGCCTTCCACTGGGCCAGAACCACTATTTTAGGCAAGTCTCGCCGCCTCCCACAGTTCCCCCTGAGGGACCTCAAAAGACTGACCCCTTCCGACCGCCTGACCGGCTAAACCCTCCCACCCCCCACAGGCCCAAGGCACACCGCCTCACTCTCTTTCACACTGCGCTCATGGGCTGAGCACCATTGTCAAGCCTCCTGGTCAAGCCTCCCCTAGGCCCCCTGAGGGTCTCTGAAAACACTGGACCCTTTTTCCCACAGCCCTGGTCGAACCCTCCCACCCCACACGGGCCCAATTATAGCAAACCTCTGTCTCTTTCGCTACTTTACTACTGGGCCTGTAAGCACTATTTTAGACAAGCTCTGCTGCCTCCCACAGGCCCCTCTGAGGACCCTCGAAAGACTGACCCTTCCGACAGCCCGACAGTCTGAACCCTCCCCACCCCCACGGGCCCATACATAGAACACCACCCCGCCTCTGTTCGCCTTCCTCCACTGGGCTGAAGCACTATTTTAGGGCAAGCCACACTGCCTCCCACAGGCCCCTGAGGGCCCTCAAAATACTGACCCCTTTCCCACAGCCCGACCGGGTCGAACCCCTCCCACCCCCACGGGTCCCCATAGCACACGCCCCCGCCTCCATACTGGGCCAAGCACTATTTTAGATTAAGCCTCTGCCTCCCACAGCCCCCGAGGGACCCTCAAAAGATCAGACTTCTTCCGACAGCCCGACTGGCTGAACCCCCCTCCCCACCCCCCACGGTCCCAAGGCTTTAGAACACCACCCCCGCCCCCTGTTTCGAGCCTTCCGCCGCTGGGCCAGAACCACTATTTTAGGGCAAGTCTCTGTCAAGCCTCCCACAGGCCCTGAGGACCTCGAAAGACTGGACCCTTCCGACAGACGACAAAACCCCCTACCCACTCACGGGCCCACGATGAGAACACCGCCTCCCGCTCTCTTTCACTTTGCACAAGCACCATTATAGAGCCTCTGTCAAGGCCTCCCCTAGGCCCCGAGGGCCCTCGAAACACTGGACCCCTTCCCACAGCCCAAACCCCTCCCCACCCACACACGGGCCCACATAGAAAACCGCCCTGTCTCTGCTACTTGCGCCACTGGGCTGAATCCACTATTAGGATTCTCCTCCTGGCTCCCCACAGGCCCCCTGAGGATCTCAAAGATCTGACCTTCCGACAGCCCGACAGGCTCAACCCCTCCCACCCCACGTGCCCAAGGGAGAATCACTGCTTGCTACCATACCACTGGCTGAAGCACGCTTTTAGGCAAGCCCTGTCATGGCCCCACAGTGACCCCGAGGGCCCCTCGAAAATGTTGATCCTTTCCTGACAGCCCGACCGGTCAACCCTCCCACCCCCCACGCTGCCAAGGCTATACACCGCCTCCCCCGCCACACTTACGCCTGGGCTAGAAGCACTATTTTAGCAAGCTCTGGGGCCTCCCTACCCTCGAGGCCCCTAAAAGACTGACCCTTCCGACCGCCCGACACGCTGAACCCCGATCCCCACCCCCCACGTGCCCAAGGGTATAGCACACCGCCTCTGTCTCTTCCGCCTTTCTGCGCCTGGGCTGGCACTATTTTAGGGCAACCCTCTGGCCGTGGCCTCGCACAGGACCCCTGACGGCCCTCGAAAAGACTGGACCCCTTTCCGATAGCCCGACTGGCTGAACCCCCCTTCCCACCGCCACGGTCCCAAGGCTATAGCACACCGCCCCCGCCCCCTGTTTCGCGTCTTGCGCCGCTGGGCCAGAAGAACTATTTTAGGGCAAGCCTCTGGCCGCGGCCTCCTACAGGCACCTCTAGGGCCCTCGAAAAGACTGGACCCCTTTCCGATAGCCCGACTGGTTGAACCTTTCTCCCCACCCCCACGGGCCCAAGGCTATAGCACACCGCCCACGCCCCCTGTTTCACGTATTGGGACGCTGGGCCCGAAGCACTATTTTAGGGCAAGACTCTGGCCGCGGCCTCCCACAAGCCCCCCGAGAACCCTCGAAAAGACTGGACCCCTTTCCGACAGCCCGACTGGCCGAACCCTCCTCCCCACCCCCCACGGGCCCAAGGCTATAGCACACCGCCCCCGCCCCCTCTTTCGGGCCTTGCGCCGCTGGGCCAGAAGCACTTTTTTAGGGCAAGCCTCTGGCCACGGCTTCCCACAGGCCCCCCGAGGGCCCTTGGAAAGACTGGACTACGTTTCGACGGCCTGACTGGCCGAACCCCCCTCCCAACCCCCTACGGGTCCAAGGCTATAGCACACCGTCCGCTTCTGTTTCATACCATGCGCTGGGTCTGTAAGCACTATTTTAGGGCAAGCCTCTGGCCGCGGCCTCCTACAGGACCCCCGAGAGCCCTTGAAAAGGCTGGACTACTTTTCGACGGCCTGACTGGCCGAACCCCCCTCCCAACCCCCTACGGGTCCAAGGCTATAGCACATCGCCTGCCTCTATTTCAGGCCATGCGCCACAGAAGCACTATTTTAGTAAGCCTCTGCCGCTGCCTCCCACAGGCCCCCGAGGCCCCTCGAATGACTGACCCTTTCGACAACCCGACTAGCCGAACCCTCCCCACCCCCCACGGGCCCACATAGCACACTGCCCGCCTTCTTTTACGCCTACTACTGGGCTGTAAGCACTATTTTAGGGCAACCCTCTGGCCGTGGCCTCACACAGGACCCCTGAGGGCCCTCGAAAAGACTGGACCCCTTTCCGACCGCCCGACAGGCTGAACCCCCCATCCCCACCCCCCACGTGCCCAGAGTAGCACACCGCCTCTGCCCTCTTTTCGCGCTTTGCGCTTGCCTGGGCCAAGCACTATTTTAGGCAAGTCTCGTCATGCCTCCCACAGCCCCCGAGGGCCCTCAAAACACTGACCCTTTCCAACAGCCCGATTATCGAACCCTCCCACCCCCACGGGCCCAGGCTATAGCACACCGCCTCCGCCTCTTTTCTCACATGTTGGGCTCAAGCACCATTGTAGGCAGTCTGTCATGCCTCCCATAGTTCTCATGAGGGCCCTCGAAAGTTCGACCCTTTCTGATAGCTCTGACCGATAACCCCTTCCCCACCCTCCGACGGGCCCAAGGCTATAGCACACCGCCTCGCCTCTTAGCGCCTTGCGCCTGGAGCTGATGTTTTAGGCAAGCCTGCCGGCCTTCCACAGGCCCCCCGAGGGCCCTTGAAAGGACTGGACCCCTTTTCAACAGCCCGACTGGCCGAACCCCCTTCCCCACCCCCACGGGCACAAGGCTATAGCACACCGCCCCCGCCCCCTCTTTCACGCCATGCGCCGCTGGGCCCTAAGAACTATTTTAGGGCAAGCCTCTGCCCGCGGCCTCCCACAGGCCCCCCGAGGGCCCTCGAAAAGACTGGACCCCTTTCCGATAGCTCGACTGGCCGAACCCCCTTCCCCAACCCTACGGGCCCAAGGCTATAGCACACCGCCCCCGCCCCCTCTTTTCTGCCTCCTACCTGGAGCGCTGGTTTAGTTTTGGTCATGGTCTCCCACAGGCCCTGAGGGCCTTTGAAAGGACTGACCCCTTCGACAGCCCAACTCCGAACCCTCCCCCCCCACGGTCCCAAGGCTTTAGCACACCGCCTCGCCTCTTTACGCCTTGCGCCACGCCTGTACACTATTTTAGGGCAACCTTTGGCCGCGGCCTCCCACAGGCCCCCCGAGGCCCCTCGAAAAGACTGGACCCCTTTTACGACAGCCCGAATGGTGAAGCCCCACCCCCACGGTCCATATATAGCACACCGCCCTGCTTTCAGCTGCGCCGCTGGGCCAGAAGCACTATTTTAGGGCAAGCCTCTGGCCGCGGCCTCCCACAGGCCCCCTGAGGGCCCTCGAAATGACTGGACCCCTTTCCGACAGCCCGACTGGCTGATCCCCATTCCCCACCCCCCACGGGCCCAAGGCTATGGCACACCGCCCCCGCCCCCTCTTTCACGCCTTGCGCCGCTGGGCCAGAAGCACTATTTTAGGGCATACCTCTGGCAGCGGCCTCCCACAGGCCCCCCGAGGGCCCTCGAAAAGACTGGACCCCTTTCCTACAGCCTGACTGGCCGAATCCCCTTCCCCACCCCCCACGGGCCCAAGGCTATATAGCACACCGCCTCGCCTCTTTTCGCGCCTCCGCCTGCCAGGCCCAAAGCACTATTTATGGCAGCTCTGGCCGCTGGCCTCCCACAGGTTTCTGAGGGCCCTCGAAAAGAACAGACCCCTTCCGATAGTCCTGACTAGCCGAACCCCTTCCCCACCCTCACGGGCCCAAGGCTATAGCACACCCGCCTCGCCTTCTTCTTCGCTTTGCACCTGGGAGCCAAGAGCTGTTTTAGGGGTGTCACACATGGCCTCCCACAGGCCCCCCCCGAGGGTCCCTTTGAAAGGACTGACCTCTTCGACAGTCTGACTGGCCGAACCCTCCCCACCGCCCATGGACCCATACATGACTGCCCCTCACTGCCTGGCCTTGCTCACTGGGACAGGATTACTATTTTAGGGCAAGCCTCTGGCCGCGGCCTCCCACAGGCCCCCCGAGGGCCCTCGAAAAGACTGGACCCCTTTCCGACAGCTCGACTGGCCGAACCCTTCTCGCCACCCCCCACGGGCCCCAAGGCTATAGCACACCGCCCCGCCTTTTCGCGCCATGCCACTGCTGGGCCAAGCACTATTTTAGGGTGCCTCTGCTGCCTCCCACAGGACCCCCGAGGGCCCTCGAAAAAACTGGACCACTTTCCGACGGCCCGACTGGCTGAACCCCCCATCCCCACCCTCCGACGGGCCCAAGGCTATAGCACACTGCCGCCGCCCCCTGTTTTGCGCCTTGCGCCGCTGGGCCAGAACCACTATTTTAGGGCAAGCCTCTGGCCACGGCCTCCCACAGGCCCCCCAAGGGCCCTCGAAAAGACTGGACCCCTTTCCGACCGCCCGACTGGCCTAACCCCCCATCCCCACCCCCGATCGCCCATATATAGCACGCTGCCCCGCCTCTGCTTTTGCCTCATGGGCCAGAGCACTATTTTACTGCAAGCTCTGGTCATGCCTCCCACAGCCCCTCTGAGGGCCCTCGAAAGACTAGACCCCTTTCCGACAGCCCGACTGCCGAACCCCTCCCACCCCCCACGGGCCCATGGTATAGCACGCCCTAATCCCTCTTCGCGCCAGCCAATGAGCCAGAAGCACTATTTTAGGGCAAGCTCTGGTCATGCCTCCCACAGGTTCCCCCGAGGGCCCTCGGAAAGACTGGCCCCTTCCGATCGCCCGACTAGTCAACCCTTCCCACCCCACGGGCCCATACACTATAGCACACCGCCTCGCCTCTCTTCGCGCTTTCCGCCATGGAGCAAGAAGCTGTTTTAGGGCAAGCCTGCCGCTGCTTCCCACAGCCCCCGAGGGCCCCTCGAAGGACTGACCCTTCGACAGCCCGACCGTCAACCCCTCCCCACCCCCACGGGCCCATACATAGCACACCGCCCCCACCCACCAATGGGCTGGCACTATTTTGGCAAGCCTTGCCGGCGGCTCCTCCACAGTTCCGAGGGCCCTCGAAAAGACTGTACCCTTCCGACAGCTGACGGGCGTAACCCCCCTCCCCACCCCCGACGGGCCCAAGGCTATAGCACGCCACCCCCGCCTCTTCGCTTTATGCGCACTGGGCTGTAAGCACTATTTTGGCAAGCTCTGTCAGCCTCCCTCAGGCCCCTCGAGGGCCCTCGAAAGGACTGGACCACTTTCCGACAGCCCGACTAGCCGAACCCCCCTCCCCACCCCCGACGGGCCCACGGCTATAGCACACGCCCCCGCCCACTCTTTTGCACCTTGCGCTGCTGGGCCAGAAGCACTATTTTAGGGCAAGCCACTGGCCGCGGCCTCCCACAGCTCCCCCGAGGGCCCCTCAAAAGACTGACCCTTCCGATAGCCCATTTGAACCCCCATCCCGACCTCCCGACGGCCCATACATAGCACTGCCTCACTTTACACTTTGGCGCCTACCGGCAATAGAAGCACTAATACTGTTCTCACGTTTCAGGCCTCCCACAGGTTCTCCGGGAGGGCCCCTCGAAAGGACTGCACCACTTTCCGACGTCCGACCAGCTCGAACCCCTCCCACCCCCACGCGCCCACGGCTATAGCACACGCCCCGCCTCTTTCGCTACTTAGCCCACTGGGCCAGAAGTACTATTTTAGGGCAAGCCTCTGGCTGCGGCCTCCCACAGGCCCCCCGAGGGCCCTCGAAAAGACTGGACCCCTTTCCAACAGCCTGACTGGCCGAACCCCCCATCCCCATCCCCTCCGCCAGCACACCGCCTCACACTCCTCTTCGCGCCTTTACGCTGGGCCAAGCACTATTTTAGGGAGTTCTCCGTCATGCCTCCCACAGGCCCCCCAAGGGCCCTCGACAAGACTGAACGCTTTTCCGACAACCCGACGGGCCGAATCCCCCATCCCCACCCCCCGACGGGCCCAAGGCTATAGCACACCGACCCCGCCCCCTCTTTCGCGCCTTGAGTCGCTGGGCCAGAAGCACTATTTTAGGGCAAGCCACTGGACGCGACCTCCCACAGGCCCCCCGAGGTCCCTCGAAAAGACTGGACCCCTTTCCGACCGCCCGACTGGCCGAACCCCCCTCCCCACCCATTAATATAGCACGCTGCTCTGCCTGCCAGCGCCTTTGCGTCACTGGGCCGAAGCACCATTTTAGGCAAGCCTCTGGTCATGGCCTCCCACAGGCGCCCCGAGGTCCCTCGAAAAGGCTGGACCCCTTGCCGACAGCCCGACTGGCGAACCCTCCCACCCCCCACGGCCCAAGGCTGCACACGCCTCGCCCTCCGCGCCTGCGCCACTTACAAGCACTATTTAGGTGCTCGGTCATGGCCTCCCAGTCCCCGAGGGCCTCTCGAAAGACTGGACCCTTCCGACAGCCCGACGAACCCCTCCCACCCCCACGGGCCCAAGGCTATAGCACACCGCCCGCCTCCTCGCCTCACCGGGCCAAGCACTATTTTAGGTTTCTTCAAGGGCCTCCACAGGCCCCCTGAGGGCCCTCGAAAAGACTGACCCTTCCGACAGCCCGACCGAACCCTCCCACCCCCACGGGCCCAAGGCATAGACACCGCCTGCCTCTCAGCCTTGCGCCTGCTGGGCTGGAAGCACTATTTTAGGCAAGCTCTGGTCAGGCCTCCCACAGCTCGAGGGCCCTAAAAGACTGACCCTTCCGACGTCTGACTGGCCGAACCCTCCCCACCCCCACGGGCCCATATAGCACACCGCTGCCTCTTTTCGCGCTCACTGGGCAAGCACTATTTGGCAAGCCTGCCGCTGCCTCCCATAGTTCCTCGAGGGCCCTCGAAAAGACTGGACCCTTCCGAGCCCTGACTGGCCGAACCCTCCCACCCCTCCCCACCCCCACGGGCCCATACCCTGCCCTCTTCTGCTTCACACTGGGCCAAGCACTATTTTAGGCAAGCCTGGCGGCCTCCCACAGGCCCCTGAGGGCCCTCAAAGACTGACCCTTCCATGGTCTGACCGGCCGAACCTCCCACCCTCCCACCCCCACGGGCCCACATAGCACACCGCCCTCTTCGTCTCCACGCCTGGGCTGTCACTATTTTAGTAAGCCTTTGGTCATGGCCTGCTCGAGGGCCCTCGAAAGACTGACCCTTCCGATGACCGAACCCCCAGCCCACCTCCCCCCACCCCACGGGCACAGCACACTGCCCCGCCTCTTTCGCTGCTACTGCGCACTGGGCAGATTTTGGTGCAGCCGCGCCTCCCACAGCTCCCGAGGGCCCTCGAAAAGACTGACTCTTCCGACGGCCCGACCGCCGAACCCTCCCACCCCCCACGGGCCCATTAGCACACCGCCCCGCCTTTTTCGCGCCTTGCGCTCACTGGGCCAAGCACTATTTTGGTAACCTCTGTCATGCCTCCACAGGCCCTCAGAGGCCCTCAAAAGACTGACCCTCTTCCTGGCCCGACTCCGAACACCCTGCCCACCCTCCCCACCCCCACGGGCCTGGCACAGCACACCGCCTCCTTGGCCATGGGCTAAGCACTATTTTATAAGCCTTCGGGCGGTCTCCCACAGTCTGAGGCCCTCAAAAGACCCTTTCCGCCCGACTGGCCGAACCCGCCACCTCCCCCGCCCACCACGGGCCCAAGGCATAGCACTGTCTCGCCTCACACTCACTGCTGGGCTAAGCACTATTTAGGCAAGCCTGCCCTGGCCTCCAGAGCTGAGGGCCTCGAAAAGACTGACCCTTCCGATGGCCCGACCGGTCAACCCTCCCCACCCCCACGGGCCCATATAGCACACCGCCTCCCTGTTTTCGCGCCATGCGCCTGGGCCGGGCACTATTTTAGGTAAGCCTGTCATGCTCCCCTGGGGCCCGAAAAGACTGACCCTTCCGACAGCCCGACTGGCCGAACCCTCCCCACCCCCACGGGCCCACATAGCACCGCCCCGCTTCTGTTGCTACCATGCGCCACTGAAGCACTATTTTAGGCAAGCTCTGGCTGGCCTCCCACAGGCCCCCGAGGCCCTCGAAGACTGACCCTTCCAGCCCGACTGGCCGAACCCTCCCACCCCCACGGGCCCATACACACTGCCCATCTTTCACGCCTTGCGCTGACTGGAAGCACTATTTAGGCAAGCTCTCTGGGCCTCCCAGGCTCGAGGGCCCTCGAAAAGACTGACCCTTCCGACAGCCCGACTCAACCCTCCCACCCCACGGGCCCAAGGCTATAGCACACCGCCTCCTGTTCAAGGCCATGCGCCTGGGCCAAGCACTATTTTAGTGCCTCCACGCTGCCTCCACAGGCCCGGGGCCCTCGAAAAGACTGACCCTTCCGACAGCCCGACTGGCCGAACCCTCCCCACCCCCACGGGCCCATAGCACACCGCCTCTGTTTCGCCATGCGCTACTGGGCCAAGCACTATTTTAGGCAAGCTCTGGTCAGGCCTCCCACAGGCCCCCGAGGGCCCTCGAAAAGACTGACCCTTCCGACAGCCCGACTGCGAACCCTCCCACCCCCCACGGGCCCAAGGGTATAGCACCGCCTGCCCATCTTTTCGCGCCTGCGCTGGGCCGGAAGCACTATTTTAGTGCCTCTGGCCGCTGCCTCCCACAGGCTCTGAGGGCCCCTCGAAAAGACTGACCCTTCCGCAACGAACTCCTCCCACCCCCCACGGCCCAAGCATAGCACACGCCTGCCCATCTTCGCCTGGGCCAAGCACTATTTTAGGCTGCTCTGGCCGCTGCCTCCCACAGGCCCCCGAGGGCCTCAAAAGACTGGACCCTTCCGACAGCCCGCCTGGCCGAACCCTCCCACCCCCACGGGCCCATATAGCACACCGCCCGCCTGTTTCCATGCGCTACTGGGCCAGAAGCACTATTTTAGCAAGCCTCCTGGCTCCACAGCCCCTGAGGGCCCTCGAAAAGACTGACCCTTCCGATGCCCGACTGGCCGAACCCCCTCCCACCCCCACGGGCCCTAGACTATAGCACACGCCTGCCCATCTTCGCCTTGCGCTGCTGGGCCGAAGCACTATTTTAGGCTGCCTCCTGGCCGCTGCCTCCCACAGGCCCCGAGGGCCCCTCGAAGACTGGACCCTTCCGATGGTCTGACCGGTCAACCCTCCCCACCCCCACGGGCCCACAGCATCGCCCTGCCCATCTTTCACTTTGCGCTGCCTGAAGCACTATTTTAGGCCAAGTCTCTGTCATGGCCTCCCACAGGCCCCTGAGGGCCTCGAAAAGACTGACCCTTCCGACAGCCTGACGCCGAACCCCCCTCCCACCCCCCACCGGCCCAAGGCGATAGCACCCCGCCCCGCCTCTGCTCACCATGCCACTGGCTGGGCCAAGCACTATTTTAGGCAAGCCTGTCATGCTGCCTCCACAGCTTCTGAGGGCCCTCAAAAGACTGACCTCTTCCGACAGACCGACTGGCCGAACCCTCCCACCCCCACGGGCCCACATAGCACACCGCCTCACTTCTTCACCATGCGCGCTGGGCCAAGCACTATTTTAGGCAAGCCTCGCTGGCCTCCCACAGGTCTCCCGGGGCCCCTCGAAAAGGCTGACCTGCTTCCGACAGCCGGACTGGTTCAACCCCCCTCCCCACCCCCCACGGGCCCAAGGCTATAGCACACCGCCTCCGCACCCTGTTTCGCGCCTTGCGTCGCTGGGCCAGAAGCACTATTTTAGGCAAGCTCGTCAAGGCCTCCCACAGGTTTCCCCGAGGGTCTCGAAAAGACTGGACCCTTTCCGACAGCCCGACTGGTCACGAACCCTCCCCAACCCCCACGGGCCCAACATAGCACACCGCCTCCTTCTTTCGGCTTGCTCACTGGGCCAAAGCACTATTTTAGGAAGCTCTGGTCATGGGCCTCTCACAGGTTCTCGAGGGCCCTCGAAAAGACTGGACCCCTTCCGACAGCCCGACTGACCGAACCCTCCCACCCCGACGGCCCCAAAGCTATAGCACACCGCCTCGCCTCTTCTTCGGCCTTGCGCCACTGGCCATAAGCACTATTTTAGCAAGCCTGGCTGCTCACCACAGGCTCCCTGAGGTCCTCGAAAAGACTTGACCCCTTTCCGACGGCCCGACTGGCCGAACCCCCCTCCCCACCCCCTACGGGCCCAAGGCTATAGCACACCGCCCCCGCCCACTGTTTCGCGCCATGCGCCGCTGGGCCAGAAGCACTATTTTAGGGCTGTCACGCCTCGCACAGGCCCCCTGAGGGCCCTCGAAAAGACCGACCCTCTCCGACAGCCCGACCGTCAACACCCTCCCCACCCCCAGCCGCCCCCTCGTCACTTCACGCTCACAGCATGGCAAGCACTATTTATTTCTAGTCTGGCCTCCCACAGGCCCCTGAGGGCCCTCGAAGACTGACCTTTCCCACAGGCCGACTGTCTGAACCCCTCCCACCCCCCACGGGCCCAAGGCTATAGCACACTGCCCCGCCTCTTTCATACCGCCTCCCTGCCTGCTCACTGGGCCAATAGAAGCACTATTTTAGGGCAAGCCTCTGTCATGCATCCCACAGGCCCCCGAGGGCCCTCGAAAGACTGGACCTCTTCCGACAGTCTGACTGTCCGAACCCCTCCCACCCCCACGGGCCCAGCTATAGCACACTGCCCCGCCTCTTCACCGCCTGTTTCAGCCTCACTGGCCACTGGAAGCACTATTTTAGGCAAGCCCTGGGTCATGCCTCCCACAGACTCTGGGCCCCTCGAAAAGACTAGACCTGACGACAGCCGACTGGTCAACCCTCCCCACTCCCCACGGGCCCACATATAGCACACCGCCCGCCGCCTGCTCGCCAGCCATGCCACTGGGCTGGCTAAGCACTATTTTAGGCAACCTCTAGCCGCTGCCTCCCATTGTGCCCCCGAGGGCCCTCGAAGACTGACCCTTCCGACAGCCCGACTTGGCGAACCGCCCTCCCCACCCCCCACGGGCCCAAGGTTACGGCACACCGCCTCGCCTCTTTTCGCCTTCACTGGCTGGGCCAAGCACTATTTAGCAAGCTAGTCAGGCCTCCCACCGGCCCCCCGAGGGGCCTCGACAAGACTGGACACCCTTCCGACAGCCCGACTGTCCGAACCCCTCCCCACCCCCACGGGCCCAAGGCTATAGCACACTGCCCGCCTCTCACACCGCCTCACTGCTCCAGCCTCACTGGGCCAAGCACTATTTTAGGTGCTCTGGTCACAGCATCCCAGGCCCCGAGGGCCCTCAAAAGACTGGACCCTTCCGACAGTCCCGACTGGCCGAACCCTCCCACCTTCGGCGGGCCCAATATATCACACCGCCACTGCTTCTCTTTCGCTACTGCTTGTCCGCACTATTTTAGGTAAGCTCTGGTCGCCTCCCACAGGCCCCCCGAGGGCCCTCGAAAAGAGTGGACCCCTTTCCGACAGCATGACTGAACGAACCCCCCACCCCACCCCCCACGGGCCCAAGGCTATAGCACACGCCACCGCCTTCGCTTCGCTTGCTACCGCTGGTCCAGCACTATTTTAGGGCAAGCTCTGCCGCGGCCTCCCACAGGTTCCCCCGAGGGCCCCTCGAAAAGACTGACCCTTCCGACAGCATGACTGGCCGATCCCCCCCACCCCCGACGGGCCCAAGGCTATAACACACCGCCTCAAGACCTCTTCGCTACTACCGGGCTGAAGCACTATTTTAGGGCAAGCCTCCGCTGCCCAGCACAGCCCCCGAGGGCCCCTCAAAAGACTGGACCCTTCCGACAGTCTGACTGGCCGAACCCTCCCCACACCCCACGGCCCCATAGCACACCGCCTGCCCCTCGCCTGCTCATGTTTGCGCCACCGGGTCCGTAAGATTTTAGGGCAACCTCTGCTGGCCTCCCACAGGCCCCCCGAGGGCCCTCGAAAAGACTGGACCCCTTTCCGACAGCACGACTGAACGAACCCCCCACCCCACCCCCCACGGGCCCAAGGCTATAGCACACCGCCCCCGCCCCCTGTTTCGCGCCTTGCGCCGCTGGGCCAGAAGCACTATTTTAGGGCAAGCCTCTGGCCGTGGCCTCGTACGGGCCCCCGAGGGCCCTCGAAAAGACCAGACCCATTTCCGACAGCCGGACTGGCCGAACCCCACTCCCCACCACAGCTCCCACAGGAGGCCCCCGAAAAGACTTGACCCTTCCGACAGACTGAACGAACCCCCCACCACACCCCCACGGGCACAAGGCTATAGCACACCGCCACCGCTCTTCGCCTTTGCGCTGGTCCAGAAGCACTATTTTAGGGCAAGCCTCTGGCCGCGGCCTCCCACAGGCCCCCCGAGGGCCCTCGAAAAGACTGGACCTCTTTCCGACAGCATGACTGGCCGAACCCCCCTCCCCACCCCCGACGGACCCAAGGCTATAACACACACCGCCTCTCTTTTCGCGCGCTACTGGGCAGAAGCACTATTTTAGGGCAAGCCTCTGGCCGCGGCCTCCCACAGGCCCCCCGAGGGCCCTCGAAAAGACTTGACCCCTTTCCGACAGCACGACTGAACGAACCCCCCACCCCACCCCCCACGGGCCCAAGGCTATAGCACACCGCCACCGCCTCTCTTCGCCCGCCACTGGTCCGTAATCACTATTTTAGAGCCTGGTCACTGCCTAGCACAGGCCCCCGAGGGCCTCAAAGACTGACCATTTTCCGACAGTCTGACTGGCCGAACCCTCCCACCCCCGACGGGCCCAAGGCTATAACACACCGCCCCCAGACCTCTTTCGTGACCTTGCGCTCACTGGGCCAAGCACTATTTTAGGGCAAGCCTCTGTCATGGCCTCCCACAGCCCCCGAGGCCCTCGAAGACTGACCCTTCGACAGCCCGACCGTCGAACCCCTCCCACCCCCCACGGGCCCAAGGCACATAGCACACCGCCACTCACCTCTTCGCTACTTTCCACTGGTCCAGAAGCACTATTTTAATGCAAGCCTCTGGTCATGGCCTCCCACAGTCTCCTGAGGGCCCTCGAAAAGACTTGACCCCTTCCCACAGACGACTGAACGAACTCCCACCCCCACCCCCACGGGCCCAAGGCTATAGCACACACCGCCTCTTTTTCACTGCCACCGCTGGTCCACACTATTTTAGACAAGCCTCGGTCAGGCCCAGCATTGGCCCCCTGAGGCCCTCGAAAAGACTGGACCCTTTCCGACAAAGATGACTGAACGAACCCCCACCCCCCACGGGCCCATATTATAGCACACCGCCTCTTTTCAGACCTTGCGCTACTGGTCCAAGCACTATTTTAGGCAAACCACTGCTGCCCCACATTGTGCCCCCGAGGGCCCTCGAAAAGACTGACCCCTTTAGACAGCCCGACCGCCTCGAACCCTCCCATCCCCCACGGACCCAAGGCTATAGCACACCGCCTGCTTAGCGCCTGCGCCACTGGGCTAAGGACTATTTTAGGCAAGCCTTTCAGCCGCTGCCCAGCACAGTCTGAGGGCCCTCGAAAGACTGGACCCTTTCCGACAGCCCGACCGGCCAACCCTCCCACCCCCTACGGGCCCAAGGCTATAGCACACCACCCCCGCCTGCCGCTGCTGCGCTCACTGGGTACACTATTTTAGGCTGTCAAGGCCTCCCACAGGCCCCCCGAGCGCCCTCGAAAAGACTGGACCCTTTTCCGACAGGACGACTGACCGAACCCCCCCCCCCCCCCCACGGGCCCAAGGCTATAGCACACCGCCCCGCCTCTTTCGCCTCGCTCACTGGCTGAAGCACTATTTTAGTAAGCCTCTGCTGGGCTCACCACAGCTCACTGAGGGCCCTCGAAAAGACTGGAGCCCTTTCCGACAGCCCGACTGGCCGAACCCCCGCCCCACCCCCCCCACGGGCCCACGGCTATAGCACACCGCCCCGACCCCTGTTTCGCCTTTGCACCTGGGCAAGCACTATGTTAGGTAAGCCTCGTCTGGCCTCCCATAGGTCCCCCGAAGGCCCTCGAAAAGACTGGACCCCTTTCCGATGCCCCGGATGGGTGAACCCCCCTCCCCACCCCCCACGGGCCCAAGGCTATAGAACACCGCCCCAGCCGCCTCTTTCGCGCCTTGCACCGCTGGGCCAGAAGCACTATTTTAGGGCAGACCTCTAGCCGCAGCCTCTTACAGGCACCGCGAGAGTCCTCGAAAGGACTGGACCCATTTCCGACAGCCGGAGTGGCTGAACCACCCTCCCCACCCCCCACGGGCCTATAGACACCGCCGCCTCTCAGCTATGGGCCTCTACTGGGCTGTATACTATTTTAGGATTGCCTCTAGCCGCTGCCCCACAGCACCGCGAGTCCTCGAAGGACTGACCCATTTCCGACAATGAGTGGTCAACCACCCTCCCACCCCCACGGGCCAGGCTATAGCACACCGCCACACTGCTGCCTGTTCACTGGGCCAGACACTATTTTAGGCAGGCCTCAGCTGCCTCTTGGTGCACCGCGAGGGGTCTCGAAAGGACTGGACCCATTTCCGACAGCCGGAGTGGCTGAACCACCCTCCCCACCCCCCACGGGCCAAAGGCTATAGCACACCGCCGCCGCCACCTGTTTCGGGCCTTGCTCCGCTGGGCCAGGGACACTATTTTAGGGCAGGCCTCTAGCCGCGGCCTCTTGCAGGCACCGCGAGGGGTCTCGAAAGGACTGGACCAATTTCCGACAGCCGGAGGGGCTGAACCCCCCTCCCCACCCCCAAGGGCAGCATAGCACACCGCCACCTGTTTCTGGGCCTCACTGGGCCAAGCACTTTAGGCAGTGCCTCTAGTCATGGACTCACAGTCCCAATGAGAGGCTCCGTGAGGATCGGACTGACTGCCTCGACAGCTGAGTGGCTAAATCCCCCACCCCACACCCCCACGGGCCAGCATACAAGACGCCTCACTGCAGCCCCCAACATGCCTCATGCTGGGCTGTAAGGACTATTGTAGGGTTTGGCCTGTCATGACCCTACAGCCCAGCCGAGAGGCCTCGAGAGGACTGGTCCTGCTGACCGCCGAGTGGCTGAACCCTCCCACCACCCCGGCCCATATTATAGCACGCCACCGCCACTGCTTGGGACTTGCGCTGCTAGGCTGTATAATCAGATTAGGACAAGCCTCTAGCCGCGGCCTCCTACAGGCCCCGCAAGGGGCCTCGAAAGGACTGGACCCGATTCCGATAACCGGAGTGGCTGAACGCCCCTCCCCACCCCCAACGGGCCAAAGGCTATAGCACACCGATGCCGCCACCTGTTTCGGGCCTTGCTCCGCTGGGCCAGAAGCACTGTATTAGGGCAAGCCTCTGTCCGCAGCCTCCTACAGGCCCTGCGAGGGCCCTCGAAAAGACTGGACCCGTTTTTGATAGGCGGAGTGGCTGAACCCCCCTCCCCACCCCCCACGGGCCCAAGGCTATAGCACACCGCCCCCGCCCCCTATTTCGCGCCTTGCGCCGCTGGGCCAGAAGCATTATTTTAGGGCAAGCCTGTCAAGGCCTCCCACAGCCCCCGAGGGCCCCTCGAAAAGACTGACCCTTCCGACAAAGACGACCGACCGAACCCCCACCCCACCCCACGGGCCCACATAGCACACCGCCTCCGCCTCTTTCACGCTGCTTGCACTGGGCTGAAGCACTATTTTAGGGCAAGCCTCTGGACACGGACTCCTAAAGGCCCCCCGAGGGCCCTCGAAAAGACTGGACCCCTTTCCGACAGCCCGTCTGGCCGAACCCCCCTCCCCACCCCATACGGGCCCAAGGCTATAGCACACCACCCTCACTGTTTCTTCCCACACAAGTAAGCACTATTTTAGGCAAGCCTGCATGCCTCCCACAGGCCGTCCGAAGGCCCTCGAAAAGACTGGACCCGTTTCCGACAGGACGACTGACCGAACCCCCCACCCCACCCCCCACGGGCCCAAGGCTATAGCACACCGCCCCCGCCCCCTCTTTCGCTCCTTGCGCCGCTGGGCCAGAAGCACTATTTTAGGGCAAGCCTCTGGCCGCGGCCTACCACAGTCCCCCCAATGGCCCTCGAAAAGACTGGACCCCTTTCCGACAGCCCGACTGGCCGAACCCCCCGCCCTACCCCCCACGGGGCCAAGGCTATAGCACACCACCCCCGCCCCCTATTTCGCGCCTTGCACCGCTGGGGCAGAAGCACTATTTTAGGGCAAGCCTCTAGCCGCGGCCTCGTACAGGCCCAGCGAGGGCCCTCGAAAAGCCTGGACCCGTTTCCGATATCCGGAGTGGCTGAACCCCCCTCCCCACCCCCACGGGCCCAAGGCTATAGCACACCGCCGCCACCCCCCGTTTCAGGCCTTGCTCCGCTAGGCCAGAAGCACTATTTTAGGGCAAGCCTCTGGCATCGGCCTCCTACAGGCCCCGCGAGGGCCCTCGAAAAGAATAGACCCATTTCCGATAGGTGGAGTGGCTAAACCCCCCTCCCCACCACCCACGGGCCCAAGGCTTTAGTACACCGCCGCCGCCCCCTGTTTTGGGCCTTACGCCGCTGGGCCAGAAGCACTATTTTAGGGCAAGCCTCTTGGCGTGGCCTCCTACAGGCTTCGCGAGGGGCCTCGAGGTGACTGGACCGATTTCCAATAGCTGGAGTGCCTGAACCCCCTTCCCACCCTCAAGACGGGCCCAAGGAGTACACACCGCCGCCTGCTGCCTTACGCCGCTGGGCCAGAAGCACTATTTTAGGGCAAGCCTCTTATCGTGGCCTCCTACAGGCCCCGCTAGGGGCCTCGAGGTGACTGGACCCTTTTCCGACAGCCGGAGTGCCTAAACCCCCCTCCCCACCCCCCACGGGCCCAAGGCTATAGCACACCGCCGCCGGCCCCTGTTTCGGGCCTTGCGCCGCTGGTCCATAAGCGCTATTTTAGTGCAAGCCTCTGGCCGCGGCCTCCTACAGGCCCAGCGAGGGGCCTCGAGAGGACTGGACCTGTTTCCGACTGCCGGAGTGGCTGAAACCCCCTCCCCACCACCCTGGGGCCCAAGGCGATAGCACGCCAATGCCGCCCCCTGTTTCGGGACTTGCGCTGCTAGGCCAGAAGCATTGTATTACGACAAGGCTCTGGCCGCGGCCTCCTACAGGCCCCGCAAGGGGCCTCGAAAGGACTGGACCCATTTCTGATAGCCGGAGTGGCTGAACGCCCCTCCCCACCCCCAACGGGCCAGCACATAGCACACCGCCTCTTCTTTCAGCCTCATACTGGGCCAAAATCACTACTTTAGGGAAACCCTCTAGCCGGGGCCTCCTACAGGCCCAGCGAGACCTCAAATGTTTGACCTGTTTCGACAATGGAGTGGCTGAACCCCCACCACTCTAATCTGGCCTATATAGCACACACGCTGCACTGCTTGGGTCCCGCCCGCCGCCAAGCACTATTTTAGGACAACCTCTGGCCTCGGCCTCTTACAGGCCCGATGAGGGCCCTCGAAAAGACTGGACGCGTTTCCGACAGCCGGAGTGGCTGAACCCCCCTCCCCACCACCCACGGGCCCAAGGCTTTAGCACACCGCCGCCGCCCCCTGTTTTGGGCCTTACGCCGCTGGGCCAGAAGCACTATTTTAGGGCAAGCCTCCTTCCGTGGCCTCCTACAGGCCTCGCGAGGGGCCTTGAGGTGACTGGACCGATTTCCAATAGCTGGAGTGGCTGAACCCCCTTCCCCACCCCCCACGGGCCCAAGGCTATAGCACACCGTCACGCCGCCTGCTTCTGGCCTTACGCCTGGGCCAAGCACTATTTTAGGCGTTCCTTATCGTGGCTCTCCAGGCCCCTGAGGTGCCTCGAGGTGACTGGACCCTTTTCCGACAGCCGGAGTGGCTAAACCCCCCTCCCCACCCCCCAAAGGCCTGGCACACCGCCGCCCTCTGCTTGCGCCGCTAGTCCAGAAGCGCTATTTTAGTGCAAGCCTCTGGCCGCGGCCTCCTACAGGCCCAGCGAGGGGCCTCGAGAGGACTGGACCTGTTTCCGACTGCCGGAGTGGCTGAACCCCCCTCCCCACCACCCTGGGGCCCAAGGCGATAGCAACCAAATGTCACTGCTTTCGGATTCATGCCAGGCTGAAGCATCAGACACGACAAGGCTCGTCATGTTCTCCTACAGTCCCCGTAAGGGGCCTCAAAAGGAGTGGACCCATTTCTGATAGCCGGAGTGGCTGAACGCCCCTCCCCACCCCCAACGGGCCAAAGGCTATAGCACACCGCCGCCGCCCCTTCTTTCAGGCCTTGCGCCGCTGGGCCAAAAGCACTACTTTAGGGAAACCCCAGCAGGAACCCCACAGTGCCCATGAGGACCTCGAAATGTTTGACCTGCTTTCTGACAATGAGCTGAAACCCCACCCCCACCCCCAACGCGGCTTATAGCACACTGTCACTGCTGGGTCCCGCCCGCCGGCCAAGCACTATTTTAGGACAACCTCTGGCCTCGGCCTCCTACAGGCCCGATGAGGGCCCTCAAAAAGACTGGACCCGTTTCCGACAGCCCGAGTGGCTGAACCCCCCTCCGCACCACCCATGGCCCCAAGGCTATAGCACACCGCCGCCGCCGCCCCCTGTTTCGGGCCTTGCGCCGCTAGGCCAAAAGCACTATTTTAGGGAAACCCTCTGGCCACGGCCTCCTACAGGCCCTGCGAGGGGCCTCGAAAGGACTGGACCCATTTCCGATAGCCGGAGTGGTGAACCCCCCTCCCCAGCCCCCACGGGCCAAAGGCTATAGCACACTGCCGCCACTGCTTGGGTCCCGCGCCCACCGGGCCAAGCACTTTTTAGGCAGTTTCTAGTCAGCAGCCTCCCACAGACCAGCAAGGGCCTCGAAAAGACTGACCAAATCTGATAGCTGACCTGATGAACCCTCCCCACCCCCACGGGCCCACATAGCACACCGCCGCCTGCTTCGGGCCTTCGGGCCAAGCACTATTTGTGGCAAGCCTGCTGGCTCCCACAGTGCCCAGCAGGGCCTCGAGAGGACTAGGACCTGCCTGACCGCCGAGTTGCTGAACCCCCACCCCACCCCCACGGGCCCACATGGCACACACACGCCTGCCTCCTGCTTGGCCTTTCACTGGGCCAAGCACTATTTTAGTCAAGCCTCCGTCAAGGCCCCTATTTTGGCTCATACCGGGCCGTAAGCACCATTTTAGCTGTGACGCCCGCCAAGGGCTGCCTCAGACAGGCCCCGCGAGTTCCCTCGAAAGGACTGGACCCGTTTCCGATAGCCAGAGTGGCTGAAGCCGCCACCCACCTACCACGGGCCCAAGGCTATAGCACATCGCCGCCACCCCCTGTTTCGCGCCTTGCTCCGTTGGGCCAGAAGCACTATTTTAAGGCAAGCCTCTAGCCGCGGCCTCCTATAGGTCCCGCGAGGGCCCTCGAAAAGACTGGACCTGTTTTTGACAGCCGGAGTGGCTGAACCCCCCTCCCCACCGCCCGCGGGCCCAAGGCTATAGCACAACACCGCCGCCCCCTATTTTGGGCCATGCACCGATGGGCCAGAAGCACTATTTTAGGGCAAGCCTCTAGCATGCCTCAGACAGGCCCGAGGGCCCTCGAAAAGCCCTGGACCTGCTCCGAGCATCCTGAGTGGCTGAACCCCTCCCACCCCCACGGGCCCAAGGCTATAGCACAATCACCACCCCTGCTTTCAGCCTGTCTGCCAGGCCAAGCACTATTTTAGGGCAAGCCTGCATCGGCCTCCCACACATGAGGGCCTCAAAAGAATAGACCCATCTGACAGGGTGGAGTGGCTTAACCCCCCTCCCCACCACCCACGGGCCCAAGGCTTTAGTACACCGCCGCCTGCTTGGGCCTTACGCTGGGCCAAGCACTATTTTAGGCAAGTTTCATGGCCTCCTACAGGCCTCGCGAGGGGCCTCGAGGTGACGTGACCGATTTCCAATAGCTGGAGTGGATGAACCCCCTTCCCCACCCCGCACGGGCCCAAGGGTATAGCACACCGCCGCCGCCCCCCGTTTCGGGCCTTACGCCGCTGGGCCAGAAGCACTATTTTAGTGTTTCATCAGCCCTCTCACAGGCCCCCATGAGGGGCCCCTGAGGTGACTGGACCCTTTTCCGACAGCCGGAGTAGCTGAACCCCCACCCCACGGGCCCAGGCAATAGCACACCACCGCCGCCTGCTTTCGGCCTCGCTGGGCCAGTAAGCACTATTTATGGCAAGCCCTGGCTGCGGCCCCATAGACTCCCGAGGGCCCTCAAAAGATCAGACCTAATTTCGACAGCTGGAGTGGCTAAACCCTCCTCCCCACCCCCACGGGCCCAAGGCGATAGCACACCACCGCCGCCTCTGCTGGGCCCTCATGCTGGGCTGTAAGCACTATTTTAGGGCAAGCCTGCCTGGCCTCCCACAGCTCATGAGGGCCCTCGAAAAGAATAGACCCATTTCCGATAGGTGGAGTGGCTAAACCCCCTTCCCCACCACCCACGGGCCCAAGGCTATAGCACACCGCCGCCGCCCCCTGTTTTGGGCCTTACGCCGCTGGGCCAGAACCACCATTTTAGGGCAAGCCTCTTGCCGTGGCCTCCTACAGGCCTCGCGAGGGGCCTCGAGGTGACTGGAACCGTTTCCGACAGCCGGAGTGGCTGAACCCCCCCACCCCCCACGGGCCCAAGGCAATAGCACACCACCGCCGCCCCCTGTTTCGGGCCTTGCGCCGTTGGGCCAGAAGCACTATTTTAGGGCAAGCCTCTAGCTGCGGCCTCATATAGACCCAGCGAGGGCCCTCGAAAAGACTGGACCCATTTCCGACAGCCGGAGTGGCTGAACCCCCCTCCCGACCCCCCACGGGCCCAAGGCTAGGGCACACTGCCGCCGGTCCCTGTTTCGGGCCTTACGCCGTTGGGCCAGAAGCACTATTTTAGGGCAAACCTCTGGTCTCGGGCTCTTATAGGTCCAGTGAGGGCCCTCGAAAAGACTGGACCCGTTTCCGATAGCCGGAGTGGCTGAACCCCCCCACCCCCCACAGGCCCAAGGCAATAGCACACCACCGTCGTCCCCTGCTTTTGCCCAGGCCGCTGGGCACAGAAGCACTATTTTAGGCAAGCTCTCAGTCATGGCCTCACATAGGCCCAAATGAGGGCCCTCAAAAGACCTGGACCCATTTCCTGAGCCTGAGTTGTCCGAACCCCTCCCACCCCCCCACGGGCCCAAGGCTAGGCACACTGCCTACTGCTGGCCCACGCCTGGGCACTATTTTAGGGCAAGCCTCAGGTCGCGGCCTTTTACAGGTCCAGTGAGGGACCTCGAAAAGACTGGACCCGTTTTCGATAGCCGGAGTGGCTGAACCCCCCCACCCCCCACGGGCCCAAAGCAATAGTACACCGCCGCCGCCGCCTGTTTCGGGCCTTGCGCCGCTGGACCAGAAGCTCATTTTTTGTGCAAGCCTCTGGCCACGGCCTCATACAGGTCGCGGGAGGGCCCTCGAAAGCATTGGACCCGTTTCCGACAGTCGGAGTAGCTGAACCCCCCTCCCCACCCTCCACGGGCCCAAGGCTATAGCACACCGCCGCCGCCCCCCGTTTCGGGCCTTACGCCGCTGGGCCAGAAGCACTATTTTAGGGCAAGCCTCTTATCGTGGCCTCCTACAGGCCCCGCGAGGGGCCTCGAGGTGACTGGACCCGTTTCCGACAGCCAGAGTGGCTGAACCCCCCCACCCCCCACGGGCCCAAGGCAATAGCACACCAACGCCGCCCCCTGTTTTGGGCCTTGCACCGCTGGGCTAGAAGCACTATTTTAGGGCAAGCCTCTAGTCGCGGCCTCGTACAGGCCCAGTGAGGGCCCTCGAAAAGACTAGACCCATTTCCGATATCCAGAGTGGCTGAACCCCCCTCCCCACCCCCACGGACCCAAGGCTATACCACGCCGCCGCCGCCCCCTATTTCGGGCCTTGCGCCGCTGGGCCAAAATCATGTTTTTTAGGCAAGCCTCTTGCCGTGGCCTCCTATAGGCCCTACGAGGGGCCCGAAAGGACTGGACCGATTTCCGACAGCCGGAGTGGCTGAACCCCCCTCCCCACCACCCACGAGCCCAAGGCTACAGCACACCGCCGCGGCACCCTGTTTCGGGCCATACGCCGCTGGGCCAGAAGCACTATTTTAGGGCAGGCGTCTTGCCGTGGTCCCCTACAGGCCCCGCGAGGGGCCTCGAGGTGACTGGACCAATTTCCGACAGCCGGAGTGGCTGAACCCCCCTCCCCACCCCCCACGGGCCCAAGGCTAGGGAACACCGCCGCCGGCCTCTGTTTCGGGCTTTGCGTCGTTGGGCCAGAAGCACTATTTTAGGGTAAGCCTCTGGCTGCGGCCTCATACAGGCCCATCGAGGGCCCTCGAAAAAGACTGGACCCATTTCCGACAGTCGGAGCGGCTGAACCCCCCTCCCCACCCCCCACGGGCCCAAGGCTATAGCACACCGCCGCCGCCCCCTCTTTCAGGCCTTGCTCTATTGGGCCAGAAGCACTATTTTAGGGCAACCCTCTGGCCTCGGCCTTCTACAGGCCCTATGAGGCCCCTCGAAATGACTGGACCCGTTTCCGATAGCCGGAGTGGCTAAACCCCCTCCCCACCACCCACGGGCCCAAGGCACACCGCCACCCTGCTGGCCCCGCGCCACTGGGCCAAGCACTATTTTAGGTAAGTCTCGTCAGGCCTCCTACAGGCCCCGTGACGGGCCTTGAAAGGAATGGACCCATTTCTGACAGCTGGAGTAGCTGAATCCACCTCCCCACCCCCACGGGCCCAAGGCTATAGATCACCGCCGCTGCCCCCTGTATCGCGCCTTGCGTCGCTGGGCCAGAATCACTTTTTTTGTGCAAGCATCTGGCCGCAGCCTCATACAGGCCCAGCGAGGGCCCTCGAAAAAGACTAGACCCATTTCTGGCAGCCGGAGTGGCTGAACCCCCCTTCCCACCCCCCACGGGCCCAAGGCTAGGGCACACCGTCGCCGGCCCCTGTTTCGGGCCTTGCGCCGTTGGTCAGAAGCACTATTTTAGGGCAACCCTCTGGCTGCGGCCTCATACAGGCCAGCGAGGGCCCTCGAAAAAGACTAGACCCATTTTCGACAGCCGGAGTGGCTGAACCCCACTCCCCACCCCCCACGGGCCCAAGGCTATAGCACACCACCGCCGCCCCCCGTTTCGGGCCTTGTTCCGCTGGACCAGAAGCACTATTTTAAGGCAAGCCTCTAGCCTCGGCCTCCTACGGGCCCCGCGAGGGCCCTCGAAAAGAATAGACCCATTTCCGACAGGTGGAGTGGCTAAACCCCCCTCTCCACCACCCACGGGCCCAAGGCTATAGCACACCGCCGCCGCCCCCTGTTTCGGGCCTTACGCCGCTGGGCCAGAAGCACTATTTTAGGGCAAGCCTCTTTCCGTGGCCCCCTACAGGCCCCGCGAGGGGCTTCGAGGTGACTGGACCCATTTTCGACAGCCGGAGTGGCTGAACCCCCCTCCCCACCGCCCAAGGGCCCAAGGCTATAACACAACGCCGCTGCTCCCTGTTTCGCGCCTTGCTCCGCTCGGTCAGAATCAATATTTTAGGGAAAGCCTCTAGCCGCGGCCTCCTACAGGTCCCGTGAGGGCCCTCGAAAAGACTAGACCCGTTTCTGACAGTCGGAGTGGTTGAACCACCCTGCCCAACACCCACGGGCTCAAGGCTATCGCACACCGCCGCCGCCCCCAGTTTCGGGGCTTGTGCCGCTAGTCAAGAAGCACTATTTTAGGGCAACTCTCTGGTCGCGGGCTCCTACAGGCCCAGCAAGGGGCCTCGAGAGGACTGGACCCGTTTTCGACAGCCGGAGCGGCTGAACCCCGCTCCCCACCCCCCGCAGGCCCAAGGCTATAGCACACCTCCGCCGCCCCTCTTTTGGGCCTTGTGCCGCTGGGCTAGATGCACTTTTTTTGGGCAACCCTCTTGCCGCGGCCTCGTACAGGCTCTGTGAGGGCCCTTGAAAAGACTGGACCCGTTTCTGACTGCGGGAGTGGCTGAACCCCCCTCTCCACCCCCCACGGGCCCAAGGCTATAGCACACAGCTGCCGCCCCCGGTTTCGGGCCCTGCGCCGCTAGGCCAGAAGCACTATTTTAGGGCAAGCCTCTAGCTGTGGCCTCGTATAGGACCCGCGAGGGTACTCGAAAGGACTGGACCTATTTCCGACAGCCGGAGTGGATGAACCCCCCTCCCCACCCCTCACGGGCCCAAGGCTATAGCACACCGCCCGCCTGCTTGGGCCTCACTGGGCTAGAAGTAGTTTGGCAAGCCTCATCATGTTCTCAGACAGGCCCGTGAGGCTCTGAAAAGACTGGACCTGCTTTCACAGCTGAGGCCTGAACCCTCCCACCCCCACGGGCCCAAGGCTATAGCACACCGTCGCCGCTTCTATTTCGCTGCACTTGGGCCAAAAGCACTTTTTGGGCAAGCCTGACGCTGTCCTCAGCCCCAAATGAGGGCCTCGAGAGGCCTTGCGCCGCTGGGCCAGAAGCAATATTTTTGGACGAGCCTCTGGTTGTGGCCTCGTACAGGTTCAGCGAGGGCCCTCGAAAAGACTGGACCAGTTTCCGATAGCCGGAGTGGCTGAACCACCCTGCCCAACACCCACGGGCTCAAGGCTATCGCACACAGCGGCCGTCCCCAGTTTCGAGCCCTGTGCCGCTGGGCCAGAAGCACTATTTTAGGGCAACCCGCTGGTCGCGGACTCCTACAGGCCCAGGGAGGGGCCTCGAGAGGACTGGACCTGCTGATAGCCGAGTCAGCTGAACCCTCCCCACCCCTGCAGCCCAAGGCTATAGCACACCGCCGTCTCTTTGGGCCTGTCACTGGGCCAGAAGCACTATTTTAGGGCAAGCCTCTGGCCTCGGCTTCGTACAGGACCCGCGAGGGCCCTCGAAAAGACTGGACCCGTTTCCAACAGTCGGAGTGGTTGAACCCCCCTGCCCACCCCCCACTGGCCCAAGGCTATAGCACACCGCCGCCGTCCCCTGTTTCGGGCCTTGCTCCGCTGGGCCAGAAGCACTATTTTAGGGCAAGCATCTGGCCTCGACTTCGTACAGGACCCGCGAGGGCCCTCGAAAAGACTGGACCTGTTTCCGACAGCCGGAGTGGCTGAACCCCCCTCCCCATCGCCCACACACCCCACCCCTCACGCTTGTGCTGCCTTGCGCCCCTGGGCCAGAAGCACTATTTTAGGGCAAGCCTCTGGCCGCGGCCTCCTACAGGTCCCGCGAGGGTCCTCGAAAAGACTGGACCCTTTTTCGATAGTCGGAGTGGTTGAACCCCCCTGCCCACTCCCACCGCCTGCTATAGCACACCGCGTCTCCCCTGCTTGGCCTTGTCTGGGCAAGCACTATTTTAGGGCAAGCTCCGCCAGCAGCCTCCCACAGTTCTCGCTTAGGCTCTCGGAAGGCTGGACCCTTTTCGACAGCCGGAGTGGCTGAACCCTCCCACCCCAAGACGGGCCCACATAGCACACCGCCCCCTGTTTCGGGCCTTGCGCCGCTGGGCCAGAAGCACTATTTTATGGCAAGCCTCTTCCTGTGGCCTCGTACAGGCCCCGCTAGGCCTCTCGAAAAGGATGGACCCTTTTCCGACAGCCTGAGTGGCTGAACCCTTCTCCCCACCCCCCACGGGCCCAAGGGTATAGCACACCGCCGCCGTCCCCTGTTTTGGGCCTTGCTCCGCTGGGCCAGAAGCACTATTTTAGGGCAAGCCTCTGGCCTCGGCTTCGTACAGGACCCGCGAGGGTCCTCGAAAAGACTGGACCCGTTTCCGACAGTCGGAGTGGTTGAACCCCCCTGCCCACCCCCCACTGGCCCAAGGCTATAGCACACCGCCGTCTCGCTGGCCTGTTCACTGGGCCAAGCACTATTTTAGGCAAGCATCTGGCCTCGATCAGACAGACCATGAGGGCCTCGAAAAGACTGGACCTGTTTGACAAATGAGTGGTCAACCCTCCCCATCGCCCATGGGCCCAAGGCTATAGCACACCGCCGCCGCCCGCTGTTTCAGGCCTTGCGCCCCTGGGCCAGAAGCACTATTTTAGGGTAAGCCTCTGGCCACGGCCTCCTACAGGTCCCGCGAGGGTCCTCGAAAAGACTGGACCCGTTTTCGATAGTCGGAGTGGTTGAACCCCCCTGCCCACCCCCCACTGGCCCAAGGCCATAGCACACCGTCGCCGCCCCCTGTTTCGGGCCTTGTGCCGCAGGGCCAGAAGCACTATTTTAGGGTAAGCCTCTAGCTGCGGCCTCGTACAGGCCCCACGAGGGCCCTGGAAAAGACTGGACCCTTTTCCGATCACGGAGTGGTCTGAATCCCTCCCACCCCCCTGCCCAAGGCTATAGCACACCGTCACTGCTTTGGCCATGCTTCATTGGGCCAGAAACACTATTTTAGGGCAAGCCTCTGGCCGCGGCCTCCTACAGGCCGCGCTAGGGCTCTCGAAAAGGCTGGACCCTTTTCCGATAGCCGGAGCGGCTGAACCCCCCTGCCCACCCCCCACGGGCCCAAGGGTATAGCACACCGCCTTCGCCCCCTGTTTCGGGCCTTGCGCCGCTGGGCTAGAAGTAGTTTTTTTGGGCAAGCCTCTTGCCGCGGCCTCGTACAGGCCCCGTGAGGGCCCTTGAAAAGACTGGACCCGTTTCCGACAATTGGAGTACCTAATCCCCCGAGGGACCTTGAAAAGACTGGACCCATTTCTGATAGCCGGAGTGGCTAAACCCCCCTCCCCACCACCCACAGGCCCAAGGTTATAGCACACCGCCGCTGCCCCTTGTTTCAAACTATGCGCCGCTGGGTCAGAAGCATTATTTTAGGGCAACCCTCTAGGCGCGGGCCCAAGGCTTTAGTACACCGCCGCCGCCCCCTGCTTCGGCCTTGCACCGCTAGGCCAGAAGCACTATTTTAGGGCAAGCCTCTGGCCGCGGCCTCGTAAAGGCCCAGCGAAGGGCCATGAAAGGACTGGACCCATTTCCGACAGCCTGAGTGGCTGAGCCACCCTCCCCACCCCCCACGGGCCCAAGGCTATAGCACGCCGCCGCTTCCGGTGTTTCGCGCCTTGCGCCGATGAGCCAGAAGCACTATTTTAGGGCGTTTCAGCCGCTGCCTTGTACAGGCTCGAGGGCCCCTCGAAGACTGGATCTGCTTTCCGACAGCCTGAGTGGCTGAACCCTCCCACCGCCGACGGGCCCATTATACCACATCGGCGCTGTTCACTGCTGTTTGCGCACTGCTGGGCTGAAGCACTATTTTAGGGCAAGCCTCTAGCCGCGGCCTTGTACAATCCCCGCGAGGGCCCTCGAAAAGACTGGACCCGTTTCCAATAGCCGGTGTGTGTGAAGCCCCCTCCCCACCCCCAACTGGCCCATATTATAGCACGCCACGCCTTATTTCAAGGCCCACGCTGGGCTAGAAGCACTATTTTAGGGAAGCCTCTAGCCGCGGCCTCCTAGAGGTCCCGCGAGGGTCCTCGAAAAGACTGGACACGTTTCCGACAGTCGGAGTGGCTGAGCCCCCCGCCCCACCACCCACAGGCCCAAGGCTATAGCACACGGCCGCCGCCGCCCCCTGTTTCGGGCCTTGCGCCGCTGGGCCAGAAGCACTATTTTAGGGCAAGCCTCTGGCCGCGGCCTCGTACAGGCCCAGCGAGGGCCCTGGTATGGACTAGACACGTTTTCGATAGCCGGAGCGGCTGAACCCCATCCCCACCCCCCACGGGCCCAAGGCTATAGCACGCCGCCGCCGCCCCCTGTTTCTCACCTTGTACCGCTAGGCCAGAAGACTATTTTAGGACAAGCCTCTAGTCGCGGCCATGTACAGGCCCCGCGTGGGACCTTGAAAAGTCTGCAGACCTGCTGACAATGGAGTGGCAGAGCCCCCGCCCCACCCACAGTGCCCTCTATAAAGACGCCGGGCCACAATACCGCCTGATGTTCTCGGCCTCATACCGGGCCAAGCACTATTTTACGGCAAGCTCTGGCTGCTGGCTTGTACAGGCTCAAATGAGGGCCCTGAAAGGACTAGACACGCTTCCGATAACCTGAGTGGCTTGAACCCTCCCACCCCTCACGGGCCCATATAGCACACCGCCGACTGCTGGCCTTGCGCCACTGGGCCAAGCACTATTTTAGGGCAAGCCTCCTGGTCAGTCTCAGAAGGCCCAGCGAGGGGCCATGAAAGGACTGGACCCATTTCCGACAGCCTGAGTGGCTGAACCACCCTCCCCACCCCCCACGAGCCCATATTATAGCACGCCGCCGCCATGCCGCATGCTTGCGCCGCTGAGCTGTACACTATTTTAGGCAGTTTCTCAGCTGGTTTGTACAGGCTCATGAGGGCCCTCGAAAAGACTGGACCCGTTTCCGACAGCCGGAGTGGCTATAGCCCACCGCCCTCGGCGACTATTTCGCGGGCTGCGCAGCTGGGTAGTTCTTGCCATTTTAGGGCAGGCCTCGACAAGAGCCTCCCATCAAGGGCACACGAGGACCCTCGAAAGGACTGTACCTATTTCCGACGCCTGAGCCCCTAACCCCTCCCCAACCCCTCATGGACCAAAGTAGCACACCGACTGTGACTATTTGACGCGCTACCGCCTCAGATTTCTTGCCATTTTAGGGCAGGCCTCTGACCGTAGCCTCCCACTGGGCACACAACGACCCTCGAAAAGACTGTACCCATTTCTGACGGCCAGAGCCACCGAACCCCCGTCCCCAACCCCCTCGGACCAAAGGCGATAGCCCACCGGCCTCGGCGACTATTTCACGCGCTGCACTTCTAGGTATTTCTTGCCATTTTAGGGCAGGCCTCTGACCGTAGCCTCCCACTGGGGACATGAGGACCCTAAAAAAGACTATACCCATTTCCGATGCACAAAGCCCGCGAACCCCCCTACCGAAACCCCGCGGACCAAAGGCTATAGCCCGCCGGCCTCGGTGACAATTTCGCGCGCCGCGCCGCTCGGCATTTCTTGCCATTTTAGGGCAGGCCTCTGACCGTAGACTTCCACTGGGCAGACGAGGCCCCTCAAAAAGACTTGACCCATTTCCGATGCCCAGTGTCCCTGAACCCCCCTCCGCAAACCCTGCGGACCAATGGCTCTAGCCCACCGGCCTCGGCGACTATTTCCCGCAATGTGCTGCTAGGAATTTCTTGGCATTTTAGGGCAGGCCTCTGACCGTAGCCTCCCACTGGGTATACGAGGCCCCTCGAAATGACTGGGCCCATTTCCGACGCCCAGAGCCCCGAACCCCCCTCCCCAACCACCGCGGACAAAAGGCTATAGCCCACCGGCCTTGGCGACTATTTCGTGCGCTGCGCCGCTGGGCATTTCTTGCTATTTTAGGGCATTCCTCTGACCGTAGCCTCCCACTACGCACGTGAGTACCCTCGAAAAGACTGTACCCATTTCTGACGCCCAGTGCCCCCGAACCCCCCTCCCCAACCCCCGCGGGCCACAGGCTATAGCCCACGGTGCATCAAGACTATTTCTGCACATGCCAATGGGAATTTCTTGTCTTTAGGGCAGGCCTATGACCAGAGCTTACCATCGAGAACACGAGGCCCCTCAAAAGATCTGACCCATTTTCATGCCCAGAGCCCCTCAACCCCTCCCAACCATCATCATGGACAAAGGCTATAGCCCACCGCCTAGGCGATTATTTCATGCCGCTGGGCATTTCTTGCTATTTTAGGGCATTCCTCTCACCGTAGCCTCCCAGTACGCACGTGAGGACCCTCGAAAAGACTGTACCCATTTCCGACGCCCAGAGCCCCCGAACCCCCCTCCCCAACCCCCGCGGGCCACAGGTTATAGCCCACGGGGATCGAAGACTATTTCGCGAGTTGTACCGCGGGGCATTTCTTGTCTTTTTAGGGCAGGCCTCTGACCGTAGCTTCCCACTGAGAACACGAGGCCCCTCAAAAAGACTGGACCCATTTCCGATGCCCAGAGCCCCCGAGCCCCCCTCCACAACCCCCGCGGACCAAAGGCTATAGCCCACCGGCCTCGGCGACTATTTCGCGCGCTGCGCCGCTGGGTATTTCTTGCTATTTTAGGGCATTCCTCTAACCGTAGCTTCCGAGAGCGCACGGGAGGACCCTCAAAAAAACTGTACGCATTTCCGACGCCCAGAGCCCCCGAACGCTGCTCCCCAAACCCCGACGGACCAAAGGCTATAGCCCACCAGCCTCGGCGAATATTTGGCGCACTGCGCCGCTGGGCATTTCTTGCCATTTTAGGGAAGGCCTCTGACCGTAACCTCCCACTGGGCACACGGGGCCCCTCGAAAAGACTGGACCTGCCCAATGCTCACACTAACCCTCCCCAACCCTCAAGGACCAAAGGCTATAGCCCACCGTCTCGGCGATTATTTCACACTTCCGTCAAGGCATTTTTGCCATTTTAGGCAGGCCTCTGACCGTAGCTCTCCTGACCCACACGAGGACCCTCCCATGGGCCTCGTGACTATTTCATGCGCTACCAGCATTTCTTGCCATTTTAGGGCAGGCCTCTGACCGTAGGTTTCGACTGAGCACAGGAGGCCCCTCGAAAAGACTGGACCAATTTTCGATGCCCAGAGCCCCCGAACCCCCCTCCCCAATCCCCACGGACCAAGGGCTATAGCCCACCGCCCTCGGTGACTATTTCGCGGCCTGCGCCGCTGGGCAGTTCTTGCCATTTTAGGGCAGCCCTCTGACCGCAGCCTCCCACTGGGCACACGAGGCTTCTCGAAAAGACTGGACCAATTTCCGATGCCCAGAGCCCCCGAACCCCCCTCTCCAACCCCCGCGGACCAAAGGCGATAGCCCACCGGCCTCGGCGACTATTTCGCGCGCTGCGCCGTTGGGAATTTGATGCTATTTTAGGGCAGGCCTTTGACCGTACGTTTCGACTGAGCACAGGAGGCCCCTCGAAAAGACTGGACCAATTTTCGATGCCCAGAGCCCCCGAACCCCCCTCCCCAATCCCCACTAAGGGGGGCCCACCGCCCCATGACCATTTCGCTGCGCTGGCCACTGCGCTTTACCATTTTAGGGCAGTGCCTCGACCGCAGCCTCCCATCGGGCACACGAGGCTCCATGAAAGACTGACCACCTTCCATGCCCGTGAGCCCCGAACCCCCTCCCAATCCCCACGGACCAAGGGCCATGGCCCACCGCCCCTGACCATTTTCATGGGCCAGCTACTGCAGCTTACCATTTTAGCGCAGGCCTCGACCACAGCCTCCCATCAAGCACACGAGGCTCCACGAAAAGATCGACCAATTTCCGATGCCTGTGAGCCCCCTGAACCCTCCCCAACCCCACGGACCATACTATAGCTACGACTATTTCTGCTGGGCTGCGACAACAAGGCTCAGGTAATTTCCAGGCAGGCCTCACAAGAGCCTCCACTGGGCACACGAGGACCTCGAAGGATCAGTACTTATTTCAAGCCCAGAGCCCTCTAACCCCTCCCCAACCCTCATGGGACCAGTTATAGCACACCGACCCTGGTGACTATTTCCACGCTACTGCTACTGCTCAGATTTCTTGCCATTTTAGGCATGTGCCCACCAGCCTCCCACCTGGGGCACACCACGACCCTCGAAGGACTGTACCCATTGACGCCGAGCCCCCGAACCCCCTAACCCCTGACCAGCATGAGCCCACCGGGCCCATGACTATTTCAGACCGCTATACGCTACATTTCTTGCTATTTTAGGCATTCTCCGATCAGAGCCACCCATCAGGGCATGAGGAAAGTCGAAAAGACTGTACCCATTTCCCACGCCTGTAACCCCTGAACCCTCCCCAACCCCTGCTGACCAAAGGGTATAGCCCACTGCCTTGAATCGTAATTCAAGCGCTGCGTCACTGGTTATTTCTTGTAATTTTAGGGCAGGCCTGACTGCACCTCCCACTCAGGCACACGATGACCCTCGAAAAGACTGTACTATTGACGCCTGTGAGCCCCGAACCCTCCCTAACCCCCGCGGACCACAAGCTATAGCCCACCGGGCTAAGAGACTATTACGCGCGCTGTGTCGCGGTGAATTTCTTGCCTTATTAGGGAAGGCCTATGACCGTAGCTTCCCACTGAGAATACGACGACCCTCAAAAAGACTGGACCCATTTCCGATGCCCAGAGCCCCCGAACCCCCCTCACCAACCCCCGCGGACCAAAGGCTATAGCCCACCGGCCTCGGCGACTATTTTGCGCGCTGCGCCGCTAGGCATTTCTTGCTATTTTAGGGCATTCCTCTAACCGTAGCTTCCCACTGCGCACGTGAGGACCCTCGAAAAAACTTTACACATTTCCGACGCCCAGAGCCCCCGAGGGCCGCTCCCCAACCCCCGACGGACCAAAGGCTATAGCCCACCAGCTTCGGCGAATATTTCGCGCGCTGCGCCGCTGGGCATTTCTTGCCATTTTAGGGAACGCCTCTGACCGTAGCCTCCCACTGGGCACACGAGGCCCCTCGAAAAGACTGGACCCACTTCCAATGCCCAGCGCCCCCGAACCCCCCTCCCCAACCCCCGCGGACCCAAGGCTATAGCCCACCGGCCTCGGCGACTATTTCGCGCGCTCCGCCGCTGGGCATTTCTTTCTATTTTAGGGCAGACCTCTGACCGTACCCTCCCACTGGGCACACGAGGACACTCGAAAGGACTGTACCTATTTCCGACGCCCAGAGCCCCGAAACCTCCCCAACTCCTCACTAACAGTTATAGCCCACGGGCCCAAGCGATTATTTCACTACTGCAATCACGTTGGGTATTTCTTGCTATTTTAGGGCATTCCTCTGACCGTAGCTTCCTACTGTGCACATGAGGACCCTCGAAAAAATTGTACGCATTTCTGACGCCCAGAGCCCCCGAACGCCGCTCCCCAACCCCCGACGGACCAAATGCTATAGCCCACCGTCCTCGGCGACAATTTCGCGCGCTCCGCCGCTTGGTATTTCTTGCCATTTTAGGGTAGTCCTCTGACTCAGAGGTTTCTGGCTGAGCACAGTGAGGCCCTCAAAAGACTGACCACCTCCATGCCTGAGCCCCGAACCCTCCCAACCCCCATGGACCATGGATCATAGCCCCCCGGGCGACTATTTCAGCAAGTCGCGCGCTAGGCGCTTCTGCCATTTTAGGGCAGGCCTCACCATAGCCTCCCATCGGGCACATGAGGCCTCGAAAAGATTGACCCATTTCATGCCTGTAGCCCCGAACCCCCACCCCAACCCCCTCATGACCAGGCTATAGCCCACTGCCTGGCTGATTATTTCAAGGCACTGGTATTTCTTGCTATTTTAGGGCAATCCTCTGACCGTAGCTTCCCACTGCGCACTTGAGGACCCTAAAAAAAACTGTACGCATTTCCGACGCCAAGAGTCCCCGAACGCCGCTCCCCAACCCCCAACGGACCAAAGCCTATAGCCCACCGGCCTCGGCGACGGTTTCACGCGCTGCGCCGCTGGGCATTTCTTGGCATTTTAGGGAAGGCCTCTGACCGTAGCCTCCCACTGGGCACACGAGGCCCCTCGAAAAGACTGGATCCATATCCAATGTCCAGCGTCCAGCCCAACCCCCTCCCAACCCCGCTGGACTCAGTTATAGCCCACCGTCCCCACATGACTATTTCACAGACTACTGGTATTTCTTGCCATTTTAGGGCAGGCTCTGATCAGCCTCCCACTGGGCACATGAGGACACTCGAAAAGACTGTACCCATTTTCGATGCCCTGAGCCCCCGAAACCCCCCCCCCCACCCCATGACCACAGTGCTAGCCCACCGGCCAGAGACATTACGCCACGTGCATGGTGAATTTCTTGCCTTATTAGGGAAGGCCTATGACCGTAGGTTTCCACTGAGCACACGACGCCCCTCGATAACACTGGACCCATTTCCGATGCCCAGGGCCCCTCTGCCCCCGCCAACCTCATGACTTATATAGCCCACCTGCCCTCATGACGGTTTCACGCACAAGGCCACTGGCATTTCTTGGCATTTTAGGGAAGGCCTCTGACCGTAGCCTCCCACTGGGCACACGAGGCCCCTCGAAAAGACTGGACCCATATCCAATGTCCAGCGCCCCCGAACCCCCCTCCCCAACCCCCGCGGACCAAAGGCTATAGCCCACCGACCTCGGCGACTATTTCACGCGCTGCACTTCTGGGCATTTCTTGCCATTTTAGGGCAGGCCTCTGACCGTAGCCTCCCACTGGGCACTTGAGGACCCTAAAAAAGACTATACCCATTTCCGATGTCTAAAGCCCGCGAACCCCCCTACCGAACACTCGCGGACCAAAGGCTATAGCCCGCCGGCCTCAGTGACTATTTCGCGCACTGCGCTGTTGGGCATTTCTTCCCATTTTAGGGCAGGCCTCTGACCGTAGCCTCCCACTGGGCACACGAGGCCACTCAAAAATATTGGACCCATTTCCGATGCCCAGTGTCCTTGAACCCCCCTCCGCAACCCCTGCGGACCAATGGCTCTAGCCCACTGCCTCATGACTATTTCAAGCGCCATGTATCATTGGAATTTCTTATTTTAGGCCTCTGACCGTAGCCTCCTACTAGGCATACGAGGCCCCTCGAAATGACTGGGCCCATTTCCGACACCCAGAGCCCACGAAACCCCCTCCCCAACCACCGCGGACAAAAGGCTATAGCCCACCGGCCTCAACGACTATTTCACAAGGCTACTTGGCTGGCATTTTTCTTTCTATTTTATGGCATTCTTCTGACCCATCAGCCTCCCACCGCGCACGTGAGGACTCTCAAAAGACTGTCACCCATTTCTCGACGCCCAGAGCCCCGAACCCTCCCAACCCTCAAGGACCACTGTGCCAGTAGCCCACGGGATCAAGACTATTTTATGACAAAGGCTGGGAATTTCTGCCTTTTTAGGACAGTGCCTCTGACCGTAGGGTTTCAACGAGTACACGAGGCCCCTCGAAAAGACTGACCCATTTCCGATGCCCAGAGCCCCGAACCCTCGACCAAACCCTCACAACTAAAAGCTATAGCGCACTGCCCAGTGTGACTATTTCACAAGGCTGTCACTGGCATTTCTTGTCATTTTAGGCAGGCTCTGATCAGAGCCTCAGACCGGGCACACGAGACCCCTCAAAAAGACTGGACCCATTTCTGACCCCCATTGTCCCTGAACCCCCCTCCCCAACCTCCGTGGAACAGACGCTATAGCCCACCGGCCTCGGAGACTATTTCGCGCGCTGCGCCGCTGGGCATTTCTTGCCATTTTACAGCGCCTCTGACCGTAGCCACCCACTGGGTACACGAGGCCCCTCAAAAAGACTAAACCCATTTCAGACGCCCAGATCCCCCGAACCCCCCTCTCCAACCCCCGCGGACCAAAGGCTATAGCCCACCAGCCTCGGTGACTATTTCGGGCGCTGCGCCGCTGGGCATTTCTTGCCATTTTAAAGCAGGCCTCTGACCGTAGCCTCCCACTGGACATACGAGGCCCCTTGAAATGACTGGACCCATTTCCGATGCCCAGAGCCCCCGAACCCCCATCCCCAACCCCCACGGACTAAAGGCTATAGCCCACCGGCCTCGGCGACTATTTCGCGCGATGCGCCGCTGGGAATTTCTTACCATTTTATTGCAGGCCTCTTACCGTAGCCTCCCACTGGACATATGAGGCCCCTTGAAATGACTGGACCCATTTCCGACGCCCAGAGCCCCCGAACCCCCATCCCCAACCCATAGCCCACCATATTCACCCACCTCGGCGATTATTTCGCCTCACAACGCAAGGCGCTCTAGCCATTTTATGGCCTCCCGTCAGAGGCCTCCCACTTGGTACACTAGGCCCCTAGAAAAGATTGAACTCATTTCCGACACCCAGAGCCCCCGAATCCCCCTTCCCAACCCCCGCGGACCAACGACTATAGCCCACCGGGCTCGGAGACTATTACGCGCGCTGTGCCGCGGGGAATTTCTTGTCTTTTTAGGGCAGGCCCCTGACCGTAGGATTCCACTGAGCACACGAGGCCCCTCAAAAATAATGGACCATTTGCCCATGCCCAGCCCCAACCCCTCCCAACCCTCACAGCACCAAAGCACATAGCCCACCGACCCCTAAGTGATTATTTCATCACAGCGCCGCTTGGTATTTCTTTCCATTTTAGGGCAGGCCTCTAACCGTAGCCTCCCACTAGGCACACGACGATCCTCGAAAAGACTGTACGCATTTCGATGCCTGTGAGCCCCAACCCCTCCTCCCCAACCCCGCTGAACAAGGCTATAGCCCACTGCCCTCATGATCGCTTTCACGCTACGCGCCACTGGGCATTTCTTGCCATTTTAGGGCAGGCTTCTGACCGTAGCCTCCGAATGGGCACACGACGCCCCTCGAAATGACTCGACCCATTTCCGATGCCCAGAGCCCCCGAACCCCCACCAACCCCCGCGGACCAAAGGCTAAAGCCCACCCACCTCGAAGACTATTTCGCGCGCAGCGCCACTTGGCATTTCTTCCCATTTTAAGGCAGGCCTCTGACCATAGCCTCCCACTGGGCACACGACGACCCTCGAAAAGACTGTACCCATTTCCGACACCCAGAGGCCCTGCACCCCCCTCCCCAACCCCGACCAGCGTATAGCCCCACCTGGACTATTTCGCGCGATGCGCCGCCGGGAATTTCTTATCGTTTTTTAATGCAGGCCTATGACTGTAGCCTCCAACTGGGCATACGAGGCCCCTCGAAATGACTGGGCCCATTTCCGACGCCCAGAGCCCCCGAACGCCCCTCCCCAACCCCCGCGAACCACAGGCTATAGCCGACCGAGCCAGGAGACAATTACGCGCGCTGTGCCGCGGTGAATTTCTTGTCTTATTAGGGCAGGCCTATGACCGTAGGTTTCCACTGAGCACACGACGCCCCTCGAAAAGACTGGACCCATTTCTGATGCCCAGAGCCCCCGAACCCCCCTCCCCAACCCCCGCAGACCAAAGGCTATATCCCACAGACCTCGGCGACTATTTCACGCGCTGCGCTGCTGGGCATTTTATTGCCATTTTAGGGCAGGCCTCTGACTGTAGCCTCCCACTGGGCACACGAGGACCCTAAAAAAGGCTATACCCATTTACGATGCCCAGAGTCTCATGAACCCTCAAGGACCAAAGGTTATAACTCACGGCCAGGACTATTCACAGACTGTCACTGGCATTTCTTGCCATTTTAGGACAGGCCTTTGACCGTAGCCTCCCACTAGGCATACGAGGCCCCTCGAAATGACTGGACCCATTTCCGACGCCCAGTGTCCCTGAATCTCCCTCCGCAACCCCCGCGGACCAATGGCTCTACCCACCGGCTTCGGCGACTATTTCGTGCCATGTCCTGCTGGGAATTTCTTGCCATTTTAGGGCAGGCGTCTGCCCGTAGCCTACCACTAGGCATACGAGGCCCCTCGAAATGACTGGGCCCATTTCCGACACCCAGAGCCCCCGAACGCCCCTCCCCAACCCCCGCAACCACGTCTATAGCCCACCGGGCTAGGAGACTATTACGCGCGCTGTGCCGCGGTGAATTTCTTGCCTTATTAGGGCAGCCCTTTGACCGTAGGTTTCCACTGAGCACACGACGCCCCTTGAAAAGAGTGGACCCATTTCCGATGCCCAGAGCCCCCGAACCCCCCTCCCCAACCCCCGCAGACCAAAGGCTATAGCCCACCGACCTCGGCGACTATTTCACCCGCTGCGCTGCTCGGCATTTCTTGCCATTTTAGGGCAGGCCTCTGACCGTATCCTCCAACTGGGCATACGAGGCCCCTCGAAATGACTGGGCCCATTTCCGACGCCCAGAGCCCCCGAACCCCCCTCCCCAACCCCTCATGGACAAAGTCTATCGCCCACCGCCCGGCGATTATTTCACAAGGCTGGGTATTTCTTGCTATTTTAGGGCAATCCTCTGACCGTAGCTTCCCACTGCGCACTTGAGGACCCTAAAAAAATTGTACGCATTTCCGACGCCAAGAGTCCCCGAACGCCGCTCCCCAACCCCCAACGGACCAAAGGCTATAGCCCACCGGCCTCGGCGACGGTTTCACGCGCTGCGCCGCTGGGCATTTCTTGGCATTTTAGGGAAGGCCTCTGACCGTAGCCTCCCACTGGGCAAACGAGGCCCCTCGAAAAGACTGGACCCATATCCAATGTCCAGCGCCCCCCCAACCCCCCCCCCAACCCTCATGGGACCAGGTTATAGCCCACCGTCCCCATGACTATTTCACAGACTCCGCTGGGTATTTCTTGCCATTTTAGGGCAGGCCTCTGACCGTAGCCTCCCACTAGGCACACGACGACCCTCGAAAAGACTGTACCCATTTTCGATGCCCAGAGCCCCCGAAGCCCCCTCCCCAACCCCGCGGACCACAGGCTATAGCCCACCGGGCTAGGAGAATATTACGCGCGTAGTGCCGCGGTGAATTTCTTGCCTTATTAGGGAAGGCCTATGACCGTAGGTTTCCACTGAGCACACGACGCCCCTCGATAACACTGGACCCATTTCCGATGCCCAGAGCCCCCGAAGCCCCCGAAGCCAACCCCCGCGGACCACAGGCTATAGCCCACCGACCTCGGCGACTATTTCACGCGCTGCACTTCTGGGTATTTATTGCCATTTTAGGGCAGGCCTCTGACCGTAGCCTCCCACTGGGCACATGAGGACCCTAAAAAAGACTATACCCATTTCCGATGTCTAAAGCCCTCGAACCCCCTACCGAACACTCGCGGACCAAAGGCTATAGCCCGCCGGCCTCAGTGACTATTTCGCGCACTGCGCCGCTGGGCATTTCTTCCCATTTTAGGGCAGGCCTCTGACCGTAGCCTCCCACTGGGCACACGAGGCCCCTCAAAAATACTGGACCCATTTTCGATGCCCAGTGTCCTTGAACCCCCCTCCGCAACCCCTGCGGAGCAATGGCTCTAGCCCACCGGCCTCGGCGACTATTTCGCGCCATGTACTGCTGGGAATTTCTTGGCATTTTAGGGCAGGCCTCTGACCGTGGCCTCCTACTAGGTATACGAGGCCCCTCGAAATGACTGGGCCCATTTCCGACACCCAGAGCCCTCGAACCCCCCTCCCCAACCACCGCGGACAAAAGGCTATAGCCCGCCGGCCTCAGTGACTATTTCGCGCGCTACGCTGCTGGGCATTTCTTTCTATTTTATGGCATTCCTCTGACCGTAGCCTCCCACTGCGCACGTGAGGACTCTCAAAAAGACTGTACCCATTTCTGACGCCCAGAGCCCCCGAACCCCCCTCCCCAACCCTCGCGGACCACAGGCTATAGCCCACGGGGATCGAAGACTATTTCGCGCACAGTGCCGTGGGGAATTTCTTGCCTTTTTAGGACAGGCCTCTGACCGTAGGTTTCCAACGAGTACACGAGGCCCCTCGAAAAGACTGGACCCATTTCCGATGCCCAGAGCCCCCGAACCCCCGACCGAAACCCCGCGAACCAAAAGCTATAGCGTACCGGCCTAGGTGACTATTTCGCGCGCTGCGCCGCTGGGCATTTCTTGTCATTTTAGGGCAGGCCTCTGACCGTAGCCTCCCACTGGGCACACGAGACCCCTCAAAAAGACTGGACCCATTTCTGACGCCCATTGTCCCTGAACCCCCCTCCCCAACCCCCGTGGAACAGACGCTATAGCCCACCGGCCTCGGAGACTATTTCGCGCGCTGCGCCGCTGGGCATTTCTTGCCATTTTAGGGCAGGCCTCTGACCGTAGCCACCCACTGGGTACACGAGACCCCTCAAAAAGACTAAACCCATTTCAGACGCCCAGATCCCCCGAACCCCCTCTCCAACCCCCGCGGACCAAAGGCTATAGCCCACCATCCTCGGCGACTATTTCGGGCGCTGCGCCGCTGGGCATTTCTTGCCATTTTAAAGCAGGCCTCTGACCGTAGCCTCCCACTGGGCACACGACGAACCTCGAAAAGACTGTACCCATTTCCGACACCCAGAGCCCCTGAACCCCCCTCCCCAACCCCCGCGGACGAAAGGCTATAGCCCACCGGCCTCGGCGACTATTTCGCGCGATGCGCCGCTGGGAATTTCTTACCATTTTAGGGCAGGCCTCTTACCGTAGCCTCCCACTGGACATACGAGGCCCCTTGAAATGACTGGACCCATTTCCACGCCTGAGCCCCGAACCCCTCCCCAACCTCGGGACTAAAGGCTATAGCCCACCGACCTCGATTATTTCGCTTCCTCAAGCAAGGCGCTTCTAGCTATTTTAGGGGTGCCTGTCCGTAGCCTCCCACTTGGTACACTAGGCCCCTAGAAAAGATTGAACTCATTTCCGACACCCAGAACCCCCGAATCCCCCTTCCCAACCCCCGCGGACCAACGACTATAGCCCACCGGGCTCGGAGACTATTACGCGCGCTGTGCCGCGGGGAATTTCTTGTCTTTTTAGGGCAGGCCCCTGACCGTAGGATTCCACTGAGCACACGAGGCCCCTCAAAAATACTGGACCATTTCTGATGCCCAGCGCCCCCGAACCCCCCTCCCCAACCCCCGCGCACCAAAGGCTATAGCCCACCGACCTCGGTGACTATTTCGCGCGCTGCGCCGCTTGGTATTTCTTTCCATTTTAGGGCAGGCCTCTAACCGTAGCCTCCCACTAGGCACACGACGATCCTCGAAAAGACTGTACGCATTTCCGATGCCCAGAGCCCCCGAACCCCCCTCCCCAACCCCGCGGACCAAAGGCTATAGCCCACCGGCCTCGGCGACTGTTTCACGCGCTGCGCCACTGGGCATTTCTTTCCATTTTAGGGCAAGCCGTTGACCGTAGCCTCCGAATGGGCACACGACGCCCCTCGAAATGACTCGACCCATTTCCGATGCCCAGAGCCCCCGAACCCCCGCCAACCCCCGCGGACCAAAGGCTAAAGCCCACCCACCTCGAAGACTATTTCGCGCGCTGCGCCGCTTGGCATGTCTTGCCATTTTAAGGCAAGCCTCTGACCATAGCCTCCCACTGGACACGACGACCCTCGAAAAGACTGTACCCATTTCCGACACCCAGAGGCCCTGCACCCCCCTCCCCAACCCCCGCGAACCAAAGGGTATAGCCCACCGGCCTCGGCGACTATTTCGCGCGATGCGCCGCCGGGAATTTCTTATCGTTTTTTAATGCAGGCCTATGACTGTAGCCTCCAACTGGGCATACGACCCCCTCGAAATGACTGGGCCCATTTCCGACGCCCAGAGCCCCCGAACACCCCTCCCCAACCCTCACAACCATGTGCTATAGCCCACCGAGCTGTGAGATAATTACGCTGCTGTGTCATGTGAATTTCTTGTCTTATTAGGGCAGGCCTATGACCGTAGGTTTCCACTGAGCACACGACGCCCCTCGAAAAGACTGGACCCATTTCCGATGCCCAGAGCCCCCGAACCCCCCTCCCCAACCCCCGCAGACCAAAGGCTATATCCCACGGACCTCGGCGACTATTTCACGCGCTGCGCTGCTGGGCATTTTATTGCCATTTTAGGGCAGGCCTCTGACCGTAGCCTCCCACTGGGCACACGAGGACCCTAAAAAAGGCTATACCCATTTACGATGCCCAGAGTGAACCCTCATGACCAAAGTTTATAGCCCGGCCTCAGGACTATTCCACAGATCTGCACTTGGCATTTCTTGCCATTTTAGGACAGGCCTTTGACCGTAGCCTCCCACTAGGCATACGAGGCCCCTCGAAATGACTGGACCCATTTCCGACGCCCAGTGTCCCTGAATCTCCCTCCGCAACCCCCGCGGACCAATGGCTCTACCCACCGGCTTCGGCGACTATTTCGTGCCATGTCCCTGGAATTTCTTGCCATTTTAGGGTAAAAGGCCCGCCTCAGAGCTCACCACTAGGCATACGAGGCCCTCGAAATGACTGGCCCATTTCACACCTGAGCCCCCGAACGCCCCTCCCTACCCCTCAACCACGCCTATAGCCCACCTGCCAGAGACTATTACGATGCCACTGCGTCATGTGAATTTCTTGCCTTATTAGGGCAGCCCTTTGACCGTAGGTTTCCACTGAGCACACGACGCCCCTTGAAAAGAGTGGACCCATTTCCGATGCCCAGAGCCCCCGAACCCCCCCCCCCCAACCCCCGCAGACCAAAGGCTATAGCCCACCGACCTCGGCGACTATTTCACGCGCTGCGCTGCTGGGCATTTCTTGCCATTTTAGGGCAGGCCTCTGACCGTAGCCTCCCACTGGGCATACGAGGCCCCTCGAAATGACTGGGCCCATTTCCGACGCCCAGAGCCCCCGAACCCCCCTCCCCAACCCCCGCGGACAAAAGTCTATCGCCCACCGGCCTCGGCGACTATTTCGCGCGCTGCGCCGCTGGGTATTTCTTGCTATTTTAGGGCATTCCTCTGACCGTAGCCTCCCACTGCGCACGTGAGGACCCTCGAAAAGACTGTACCCATTTCCGACGCCTGAGCCCCGAACCCCCTCCCCAACCTCATGGACCACACAAAGTAGCCAACGGGATCGACGACTATTTCTGCATGCAGTCAGCGGGGTATTTCTTGCCTTTTTAGGGCAGGCCTCTGACCGTAGGTTCCCACTGAGAACACGAGGCCCGTCAAAAAGACTGGACGCATTTTCGATGACCAGAGTCCCCGAACCCCCCTCCCCAACCCCCGCAGAACAGACGCTATAGCCCACCGGCTTCGGCATCTATTTTGCGCACTGCGCCGTGGGGTATTTCTTACAATTTTAGGGCAGGCCTCTGACCGTAGCCTCCCACTGGCACATGAGAACCCTCGAAAAGATTGGACCCATTTCTTATGCCCAGAGTCCCTGAAACCCCCTCCCCAACCCCCGCGGAACATACACTATAGCCCACCGGCCTCGGAGACTATTTCGCATACTACGCCGCTGGGCATTTCTTGCTATTGTAGGACATTCCTCTGACCGTAGCCTCCCACTGCGCACGTGAGGACCCTCGAAAAAACTGTACCCATTTTCGATGCCCAGAGCCCCCGAACCCCCCTCCCTAACCCCCGCGGACCAAAGGCTATATCCCACCGGCCTCGGCGATTATTACGCGCGCTGCGCTGATGGGCATTTCTTGCCATTTTAGGGCAGGCCTCTGACCGTAGCCTCCCACTGGGCACACAAGGCCCTCTAAAATACTGGACCCATTTCTGATACCCAGAGCCCCCGAATTCCCTCCCCAACTCCCGCGAAACAATGGCTATAGCCCACCGGCCTCGGCGTACAATTTCGCGCGCTGCGCCGCTGGGTATTTCTTACCATTTTAGGGCAGGCCTCTGACTGTAGCCTCCCACTGGGCACACGAGGCCCTCTAAAATACTGGACCCATTTCCGATGCCTAGAGCCCCCGAACTCCCCTCCCCAACCCCTCATGGACCAAAAGTCAGAGGCCCACCGGCTGTTATTTCGGCCTCCGCTGGGCATTTCTTGCCATTTTAGGGCATGCCACTGACCGTAGCCTCCCACTGGGCACACAAGGACCCTCGAAAAGACTGGACCCATTTCCGGCACCCAGAGCCCCCGAACCCCCCTCCCCAACCCCCGCGGTCAAAGGGCTATAGCCCACTGGCCTCGGCGACTGTTTTGCACTGTGTCGCTGGGTATTTCTTTCCATTTTAGGGCAGGCCTCTGACCGTAGCCTCCGACTGCGCACATGAGAATCTTCGAAAAGACTGTACTGATTTCTGACACCCAGAACCTCCGAACCCCCCTCCCCAACCCCTACGGACCAAAGGCTATAGCCCACCGGCGTCGGTGACTATTTCTCGTGCTGCGCCGCTGGGCATTTCTTGCCATTTTAGGGCATGCCACTGACCGTAGCCTCCCACTGGGCACACGAGGACCCTCGAAAAGACTGGACCCATTTCCGGCACCCAGAGCCCCCGAACCCCCCTCCCCAACCCCCGCGGACTAAAGGCTATAGCCCACTGGCCTCGGCGACTATTTTGCACTGTGCCACTGGGTATTTCTTTCCATTTTAGGGCAGGCCTCTGACCGTAGCCTCCCACTGCGCACGTGAGGACCCTCAAAAAAACTGTACCCATTTTCGATGCCTGTGAGCCCCGAACCCCTCCCTAACCCCTCATGACCAAAGGCTATAGCCCACTGCCCTTGCTGATTATTACGCTATACTGATGGGCATTTCTTGCCATTTTAGGGCAGGCCTCTGACCGTAGCCTCCCACTGGGCACACAAGGCCCTCTAAAATACTGGACCCATTTTTGATACCCAGAGCCCCCGAACTCCCCTCCCCAACTCCCGCGAAACAATGGCTATAGCCCACCGGCCTCGGCGAAAATTTCGCGCGCTGCGCCGCTGGGTATTTCTTGCCATTTTAGGGCAGGCCTCTGACTGTAGTCTCCCACTGGGCACACGAGGCCCTCTAAAATACTGGACCCATTTCCGATGCCCAGAGCCCCCGAACTCCTCCCAACCCCGCATGGACCAAAGGTCAGAGCCCACCAAGGCTGGCGGTTATTTCATGACTCCGCTGGCATTTCTTGCCATTTTAGGGCATGCCACTGACCGTAGCCTCCCACTGGGCACACGAGGGCCCTCGAAAAGACTGGACCCATTTCCGGCACCCAGAGCCCCCGAACCCCCCTCCCCAACCCCCGCGGACTAAGGGCTATAGCCCACTGGCCTCGGCGACTATTTTGCACTGTGCCGCTTGGTATTTCTTTCCATTTTAGGGCAGGCCTCTGACCGTAGCCTCCGATCACAAGACATGAGAATCTTCGAAAAGACTCATCGATTTCTCGACACCTGTAACCCCCAACCCCTCCCCAACCCCCGCGGACCAAAGGCTATAGGGCAGGCCTCTGACCGTAGCCCCCACTGGGAACACGAGGACCCTTGAAAAGACTGGACCCCTGTCTAATGCCCAGAGCCCCCGAACCCCCCAATCCAACCCCCGCGGACCAAAGGCTATACCCCACCAGCTTCAGCGACTATTTCGCGCGCTGTGCCGCAGCGCATTTCTTCCCATTTTAGGGCAGGCCCTTGACCGTAGCCTCCCGCTAGGCACATGAGGACCCTCGAAAAGACTGTACCCATTTCTGACGCCCAGAGCCTCCGAACCCCCCTCCCCAACCCCCGCGGAATAAAGGCGATAGCCCACCGGCTATGGCGACTATTTCGCACGCTGCGCTGCTGGGTATTTCTTGCTATTTTAGGGCAGGCCTTTGACCATAGCCTCCCACTGGGCACACGAGGACCCTCAAAAAGACTGGACCCATTTCCGATGCCCAGAGCCCCCAAGCCCCCTCCCCAGCCCCCGCGGCTAGCTATAGTTCACTGGCCTGCCGACCATTTCACAGACCGCGTCACTGTGTATTCTTTCCATTTTAGGGTGGGTATCTGACCGTTGCCTCCCACTGGGCACACGAGGGCCCTTGAAAAGACTATACCCATTTTCGACGCCAAGAGCCCCCTAACCTCGTCCCCAACCTCCGCGGACCAAAGGCTATAGCCCACCGGCCTCGGCGACTATTTTGCGCCCTGCGCCGCTGGGCATTTCTTACCATTTTAGGGCAGGCCTCTGACCGTAGCCTCCGACTGGGCACACGAGGACCCGCGAAAAGACTGGACCCATTTCTGATGCCCAGAGCCACCAAACCCCCCTCCCCAACCCCTGCTGGCCAAATGCTAAAGCCCACCGGCCACGGTGACTATATCTTGCCATTTTAGGGTGGGCATCTGGTCGTAGCCTCCCACTGGGCACACGAGGCCGCTTGAAAAGACTGTACCCATTTTCGACGCCCAAAACCCCCTAACCGCCTCCCCAACCTCCGCGGACCAAAGGCTATAGCCCACCGGTGTCGACCATTATTTAACGCGCTGCGCCGCTGGGCATTTCTTGCCATGTTAGGGTAGGCCTCTGACCGTAGCCTCCCACTTGGCGCACGAGGACCCTCGAAAAGACTGTAGATATTTCCGACACCCAGAGCCCCCGAACCCCCCTCCCCAACCCCCGCGGACCAAAGGCTATGGCCCACCGGCCTCGGCGGCTATTTATCGCGCTTCGCCTCTGGTCATTTCTCGCCATTTTAGGGCAGGCCTCTGACTGTAGGCTCCCACTAGGCACACGAGGACCCTCGAAAAGACTGTACCCATTTCTGACGACCAGAGCCCCCGAACCCCCCTCCCCAACCCCCGCCGACCAAAGGCTATAGCCCACCGGCCACGGCGACTTTTTCGGGCGCTGCGTCAGTGGGTATTTCTTGCCATTTCATGGCAGGCCTCTGACCGTAGCCTCCCACTGGGAACACGAGGACCCTCGAAAAGACTGTACCCATTTCCAATGCCCAGAGCCCCCGAACCCCCCTCCCCAACCTCCGCGGACCAAAGGCTATAGCCACGATTATTTCAAGGCCACAACAAGACTGCATTTCTTGCCATGTTAGGGTAGGCCTCTGACCGTAGCCTCCTACTGGGCACACGAGGACCCTTGAAATGACTTTAGATATTTCCGATGCCCAGAGTCCCCGAACCCCCCTCCCCAACCCCCGCGGACCAAAAGCTATGGCCCACCGACCTCAGCGACTATTTCGCGAGCTGCGCCGCCAGGCATTTCCTACAATTTTAGGGCATGCTTCTGACCGTAGCGTGCCACCGGGCGCACGAGGACCCTCGAAAAGACTGGACCAATTTCTGACGCCCAGAGCCCCGGAACCACCTCCCCAACCCCCGCGGACCAAAGGCTATAGGCCACCAGCCTCCATGATTATTTTGCAAGGCTGCCAATAGGGTATTTCTTGCCATTTTTACACGCCTGACCAGAGCCTCCCACCGGGCATGTGAGGACCTCAAAAGACTGGACCCATTTCCGACCCCCAGTCTCAACCCCTCCCAACCCCTCATGCTGACCAAAGGTCAGAGCCCACCGGCCAAGAATTATTTCATGGCTCGCCACTGGCATTTCTTGCCATTTTAGGGCAGGCCTCTGACCGTAGCTTCCCACTAGGCACACGAGGACCCTAAAAAAGGTTGTACCCATTTTTGACGACCAGAGCCCCGAACCCAGTTCCCCAACCCCCGCTGACCAAAGGCTATAGCCCAACGGCCTCGGGGACTATTTCGCGCGCTTTGCCACTGAGCATTTCTTGCCATTTTACGGCAGGCCTCTGACCGTAGCCTCCCACTGGGCACACGAGGACCTCGAAAAGACTGTACCCATTTCCGATGCCCAGAGCCCCCGAACCCCGCTCCCCAACCTCCGCGGACGAAAGGCTATAGCCCACCGTTGTCGGTGGCTATTTCGCGTGCTACGCCACTGGGTATTTCTTGCCATTTTAGGGCAGGCCTCTGACCGTAGGCTCCCACTGGGCACATGAGGGCCCTCGAAAAGACTGGACCCATTTCCGATGGCCAGAGCCCCCGAACCCCCCTCCCCAACCCCCGCGGACCAAAGGCTATAGCCCATCGGCCTCGGCGACTATTTCGTGCACTGCGCCGCTGGGTATTTCTTGCAATTTTAGGGTAGGCCTATCACCGTAGCCTCCCACTGGGCACACGAGCCCCCTCAAAAAGAATGTACCCATTTCCGACGCCCAGAGGCCCCGAACCCCCTTCCCCAACCCCCGCGGGCCAAAGGCTAATGCTCACCAGCCACGGCGACTATTTTGCGCACTGCGCCGCTGGGTATTTCTTGCAATTTTAGGGTAGGCCTATCACCGTAGCCTCCCACAGGACACACGAGGACCCTCGAAAAGACTGGACCCATTTTCGATGCCCAGAGCCCCTGAACCCCCATCCCCAACCCCCGCGGACCAAAGGCTGAGCACACGAGGCCCCTCAAAAATATCGACCACTGGCTGTAGAGTCACCAAACCCCCCTCCCCAACCCCTGCGGGCCAAATGCTATAGCCCACCGGCCTCGGCGACTATTTCTCGTGGTGTGCCGCTGAGTATTTCTTGCCATTTTAGGGTAGGCCTCTGACCGTAGCCTCCCACTGGTCACATGAGGACCCTCGTAAAGATTGTACCCATTTCCAATCCCCAGAGTCCCCGAACCCCCCTCCCCAACCCCCGCGGACCAAAGGCTATAGCCCACCGGCCTCGGCTGACACTCTCACAAGGCCATATTGCAGCATTTCTTGCCATTTTAGGGCAGGCCTCTGCCGTAGCCTCCCACTGGGCACACGAGGACCCTTGAAAAGACTGTACCCATTTCTGATGCCCAGAACCCCCGAACCCCCCTCCCCAACCCCCGCGAACCAAAGGCTATAGCCCACCGGCCTGGACAACTATTTCGCGCGTTGCGACGCTGGGTATTTCTTACCATTTTAGGGTAGCCCTCTGACCGTAGCCTCCCACTGGGCACAAGAGGCCCCTTGGAAAGACTGGACCCATTTCCGATGCCCAGAGCCCCCGAACCCCCCTCCCCAACCCCCGCGGACCAAAGGCTCTAGCCCATCGGGCTCGTCGACTATTTCGCGTGCTGTGCCGTGGGGTATTTCTAGCCATTTTAGGGCAGGCCTCTGATCTTACTCTCCCACTGAGCACACGAGGCCCCTGAAAGCGACTGGACCCATTTCCGATGCTCAGAGCCACCAAACCCCCCTCCCCAACCTCTGTGGGCCAAATCCTATAGCCCACCGGCCTCGACGACAATTTCGTGCGCTGCGCCGCTGGGTATTTCATGCCATTTTAGGACATTCCTTAGACCGTAGCCTCCCACTGGACACATGAGGCCCCTCAAAAAGACTGGAGCCATTTCCGATGCCCAGAGCCCCCGAAGCCCGTTCCCTAACCCTCGCGAGACAAAGGCTATAGCCCACCAGCCACGGTGACTATTTCGCGAACTGCGCCACTAGGCATTTCTTGCCATTTTAGGCCAGGCCTCTGACCGTAGCCTCCCGCTGGACTTTCGAGGGCCCTCGAAAAGACTGGACCCATTTATGATGCACAGAACCCCCGACCCCCCTCCCTAACCCCCGCGGACCAAAGGCTATAGCCCACCGGGCTCGGCGACTATTTCGCGTGCTGCGCCGTCGGGCATTTCTTGCCTTTTTAGGGCAGGCCTCTGATCGTACCCTCCCACTAACCACAGGAGGTAACTCAAAAAGACTATACCCATTTCCGATGCCCAGAGTCCCTGAACCCCCCTCCCCAACCCTCACACAATGTTATAGCCTCTGCCTCGGCGACTATATCGCATCCTTTGCCGCTGGGTATTTCTTCCCATTTTAGGGCAGGCCCCTGACCCTAGAATCCCACTGGGTACACGAGGACCCTGGAAAAGATTGGACCCATTTCCGAGGCCCAGAACCCCCGAATCGCCCTCCCCAACCCCCGCGGACCAAAGGCTATAGGCCACCGGCCACGGTGACTATTTCGCGCGCTGCGCCGCTGGGCATTTCTTTCCATTTTAGGCCAGGCCTCTGAACGTAGCCTCCCGCTGGGCACAGGAGGACCCTCAAAAAGACTGTACCCATTTCGATGACCAGAACCCCCGAACCCCCCTCCCCAAACCCCGCGGACCAAAGGCCATAGCCCACCGGGCTCGCCATTATTTCACAGGTGGTCACGCGCAGCTTCTGCTTTTGAGGGCAGGCCTCTGATCGTAGACTCCCACTAACCACAGGAGGCCCCTCAAAAAGACTGGACCCATTTCAGACGCCCAGAGCCCCCGAACCCCCCTCCCTAACCCTCGCGAGCCAAAGGCTATAGCCCACCGGCCACGGTGACTATTTCGCGCACTGCGCCGCTGGGCATTTCTTGCCATTTTAGGCCAGGCCTCTGACAGTAGCCTTCTGCTGGGCACACGAGGACCCTATAAAAGATTGGACCCATTTCCGATGCCCAGAGTTCCCGAACCCCGTTCCCCAACCCCCGCGGACCAAAGGCTTTAGCCCAACGGGCTCGGTGACTATTTCGCGTGCTGCGCCGCAGGGCATTTCTTGCCTTTTTAGGGCAGGCCTCTGACCGTAGCCTCCCACTGGACACATGAGGACCCTCAAAAAGATTGGACCCATTTCTGATGCCCAGAGCCCCCGAACCCCCTTCCCTAACCCTCCCGAGCCAAAGGTTATAGCCCACCGCCCTAGAACTATTTCACGCTCAAGGCCATTGGCATTTCTTTCCATTTTAGGCCAGGCCTCTGAACGTAGCCTCCCTCTGGGAACAGAAGGAACCTCAAAAAGACTGTACCCATTTCAATGCCTGTAACCCCGAACCCCTCCCCAACCCCTCAAGGACTAAAGGCCATAGCCCACTGGCCTGCAAGTATTTGCTCAGGCCACAAGATTTCCTGCCTTTTTAGGGCAGGCCTCTGATCGTAGACTCCCACTAACCACACGAGACCCCTCAAAAACACTGGACCCAATTCTGACGCCCAGAGTCCCCGAACCCCCCCTCCCCAACCCTCGCTAGCCAAAGGCTATAGCCCGTCTGGCCATAAAGGACTATTTCTCACACAAGGTCAGGCATTTCTTGCCCTTTTAGGCCAAGCCTCTGACCGTAGCCTCCCGCTGGGCACACGAGGACCCTCGAATAGACTGGACCCATTTCCGATGCCCAGAGCGCCCAAACCCCCCTCCCCAACCCCCGCGGACCAAAGGCTATAGCCCACCGGCCTGGCTTTATTTCAGGCACACGCTGGCATTTCTTGCCACTTTAGGGAAGGAATCTGACCGTAGCCTCCCACTAACCACACGGGGCCCCTCAAAAAGACTGGACCCATTTCTGAGCTCCAGAAACCCCGAACCCCCCACCCCAACCCTCATGAGCCAGCATAGCTCACTGCCACTTCATGACTATTTCTGCTGCACAGGCGCAAGTGGCATTTCTTGCCTTTTTAGGGCAGGCCTCTGACCGTAGCCTCCCACTGGACACATGAGGCCCCTCAAAAATATTGGACCCATTTCTGATGCCCAGAGCCCCCGAACCCCCATCCCTAACCCTCCCGAGCCAAAGGTTATAGCCCACCGGCCTCGGTAACCATTTCACGCGCTGCGCCGCTGGGCATTTCTTTTCATTTTAGGCCTGGCCTCTGAACGTAGCCTCCCGCTGGGAACAGAAGGAACCTCAAAAAGACTGTACCCATTTCGATGCACAGAACCCCCGAACCCCCCTCCCCAACCCCCGCGGACCAAAGGCCATAGCCCACCGGGCTCGGCAAGTATTTCGCGTTCTGCGCCGCGGCGCATTTCCTGCCTTTTTAGGGCAGGCCTCTGATCGTAGCCTCCCACTAACCACACGAGGCCCCTCAAAAAGACTGGACCCATTTCTGACGCCCAGAGTCCCCGAACCCCCACTCCCCAACCCTCGCTAGCCAAAGGCTATAGCCCGCCGGCCACAGTGACTATTTCGCGCGCTGCGCTGCAGGGCATTTCTTGCCCTTTTAGGCCAAGCCTCTGACCGTAGCCTCCCGCTGGGCACACGAGGACCCTCGAATAGACTGGACCCATTTCCGATGCCCAGAGCCCCCGAACCCCCCTCCCCAACCCCCGCGGACCAAAGGCTATAGCCCACCGGGCTCAGCTTCTATTTCGTGCGCTGCGCCGCCGGGCATTTCTTGCCACTTTAGGGAAGGAATCTGACCGTAGCCTCCCACTAACCACACGGGGCCCCTCAAAAAGACTGGACCCATTTCTGAGCTCCAGAATCCCCGAACCCCCCTTCCCAACCCTCGCGAGCCATATAGGCTCACACACGGCGACTATTTCTGTTGCCAAGCAGGGCATTTCTTGCCTTTTTAGGGCAGGCCTCTGACCGTAGCCTCCCACTGGACACATGAGGACCCTCAAAAAGATTGGACCCATTTCTGATGCCCAGAGCCCCCGAACCCCCTTCCCTAACCCTCCCGAGCCAAAGGTTATAGCCCACCGGCCTCGGTAACCATTTCACGCGCTGCGCCGCTGGGCATTTCTTTCCATTTTAGGCCAGGCCTCTGAACGTAGCCTCCCGCTGGGAACAGAAGGAACCTCAAAAAGACTGTACCCATTTCAATGCCCAGAACCCCCGAACCCCCCTCCCCAACCCCCGCGGACCAAAGGCCATAGCCCATCTGCCTGCAAGTATTTTCAAGGCTCACAGCGCATTTCCTGCCTTTTTAGGGCAGGCCTCTGATCGTAGACTCCCACTAACCACACGAGGCCCCTCAAAAAGACTGGACCCATTTCTGACGCCCAGAGTCCCCGAACCCCCCCTCCCCAACCCTCGCTAGCCAAAGGCTATAGCCCGCCGGCCACAGTGACTATTTCGCGCGCTGCGCTGCAGGGCATTTCTTGCCCTTTTAGGCCAAGCCTCTGACCGTAGCCTCCCGCTGGGCACACGAGGACCCTCGAATAGACTGGACCCATTTTACGAGCCCAGAGCCCCCGAACCCCCCTCCCTAACCCTCGCGAGCCAAAGGCTATAGCCCACCGGCCACGGTGACTATTTCGCGCACTGCGCCGCTGGGCATTTCTTGCCATTTTAGGCCAGCCCTCTGACCGTAGCCTCCTGCTGGGCACACGAGGACCCTTTAAAAGACTGGACCCATTTCTGATGCCCAGAGCCCCCGAACCCCCTTCCCCAACCGCCGCGGACCAAAGGCTTTAGCCCAACGGGCTTGGCGACTATTTCACGTGCTGCGCCGCGAGCCATTTCTTGCCTTTTGAGGGCAGGCCTCTGATCGTAGCCTCCCACTAACCACACGAGCCCCTCAAAAAGACTGAACCCATTTCAGACGCCCAGAGCCCCCGAACCCCCCTCCCTAACCCTCGCGAGCCAAGGGCTATAGCCCACCGGCCACGGTGACTATTTCGCGCACTGCGCCGCTGGGTATTTCTTGCCATTTTAGGCCAGGCCTCTGACAGTAGCCTCCTGCTGGGCACACGAGGACCCTTTAAAGACTGGACCCATTTCCGATGCCCAGAGCCCCCGAACCCCCTTCCCCAACCACCGCGGACCAAAGGCTTTAGCCCAACGGGCTCGGCGACTATTTCTCGTGCTGCGCCGCGGGCCATTTCTTGCCTTATTAGGGTAGGCCTATGATCGTAGCCTCCCACTAACCACACGAGGCAACTCAAAAAGACTAAACCCATTTCCGATGCCCAGAGTCCCCGAACCCCCCTCCCTAACCCTCGCGAGCCAAAGCCTATAGCCCACCGGCCTCAGTGACCATTTCACGCGCTGCGCCACTGGGTATTTCTTGCCATTTTAGGCCAGGCCTCTGACCGTAGCCTCCCGTTGGGCACACGAGGACCCTCGAAAAGACTGGACCCATTTTCGATGCCCAGAGCCCCCGAACCCCCCTCCCCAACCCCCCCGGACCAAAGGCCATAGCCCACTGGGCTCGGCTTCTATTTCGCGCGCTGCGCCGCTAGGTATTTCTTGCCATTTTAGGGAAGGCCTCTGACCGTAGCCTCCCACTAACCACACGAGGCCCTTAAAAAGACTGGACCCATTTCTGACACCCAGAGTCCCCACCGAGCTCGGCGACTATTTCGCGTGCTGCGCCGCGGCGTATTTCTTGCTATTTTAGGGCAGGCCTCTGATCGTAGGCTCCCACTAACCACACGAGGCCCCTCAAAAATACTGGACCCATTTGAGGCTCCCAGAGCCCCCGAGCCCCCCTCCCTAACCCTCGCGAGCCAAAGGCTATAGCCCACCGGCCACGGTGACTATTTCGCGCACTGCGCCGCTGGGCTTTTCTTGCCATTTCAGGCCAGGCCTCTGGCCGTAGCCTCCTGCTGGGCACATGAGGACCCTTAAAATACTGGACCCATTTCCGATGCCCAGAGCCCCCGAACCCCTTTCCCCAACCCCCGCGGACCAAAGGCTTTAGCCCAACAGGCTTGGTGACTATTTTGCGTGCTGCGCCGCGGGCCATTTCTTGCCTTTTTGGGGCAGGCCTCTGATCGTAGCCTCCCACTAACCACACGAGGCAACTCAAAAAGACTAAACCCATTTCTGATGCCCAGAGTCCCCGAACCCCCCTCCCTAAACCTCGCGAGCCAAAGGCTATAGTCCACCGGCCTCGGTGACCATTTCACGCGCTGCGGCACTGGGCATTTTTTGAAATTTTAGGCCAGGCCTCTGACCGTAGCCTCCCGCTGGTCACACGAGGACCTTCGAAAAGACTGGACCCATTTTCGATGCCCAGAGCCCCCGAACCCCCCTCCCCAACCCCCGCGGACCAACGGCTATAGCCCACCGGGCTCGGCTTCTATTTCTTACATTTTAGGGAAGGCCTCTGACCGCAGCCTCCCAATAACCACACGAGGCTCCTCAAAAAGACTGGACCCATTTCTGACGCCTAGAGTCCCCGAACCCCACCTCCCCAACCCTCGCGAGCCAAAGGTTATAGGCCGCCGGCCACAGTGACTATTTCGCGCGCTGCGCTGCGCTGCTGGGCATTTCTTGCCATTTTAGGCCAAGCCTCTGATCGTACCCTCCCGCCGGGCACACGAGGCCCCTCAAAAAGACTGGACCCATTTTAGGCTCCCAGAGCCCCCGAGCCCCCCTCCCTAACCCTCGCGAGCCAAAGGCTATAGCCCACCGGCCACGGTGACTATTTCGCGCACTGCGCCGCTGGGCTTTTCTTGCCATTTCAGGCCAGGCCTCTGACCGTAGCCTCCCGCTGGTCACACGAGGACCCTCGAAAAGACTAGACCCATTTTCGATGCCCAGAGCCCCCGAACCCCCCTCCCCAACCCCCGCGGACCAACGGCTATAGCCCACCGGGCTCGGCTTCTATTTCTTACATTTTAGGGAAGGCCTCTGACCGTAGCCTCCCAATAACCACACGAGGCTCCTCAAAAAGACTGGACCCATTTCTGACGCCCAGAGTCCCCGAACCCCACCTCCCCAACCCTCGCGAGCCAAAGGCTATAGCCCGCCGGCCTCGGTGACTATTTCGCGCGCTGCGCTGCTGGGCATTTCTTACCATTTTAGGGCAAGCCTCTGACCGTAGCCTCCCGCCGGGCACACGAGGACCCTCGAAAAGACTGGACCCATTTCCGATGCCCAGAGCCCCCGAACCCCCCTCCCCAACCCCCGCGGACCAAAGGCTATAGCCCACCGGGCTCAGCTTCTATTTCGTGCGCTGCGCCGCTGGGCATTTCTTGACATTTTAGGGAAGGCCCCTGACCGTAGCCTCCCACTAACCACACGAGGCCCCTCAAAAAGACTGGACCCATTTCTGACCCCCAGAGTCCCCGAACCCCCCTCCCCAACCCTCGCGAGCCAAAGGCTATAGCCCACCGGCCACGGCGACAATTTCGCGTGCTGCGCCGCAGTGCATTTCTTGCCTTTTTAGGTCAGGCCTCTGATCGTAGCCTCCCACTAACCACACGAGGCAACACCAAAAGACTAGACCCATTTTTGACGCCCAGAGCCCCCGAACCCCCCTCCACAACCCCAGCGGGCCAAATGCTATAGCCCCCGGCCACGGCGACTTTATCGCGTTCTGTGCCGCTGGGCATTTCTTGCCATTCTAGGGCAGGCCTCTGACCGTAGCATCCCACTGGGCACACTAGGCCCCTCGAAAAGATTGGACCCATTTCCGACGACCACAGCCACCGAACCCTCCTCCCTAACCCTCGCGAGCCAAAGGCTATAGCCCACCGGCCACGGTGACTATTTCGCGCTGCACCGCTGGGTATTTCTCGCTATTTTAGGGCAGGCCTCTGACCGTAGACTCCCACTGGGCACACGAGGACCCTTGAAAAGACTGTACCCATTACGATGCCCAGAACCCCTGAATCCCCCTCCCCAACCCCCGCGGACCAAAGGCTATAGCCCACCGGCCTCGACGACTATTTCGCGCGCTGCGCCGCTGGGTATTTCTTGTCATTTTAGGGCAGGCCTCTGACCGTAGCCTCCCACTAGACACACGAGGCCCCTAAAAAAGACTGGATCCATTTCCGATGCGCAGAGCTCCCGAACCCCCCTCCCTAACCCTCGCGAGCCAAAGGCTATAGCCCACCGGCCACGGTGAATATTTCGCGCTGCGCCGCTGGGTATTTCTCGCCATTTTAGGGCAGGCCTCTGACCGTAGCCTCCCGCTGGGCACACGAGGACCCTCAAAAAGACTGGACCCATTTCCGATGCCCAGAGCCCGCGAACCCCCCTCCCCAACCACCGCGGACCAAAGGCTATAGCCCACCGGGCTCGGCGACTATTTCGCGTGCTGCGCCGCGGGGCATTTCTTGCCTTTTTAGGACAGGCCTCTGATCGTAGCCTGCCACTAACCACACGAGGCAACTCAAAAAGGCTAGACACATTTCCGATGCCCAGAGTCCCCGAACCGCCCTCCCCAGCCCCCGCGGGCCAAATGCTATCGCCCCATGGCCTCGGCGACTATATCGCGTGCTGTTCCGCTAGGCCTTTCTTATCATTTTAGGGCAGGCCTATGAACGTAGGATTCCACTAGGCACACGAGGTCCCTCAAAAAGACTAGACCCATTTCCGACGACCAGAACCATCAAACCCTCCTCCCAAATCCCCGCGGACCAAAGGCTATAGCCCACCGGCCACGGTGACTATTTCGCGCTGCGCCGCTGGGTATTTCTCGCCATTTTAGGGCAGCCCTCTGACCGTAGCCTCCCACTGGGCACACGAGGACCCTTGAAGAGACTGTACCCATTTCGATGCCCAGAACCACCGAATCCCCCTCCCCAACCCCCGCGGACCAAAGGCTATAGCCCATCGGCCTCGGCGACTATTTCGCGCACTGCGCTGCTGAGTATTTTTTGCCATTTTAGGGCAGTCCTCTGACCGTAGGCTCCCACTGGACACAAGAGGCCCCTCAAAAAGACTGGACCCATTTCTAATGCCCAAAGCGCCCAAACCCCCCTCCCTAACCGTCGCGAGCCAAAGGCTATAGCCCACCGGCCACGGTGACTATTTCGCGCGCTGTGCCGATTTGCATTTCATGCCATTTTAGGCCAGGCCTCTGACCGTAGCCTCCCGTTGGGCACACGAGGACCCTCAAAAAGACTGGACCCATTTCCGATGCCCAGAGTCTCCGAACCCCCCTCCCCAACCCTCACAATAAATGTTATAGCCCCTCACCTGACTATATCACAGGTCTGTGCCGATGGGCATTTCTTACCGTTTTAGAGCAGGTCTCTGATCGTTGCCTCCCACTGAGCACACGAGGCCCCTCAAAAAGACTAGACCCATTTCTAATTCCCAGAGTCACCGAACCCCCCTCCCCAACCCCCGCGGGCCAAATGCTATAGCCCCCCAGCCTCGGCGACTATATCGCGTGCTGTGCCGTTGGGCATTTCTTGCCATTTTAGGACAGGCCTCTGACCGTAGCATCCCACTGGGCACATGAGACCCCTCGAAAAGACTGGACCCATTTCCATCGACCAGAGCCACCGAACCCTCCTCCCCAACACCCGCGGACCAAAGGCTATAGCCCAACGGGCTCGGAGACTATTTCGCGTGCTTCGCTGCTGGGCATTTCTTGCCATTTTAGGGCAGGCCTTTGACCGTAGCCTCCCACTGGGCACACAAGGACCCTCAAAAAGACGGTACCCATTTCGACACCCAGAACCCCCGAATCCCCCTCCCCAACCCCCGCGGACCCAAGGCTATAGCCCGCCGGCCTCGGTGACTATTTCACGCGCTGCGCCGCTGGGCATTTCTTGTCATTTTAGGGCAGGCCTCTGACCGTAGCCTCCCGCTGGGCACACGAGGACCCTAGAAAAGACTGGACCCATTTCCGATGCCCAGAGCCCCTGAACCCCCCTCACCAACCCCCGCGAACCAAAGGCTATAGCCCACCGGCCTCGGCAACTATTTCGCGCGCTGTGCCGCTGTGTATTTCTTGCCATTCTAGGGCGGGCCTCTGACCGTAGCCTCCCACTGGGCACATGAGGCCCCTGGAAAAGACTGTAACCATTCCGACGCCTGTAACCCGGAACCCTCCCCAAACCCAAGGACCAAGTTATAGCCCACCTGGCCCACGGGCTATTTCAAGGCTGCACCGGTAGGCATTTCTTGCAATTTTAGGGCAGGCCTCTAACCGTAGCCTCCCACTGGGCACAGGAGGCTACTCGAAAAGACTGGACCCAATTCCGACACCCAGAGGCCCCGAACCGCGCTCCCCAACCCCCGAGGGCTAAAGGCTATAGCCCACCGCCTCGGCAACTATTGCACGCACTGTGCCGCTGTGCATTTCTTGCCATTTTAGGGCGGGCCTCTGACCGTAGCCTCCCACTGGGCACACGAGGCCCCTCGAAAAGACTATACCCATTTCCGACGTGCAGAGCCCCGGAACCCCCCTCCCCAAACCCCGCGGACCAAAGGCTATAGCCCACCGTCCACGGCGGCTATTTCGCGCGCTGCACCGGTAGGCATTTCTTGCCATTTTAGGGCAGGCCTCTGACCGTAGCCTCCCACTGGGCACAGGAGGCTACTCGAAAAGACTGGACCCAATTTCGACACCCAGAGGCCCCGAACCGCGCACCCCAACCCCCGCGGGCTAAAGGCTATAGCCCACCGCCTCGGCAACTATTGCACGCACTGTGCCGCTGTGCATTTCTTGCCATTTTAGGGCAGGCCTCTGACCGTAGCCTCCCACTGGGCACACGAGGCCCCTCGAAAAGACTGTACCCATTTCCGACGCCCAGAGCCCCCGAACCCCCTCCCCAACCCCCGCGGACCAAAGGCTATAGCCCACCGGCCTCGGCGACTATTTCGCGTGTCACTGTATTTCTTGCCATTTTTGGATAGGCCTCTGACCGTAGCCTGCCACTGGGCACACGAGGACCCTCGAAAAGACACTAATCATTTCCGACACCCAGAGCCCCCGAACCCCCCTCCCCAACCCCTGCGGCCCAAAGGCTATAGCCCACCGGGCTCGGAGACTATTTCGCGCGCTGCGTTGATGGGTATTTCTTGCCATTTTAGGGCAGGCCTCTGACTGTAGCCTCCCACTGGGCACATGAGGCCCCTCAAAAAGACTGGACCCAATTCCGAAGCCCAGAACCCCGGAACCCCCCTCCCTAACCCCTGCGGACCAAAGGCTATAGCCCACCGGCCTCGGCGACTTTTTCGCGAGCTGTGCCGCTGGGCATTTCTTGCCATTTTAGGGCGGGCCTCTGACTGTAGCCTCCTGCTAGCCACACGAGGCCCCTCGATAGCACTTGACCCATTTCCGATGCCCAGAGTCCCCGAACCCCCCTCCTCAACCCCCGCGGGTCAAAGGCTATAGCCCACCGGCTTCGGCGACTATTTCGCGCGCTGCGCCGCTAGGTATTTCTTGCCATTTTAGGGCAGGCATTTGACCGTAGCCTCCCACTTGGAACACGAGGCCCCTCAAAAAGAATGGACCCAATTCCGACGCCCAGAGCCCCAGAACCGCCCCCCCAACCCCCGCGGGCTAAAGGCTATAGCCCACCGGCCTCGGCAACTATTTCACGCGCTGTGCCGCTGTGTATTTCTTGCCATTCTAGGGCGCGCCTCTGACCGTAGTCTCCCACTGGGCACATGAGGCCCCTGGAAAATACTGTAACCATTCCGACGCCTGTAACCCCGAACCCTCCCCAAACCCTCATGACCAGGCTATAGCCCACCGTCTGCTGGGTTATTTCAAGGCTGCACGGTAGGCATTTCTTGCCATTTTAGGGCAGGCCTCTGACCGTAGCCTCCCACTGGGCACACGAGGGTACTCGAAAAGACTGGACCCACCTGACACACACCCAGGCCCGAACCGCGCTCTCCAACCCCCGCGGGCTAAAGGCTATAGCCCACCGCCTCGGCAACTATTGCACGCACTGTGCCGCTGTGCATTTCTTGCCATTTTAGGGCGGGCCTCTGACCGTAGCCTCCCACTGGGCACACGAGGCCCCTCGAAAAGACTATACCCATTTCCGACGTGCAGAGCCCCGGAACCCCCCTCCCCAAACCCCGCGGACCAAAGGCTATAGCCCACCGTCCACGGCGGCTATTTCGCGCGCTGCACCGGTAGGCATTTCTTGCCATTTTAGGGCAGGCCTCTGACCGTAGCCTCCCACTGGGCACAGGAGGCTACTCGAAAAGACTGGACCCAATTCCGACACCCAGAGGCCCCGAACCGCGATCCCCAACCCCCGCGGGCTAAAGGCTATAGCCCACCGCCTCGGCAACTATTGCACGCACTGTGCCGCTGTGCATTTCTTGCCATTTTAGGGCGGGCCTCTGACCGTAGCCTCCCACTGGGCACACGAGGCCCCTCGAAAAGACTATACCCATTTCCGACGTGCAGAGCCCCGGAACCCCATCCCCAAACCCCGCGGACCAAAGGCTATAGCCCACCGTCCACGGCGGCTATTTCGCGCGCTGCACCGGTAGGCATTTCTTTCCATTTTAGGGCAGGACTCTGACCGTAGCCTCCCACTGGGCACAGGAGGCTACTCGAAAAGACTGGACCCAATTCCGACACCCAGAGGCCCCGAACCGCGCTCCCCAACCCCCGCGGGCTAAAGGCTATAGCCCACCGCCTCGGCAACTATTGCACGCACTGTGCCGCTGTGCATTTCTTGCCATTTTAGGGCGGGCCTCTGACCGTAGCCTCCCACTGGGCACACGAGGCCCCTCGAAAAGACTATACCCATTTCCGACGTGCAGAGCCCCGGAACCCCCCTCCACAAACCCCGCGGACCAAAGGCTATAGCCCACCGGCCACGGCGGCTATTTTGCGTGCTGCGCCGCTGTGTATTTCTTGCCATTTTTGGATAGGCCTCTGACCGTAGCCTCCCACTGGGCACACGAGGACCCTCGAAAAGACACTAATTATTTCCGACACCCAGAGCCCCCGAACCCCCCTCCCCAACCCCTGCGGCCCAAAGGCTATAGCCCACCGGGCTCGGAGACTATTTCGCGCGCTGCGTTGATGGGTATTTCTTGCCATTTTAGGGCAGGCCTCTGACTGTAGCCTCCCACTGGGCACATGAGGCCCCTCAAAAAGACTGGACCCAATTCCGACCCCCAGAACCCCCGAACCCCCTCCCTAACCCCTGCGGACCAAAGGCTATAGCCCACCGGCCTCGGCGACTTTTTCGCGAGCTGTGCCGCTGGGCATTTCTTGCCATTTTAGGGCGGGCCTCTGACTGTAGCCTCCCACTGGGCACATGAGGCCCCTCAAAAAGACTGGACCCAATTCCGACGCCCAGAGCCCCCGAACCCCCCTCCCCAACCCCCGCGGGCCAAAGGCTAAAGCTCACCGGCCACGGCGACGATTTCGCGTGCTGCGCCGCTAGGAATTTCTTGCCATTTTAGCGCAGGCCTCTGACCGTAGCCTTCCACTGGGCACACGAGGCCCCTCGAAAAGGCTGGACCCATTTCTGATGCCCAGAGCCCCTGAACCCCCCTCCCCAACCCCCGCGGAACAAAGGCTATGGCCCACCGACCTCGGCGACTATTTCTCCCATTGTGCCGCTGGGTATTTCTTGCCATTTTAGGGCGGACCTCTGACCGTAGCCTCCCACTGGGCACACGAGGCCCCTGGAAAACACTGCACCCATTTCCAATGCCCAGAGTCCCCGAACCCGCTCCCCAACCCCCGCGGCCCAAAGGCTAAAGCCCACCGGCCACGGCGACAATTTCGCGCGTTGCGCCGCTGGGCATTTCTTGCCTTTTTAGGGCAGGCCTCTGATTGTAGCCTCCCACTAGGTACACGAGGACCCTCGAAAAGTCTAGACCCATTTCCGACGCCCAGACCCCCGAACCGCCCTCCGAAACCCCCGCGGACCGTAGGCTATAGCCCACCGGCCTCGGCGACTATTTCGCGCGCTTTGCCGCTGGGCATTTCTTGCCATTTTAGTTAGGGCGTCCGACCGTAGCCTACAACTGGGCAAACGAGGCCCCTCGAAAACACTAGACCCATTTCCGATGCCCAGAGTCCCCGAACCCCCCTCCCCAACCCCCGCGGTCCAAAGGCTAAAGCCCACCGGCCACGGCCTCCCACAGGCCCCCCGAGGGCCCTCGAAAAGACTGAACCCCTTTCCGACAGCCCGACTGGCCGAACCACCTCCCCACCCACTACGGGCCCAAGGCTAGCTGCGCTCACAGATGCGGCTGGCTGTAAGCACTATTTTAGGGCAAGCCTCTGGCCGCGGCCTCCCACAGGCCCCCCGACGGCCCTCAAAAATACTGGACCCCTTTCCGACAACCCGACTGGCCGAACCCCCCTCCCCACCCCCCACGTGCCCAAGGCTATAGCACACCGCCCCCGCCCCCTGTTTCGAGCCTTACGCCGCTAGGACAGAAGCACTATTTTAGGACAAGCCTCTGGCAGCGGCCTCCCACAGGCCCCCCGAGGGCCCTCGAAAAGACTGAACCCCTTTCCGACAGCCCGACAGGCCGAACCCCCCTCCCCACCCCCAACGTGCCCAAGGCTATAGCACACCGCTCCCGCCCCCTGTTTCGAGCCTTGCGCCGCTGGGACAGAAGCACTATTTTAGGGCAAGCCTCTGGCCGCGGCTTCCCACAGGCCCCCCAAGGGCCCTCGAAAAGATTGGACCCCTTTTCGACAACCCGACTGGCCGAACCCCCATCCCCACCCCCCACGGGCCCAAGGCTATAGCACACCGCCGCCGCCCCCTGTTTCGAGCCTTGCGCCGATGGGCCAGAAGCACTATTTTAGGGCAAGCCTCTGGTCGCGGCCTCCCACAGGCCCTCCGTGGGCCCTCAAAAAGACTGACCCCTTTCCGACAGCCCGATTGGCCGAACCCCCCTCCCCACCCCCCACGACCCCAAGGCTATAGCACACCGCTCCCGCCCCCTGTTTCGAGCCTTGCGCCGCTGGGACAGAAGCACTATTTTAGGGCAAGCCTCGCCACATAGCCCCCGAGGGCCCTCGAAAAGACTGGACCCCTTTCCGACAGCCCAACAGGATGAGCCCCCCGCCCCCGCCCCCGCGGGCCAAAGGCTATAGCACCCCGCCTCACTGCTTCGCCTGCGCCACTGGGACAAGCACTATTTTAGGTAAGCTCGTCATGGCCTCCCAGAGGCCCCCCGAGGGCCCTCGAAAAGACTGGACCCCTTTCCGATAGCAGGACTGGCCGAACCCCCCTCCCCACCCCCACGGGCCAAAGGCTATAGCCACCACCCCCGCCCCCTGTTTCGCGCCTTGCGCCGCTGGGACAGAAGCACTATTTTAGGCAAGCCTGGTCGCTTGCCACAGTTCTGAGGGCCCCCGAAAAGACTGGACCCCTTTCCGACAGCCCAACAGGATGAGCCCCCCACCCCCGCTGGGCCCAAGACTATAGCGCGCCCCGCCGCCTGTTTGCGCCTGCGCTACTGGGCCAGAAGCACTACTTTAGGGCAAGCCACTGGCCGCGGCCTCCCACAGGCCCCCCGAGGGCCCTCGAAAAGACTGAACCCCTTTCCGACAGCCCGACTGGCCGAACCCCCCTCCACACCCCCCACGGGCCCAAGGCTATAGCACACCGCCCGCCTGCCACAGATTGCGCACTGCGCTGGGCCAAGCACTATTTTAGGCAAGCCTGCCTCGGCCTCCCACAGCCCCATCGAGGGCCCACGAAAAGACTGAACCCCTTCCGACAGCCCGACGACCGAACCCTCCCCACCCACTACGGGCCCAAGGCATAGCACCCGCCATCGCCCCTGGCCACAGCGGCTGGGCTAAGCACTATTTTTGGGCAAGCCTCTGGCTGCGGCCTCCCACAGGCCCCCCGAGGGCCCTCAAAAATACAGGACCCCTTTCCGACAACCCGACTGGCCGAACCCCCCTCCCCACCCCCCACGTGCCCAAGGCTATAGCACACCGCCCCCGCCCCTTGTTTCGAGCCTTGCGCCGCTAGGACAGAAGCACTATTTTAGGACAAGCCTCTGGCCGCGGCTTGCCACAGGCCCCCCGAGGGCCCTCGAAAAGACTGGACCCCTTTCCGACTGCCCAACTGGATGAACCCCCCTCCCCACCCCCCGCGGGCCCAAGGCTATAGGACACCGCCGCCGCCCCCTGTTTTGCGCCTTGCGCCGATGGGCCAGAAGCACTATTTTAGGGCAAGCCTCTGGCCGCGGCCTCCCACAGGCCCCCCAAGGGCCCTCGAAAAGACTGGACCCCTTTCCGACAGCCCGACTGGCCGAACCTCCCTCCCCACCCACTACGGGCCCAAGGCTATAGCACCCCGCCATCGCCCCCTGTTTCGCACATGCGTCGCTGGGCCAGAAGCACTATTTTAGGGCAAGCCTCTGACCAAGGCCTCCCACAGGCCCCCCGAGGGCCCTCAAAAAGACTAGACCCCTTTCCGACAACCCGACTGGCCGGACCCCCCTCCCCACCCCCCACGGGCCCAAGGCTATAGCACACCGCCGCCGCCCCCTGATTTGTGCCTTGCGCCGAGGGGCCAGAAGCACTATTTTAGGGCAAGCCTCTGGCCGCGGCCTCCCACAGGCCCCCCAAGGGCCCTCGAAAAGACTGGACCCCTTTCCGACAGCCCGACTGGCCGAACCCCCCTCCCCACCCCCCACGGGCCCAAGGCTATAGCACACCGCCCCCCCCCCCGGGTTCGCGCCGTGCGCCGCGGGGCCAGAAGCACTATTTTAGGGCAAGCCTCTGGCCGCGGCCTCCCACAGGCCCCCCGACGGCCCTCGTAAAGACTGAACCCCTTTCCGACAGGCCGAACCCCCTCCCCACCCACAACGTGCCCAAGGCTATAGCACACCGCCCCCGCCCCCTGTTTCGAGCCTTGTGCCGCTGGGACAGAAGCACTATTTTAGGGAAAGCCTCTGGCCGCGGCTTCCCACAGGCCCCCCAAGGGCCCTCGAAAAGACTGGACCCCTTTTCGACAACCCGACTGGCCGAACCCCCATCCCCACCCCCCACGGGCCCAAGGCTATAGCACACCGCCGCCGCCCCCTGTTTCGAGCCTTGCGCCGATGGGCCAGAAGCACTATTTTAAGGCAAGCCTCTGGTCGCGGCCTCCCACAGGCCCTCCGAGGGCCCTCAAAAAGACTGACCCCTTTCCGACAGCCCGACTGGCCGAACCCCCCTCCCCACCCCCACGTCCCCAAGGCTATAGCACACCGCTCCCGCCCCCTGTTTGGAGCCTTGCGCCGCTGGGACAGAAGCACTATTTTAGGGCAAGCCTCTGGCCGCGGCTTGCCACAGGCCCCCCGAGGGCCCTCGAAAAGACTGGACCCCTTTCCGACAGCCCAACAGGATGAGCCCCCCTCCCCACCCCCCGCGGGCCCAAGACTATAGCACACCGCCCCCGCCCCCTGTTTCGCGCCTTGCGCCGCTGGGACAGAAGCACTATTTTAGGGTAAGCCGCTGGCCGCGGCCTCCCAGAGGCCCCCCGAGGGCCCTCGAAAAGACTGGACCCCTTTCCGATAGCCCGACTGGCCGAACCCCCCTCCCCACCCCCACGGGCCCAAGGCTATAGCACACCGCCCCCGCACCCTGTTTTGTGCCTTGCGCCGATGGGCCAGAAGCACTATTTTAGGACAAGCCTCTGGCCGCGGCTTGCCACAGGCCCCCCAAGGGCCCTCGAAAAGACAGGACCCCTTTCCGATAGCCCGATTGGCCGAACCCCCCTCCCCACCCCCCACGGGCCCAAGGCTATAGCACACCGCCCCCGCCCCCTGTTTCGCGCCTTGCGCCGCTGGGACAGAAGCACTATTTTAGGGGAAGCCACTGGCCGCGGCCTGCCACAGGCCCCCCGAGGGCCCTCGAAAAGACTGGATCCCTTCCGACAGCCCGACTGGCCGAACCCCCCTCCACACCCCCTACGGGCCCAAGGCTATAGCACACCGCCCCCGCCCCCTGTTTCGCGCCTTGCGCCGCTGGGCCAGAAGCACTATTTTAGGGCAAGCCTGTGGGCGGTGCATACGAGTGGCCCCCCGAGGGCCCTCGAAAAGACTGGACCCCTTTCCGATAGCCCGACTGGCCGAACCCCCCTCCCCACCCCCACGGGCCCAAGGCTAGCGTGTGCCTTGCGCCGATGGGCCAGAAGCACTATTTTAGGACAAGCCTCTGGCCGCGGCTTGCCACAGGCCCCCCGAGAGCCCTCGAAAAGACAGGACCCCTTTCCGATAGCCCGATTGGCCGAACCCCCCTCCCCACCCCCCACGGGCCCAAGGCTATAGCACACCGCCCCCGCCCCCTGTTTCGCGCCTTGCGCCGCTGGGACAGAAGCACTATTTTAGGGCAAGCCACTGGCCGCGGCCTCCCACAGGCCCCCCGAGGGCCCTCGAAAAGACTGGATCCCTTCCGACAGCCCGACTGGCCGAACCCCCCTCCCCACCCCCTACGGGCCCAAGGCTATAGCACGCCGCTGGGCCAGAAGCACTATTTTAGGGCAAGCCTCTGGCCTCGGCCTCCCACAGGCCCCCCGAGGGCCCTCGAAAAGACTGAACCCCTTTCCGACAGCCCGACTGGCCGAACCACCTCCCCACCCACTACGGGCCCAAGGCTATAGCACCCCGCCATCGCCCCCTGTTTCGCGCATGCGTCGCTGGGCCAGAAGCACTATTTTAGGGCAAGCCTCTGGCCGCGGCCTCCCACAGGCCCCCCGAGGGCCCTCAAAAATACTGGACCCCTTTCCGACAACCCGACGAACCCTCCCACCCCCACGGGCCCACAGCACACCGCCACCGCCTCTGTTGTGCCTCATGCACGATGGGCCAAGCACTATTTTAAGGCAAGCCTCGGGCGGGCGCCTGGCACAGGCCCCCCAAGGGCCCTCGAAAGGAATGGACCCCTTTCCGATAGCCCGACTGGTCAACCCCTCCCCACCCCCACGGGCGAAGGCTATAGCACACCGCCTCGCCTCTTTCGCCGCCGGGCCAGAAGCACTATTTTAGGGCAAGCCTCCGGCCGCGGCATCCCACAGGCCCCCCGAGGGCCCTCGAAAAGACTGAACCCCTTTCCGACAACCCGACTGGCCGAACCCCCCTCCCCACCCCCCACGTGCCCAAGGCTATGGCACACCGCCCCTGCCCCCTGTTTCGAGCCTTGCGCCGCTGGGACAGAAGCACTATTTTAGGACAAGCCACTGGCCGTGGCTTCCCACAGGACCCCCGAGGGCCCTCGAAAAGACTGGACACCTTTCCGACTGCCCGACTGGATGAACCCCCCTCCCCACTCCACGCGGGCCCAAGGCTATAGCACACCGCCCCCGCACCCTGTTTCGCGCCTTGTGCCGCTGGGACAGAAGCACTATTTTAGGGCAAGCCTCTGGCCGCGGCCTCCCACAGGCCCCCCGAGGGTCCTCGAAAAGACTGGACCCTTTCCGACAGCCTGACTGGCCGAACCCCCCCGCCTACCCCCTACGGGCCCAAGGCTATAGCACACTGCCCCCGCCCCCTGTTTCGCGGCTTGCGCCACTGCGACAGAAGCACTATTTTAGGGCAAGCCTCTGGCCGTGGCCTCCCACAGGCCCCCCGAGGGCCCTCGAAAAGACTGGACCCCTTTCCGACAGCCCGACTTGCCGAACCCCCCATCCCCACCCTCCACGGGCCCAAGACTATAGCACACCGCCTCCGCCCCCTCTTTCGCGGCTTGCGCCGCTGGGCCAGAAGCACTATTTTAGCTCAAGGCTCTGTCCACGGCCTCCCACAGGCCCCCCGAGGGCCCTCGAAAAGACTGGACCCCTTTCCGATAGCCAGACTGGCCGAACCCGCCTCTCCACCCCCTACGGGCCCAAGGCTATCGCACACCGCCCCCGCCCCCTCTTTTGCGCCTTGGGCCGCTGGGCCAGAAGCACTATTTTAGGGCAAGCCTCTGGCCGCGACCTCCCACAGGCCCCCCGAGGGCCCTTGAAAAGACTGGACCCCTTTCCGACAGCCCGATTGGCCGAACCCCCGTCCCCACCCCCCACGGGCCCTAGGCTATAGCACACCGCCCCCGCCCCCTCTTTCGCGCCTTGAGCCGCTGGGCCAGAAGCACTATTTTAGGGTAAGCCTCTGGCCGCAGCCTCCCACAGGCCCCCCACGGGCCCTCGAAAAGACTGGACCCCTTTCCGACCGCCCGATTGGCCGAATCCCCCTCCCCACCCCCTACGGGCCCAAGGCTATCGCACACCGCCCCCGACCCCTCTTTCGCGCCTTGGGCCGCTGGGCCAGAAGCACTATTTTAGGGCAAGCCTCTGGCCGCGACCTCCCACAGGCCCCCCGAGGGCCCTTGAAAAGACTGGACCCCTTTCCGACAGCCCGATTGGCCGAACCCCCGTCCCCACCCCCCACGGGCCCTAGGCTATAGCACACCGCCCCCGCCCCCTCTTTCGCGCCTTGAGCTGCTGGGCCAGAAGCACTATTTTAGGGTAAGCCTTTGGCCGCAGCCTCCCACAGTCCCCCCACGGGCCCTCGAAAAGACTGGACCCCTTTCCGACCTCCCGATTGGCCGAATCCCCCTCCCCACCCCCAATGGGCCCAAGGCTATAGCACACCGGTGCCGCCCCCTGTTTCGTGCCTTGCGCCGATTGGCCAGAAGCACTATTTTAGGGCAAGCCTCTAGCAACGGCATCCCACAGGCCCCCCAAGGGCCCTCGAAAAGACTGGACCCCTTTCCGATAGCCCGACTGGTCGAACCCCCCTCCCCACCCCGCACGGGCCCAAGTCTATAGCACACCTCCCCCTCCCCCTCTTTCGCGCCTTGCGCCGCTGGGCCAGAAGCACTATTTTAGGGTAAACCACTGGCCGCGGCCTCCCACAGGCCCCCCGAGGGCCCTCGAAAAGACTGGACCGCTTTCCGACAGCCCGATTGGCCGAACCCCTGTCCCCACCCTCTACGGGCCCAAGGTTATAGCACACCGCCACCGCCCCCTCTTTCGAGGCTTGCGCCGCTGGGCCAGAAGCACTAGTTTAGGTCAAGGCTCTGGACACGGCCTCCCACAGGCCCCCCGAGGGCCCTCAAAAAGATTGGACCCCTTTCCGACAACCCGACTGGCCGAACCCCCCTCCCCACCCCCAACGGGCCCAAGGCTATAGCACACCGGTGCCGCCCCCTGTTTCGTGCCTTGCGCCGATTGGCCAGAAGCACTATTTTAGGGCAAGCCTCTAGCAGCGGCATCCCACAGGCCCCCCAAGGGCCCTCGAAAAGACTGGACCCCTTTCCGATAGCCCGACTGGTCGAACCCCCCTCCCCACCCCGCACGGGCCTAAGGCTATAGCACACCGCCCCCGCCCCCTCTTTCGCGCATTGCGCCAATGGGCCAGAAGAACTATTTTAGGACAAGGCTCTGGCTGCGGCCTCCCACAGGCCCCCCGAGGGCCGGCGAAAAGACTAGAGGCCTTTCCGATAGCCCGACTGGCCGAACCCCCCTCCCCACCCCCCACGGGCCCAAGGCTATAGCACACCGCCCCCGCCCCCTGTTTCGCGCCTTGCGCCGCTGGGCTAGAAGCACTATTTTAGGGCAAGCCTCTGGCCGCGGCCTCCCACAGGCCCCCCGAGGGCCCTCGAAAAGACTGGACCCCTTTCCGACAGCCCGACTGGCCGAACCCCCCTCCCCACCCCCCATAGGCCCAAGGCTATAGCACACCGCCCCCGCCCTCTCTTTCGCGCCTTGCGCCGCTGGGCCAGAAGCACTATTTCAGGGCAAGGCTCTGGCCGCGGCCTCCCACAGGCCCCCCGAAGGCCGTTGAAAAGACTGGAGCCCTTTCCGATAGCCCGACTGGCCGAACCCCCCTCCCCACCCCCCACGGGCCCAAGGCTATAGCACACCGCCCCCGCGCCTTGCGCCGCTGGGCCAGAAGCACTATTTTAGGGCAAGCCTCTGGCCGCGGCCTCCCACAGGCCCCCCGAGGGCCCTCGAAAAGACTGGACCCCTTTCCGACAGCCCGACTGGCCGAAACCCCCTCCCCACCCCAACGGGCCCAAAGCGAAATGCCACCGCCCCCGCCCCCTCTTTCGCGCCTTGCGCCGCTGGGCCAGAAGCACTATTTTAGGGCAAGCCTCTGGCCGCGGCCTCCCACAGGCCCCCCGAGGGCCCTCGAAAAGACTGGACCCCTTTCCGACAGCCCGACTGGCCGAACCCCCCTCCCCACCCCCCACGGGCCCAAGGCTATAGCACACCGCCCCCGCCCCCTCTTTCGCGCCTTGCGCCGCTGGGCCAGAAGCACTATTTTAGGGCAAGCCTCTGGCCGCGGCCTCCCACAGGCCCCCCGAGGGCCCTAGAAAAGACTGGAGCCCTTTCCGATAGCCCGACTGGCCGAACCCCCCTCCCCACCCCCCACGGGCCCAAGGCTATAGCACACCGCCCCCGCCCTCTATTTCGCACCTTGCGCCGCTGGTCCAGAAGCAATATTTTAGGGCAAGCCTCTGGGCGCAGCCTCCCACAAGACCCCCGAGGGCCCTCAAAAAGACTGGACCCCTTTCCGACAGCCCGACTGGCCGAACCCCCCTCCCCACCCCCCACGGGCCCAAGGCTATAGCACACCGCCGCCGCCCCCTGTTTCGTGCCTTGCGCCGATGGGCCAGAAGCACTATTTTAGGGCAAGCCTCTGGCCGCGGCCTCCCACAGGCCCCCCAAGGGCCCTCGAAAAGACTGGACCCCTTTCCGATAGCCCGACTGGCCGAACCCCCCTCCCCACCCCCCACGGGCCCAAGGCTATAGCACACCGCCCCCGCCCCCTCTTTCGCGCCTTGCGCCGCTGGGCCAGAAGCACTATTTTAGGGCAAGCCTCTGGCCGCGGCCTCCCACAGGCCCCCCGAGGGCCGTCGAAAAGACTGGAGCCCTTTCCGATAGCCCGACTGGCCGAACCCCCCTCCCCACCGCCCACAGGCCCAAGGCTATAGCACACCGCCCCCGCCCTCTATTTCGCGCCTTGCGCCGCTGGGCCAAAAGCACTATTTTAGGGCAAGCCTCTGGGCGCGGCCTCCCACAGGTCCCCCAAGGGCCCTCAAAAAGAGTAGACCGCTTTCCGACAGCCCGATTGGCCGAACCCCCATCCCCACCCCCCACGGCCCTAGGCTATAGCACACCGCCGCCGCCCCCTCTTTCGCGCCTTGCGCCGCTGGGCCAGAAGCACTATTTTAGGGTAAGCCTCTGGCCGCGGCCTCCCACAGGCCCCCGGAGGGCCCTTGAAAAGACTGGACCCCTATCCGATAGCCAGACTGGCCGAACCCGCCTCCCCACCCCCTACGGGCCCAAGGCTATCGCACACCGCCCCGCCCCCTCTTTCGTGCCTTGGGCCACTAGGCCAGAAGCACTATTTTAGGGCAAGCCTCTGGCCGCGGCCTCCCACAGGCCCCCCGAGGGCCCTTGAAAAGACTGGACCCCTTTCCGACAGACCGATTGGCCGAACCCCCCTCCCCACCCCCCACGGGCCCTAGGCTATAGCACACCGCCCCCGCGCCCTTTTTCGCGCCCTGCGCCGCTGGGCCAGAAGCACTTTTTTAGGGTAAGCCTCTGGCCGCGGCCTCCCACAGGCCCCCCACGGGCCCTCGAAAAGACTGGACCCCTTTCCGACAGCCCGACTGGCCGAACCCCCCTCCCCATCCCTACGGGCCCAAGGCTATAGCACACAGCCCCCGCCCCCTCTTTCGCTACATGCGCCACTGGGCCAGAAGCACTATTTTAGGGCAAGCATTTGGCTGCGGCCTCCCACAGGCCCCCCGAGGGCCCTCGAAAAGACTGGACCCCTTTCGGACAGCCCGACTTGCAGAACCCTCCATCCCCACCCCCCACGGGCCCAAGGCTATAGCACACCGCCCTCGCCCCCTCTTTCGCGCCTGCTGGGCTGGGCACTATTTTGGGCAAGCCTCGTCAGGCCTCCCACAGGTCCCCCGAGGGCCCTCAAAAAGACTAGACCGCTTTCCGAAAGCCCGATTGGGCGAACCCCCGTCCCCACCCCCCACGGGCCCCAGGCTATATCACACCGCCCCTGCCCCCTCTTTCGCGCCTTGCGCCGCTGGGCCAGAAGCACTATTTTAGGGTAAGCCTCTGGCCGCGGCCTCCAACAGGCACCCGGAGGGCCCTCGAAAAGACTGGACCCCTATCCGATAGGCAGACTGGCCGAACCCGCCTCCCCACCCCCTACGGGCCCAAGGCTATCGCACACCGCCCCGCCCCCTCTTTCGTGCCTTGGGCCGCTGGGCCAGAAGCACTATTTTAGGGCAAGCCTCTGGCCGCGGCCTCCCACAGGCCCCCCGAGGGCCCTTGAAAAGACTGGACCCCTTTACGACAGCCCGATTGGCCGAACCCCCCTCCCCACCCCCCACGGGCCCTATGCTATAGCACACCGCCTCGCCTTTTTCGCGCCTGCGCCTGGGCCAAGCACTTTTTAGGTAAGCCTCTGTCATGCCTCCCACAGGCCCCCCACGGGCACTCGAAAAGACTGGACCCCTTTCCGACAGCCTGACTGGCCGAACCCCCCTCCCCATCCCTACGGGCCCAAGGCTATAGCACACAGCCCCCGCCCCCTCTTTCGCGACATGCGCCACTGGGCCAGAAGCACTATTTTAGGGCAAGCATTTGGCCGCGGCCTCCCACAGGCCCCCCGAGGGACCTCGAAAGGACTGGACCCCTTTCCGACAGCCCGACTTGCCGAACCCTCCATCCCCACCCCCCACGGGCCCAAGGCGATAGCACACCGCCCCCGCCCCCTCTTTCGCGCCTTGCGCCGCTGGGCCAGAAGCACTATTTTTGGGCAAAACTCTATCCACGGCCTCCCACAGGTCCCCCGAGGGCCCTCAAAAAGACTAGACCGCTTTCCGAAAGCCCGATTGGGCGAACCCCCGTCCCCACCCCCCACGGGCCGTAGGCTATATCACACCGCCCCTGCCCCCTCTTTCGCGCCTTGCGCCGCTGGGCCAGAAGCACTATTTTAGGGTAAGCCTCTGGCCGCGGCCTCCCACAGGCCCCCGGAGGGCCCTCGAAAAGACTGGACCCCTATCCGATAGCCAAACTGGCCGAACCCGCCTCCCCACCCCCTACGGGCCCAAGGCTATCGCACACCGCCCCGCCCCCTCTTTCATACCTTGGGCGGCTGGGCCAGAAGCAGTATTTTAGGGCAAGCCTCTGGCCGCGGCCTCCCACAGGCCCCCCGAGGGCCCTTGAAAAGACTGGACCCCTTTCCGACAGCCCGATTAGTCGAACCCCCCTCCCCACCCCCCACGGGCTCTAGGCTATAGCACACCGCCCCCGCACCCTTTTTCGCGCCTTGAGCCACTGGGCCAGAAGCACTCTTTTAGGGTAAGCCTCTGGCCTCGGCCTCCCACAGGCCCGCCACGGGCCCTCGAAAAGACTGGTCCCCTTTCCGATAGCCCGACTGGTCGAACCCCCCTCCCCACCCCCTACGGGCCCAAGGCTATAGCACACAGACCCCGCCCCTCTTTCGCGACATGCGCCACTGGGCCAGAAGCACTATTTTAGGGCAAGCATTTGGGCGCGGCCTCCCACAGGCCCCCCGAGGGCCCTCGAAAAGACTGGATCCCTTTCCGACAGCCCGACTTGCCGAAACCTCCATCCCCACCCCCGACGGGCCGAAGGCTACAGCACACCGCCCCCTCCCCCTGTTTCGCTCCTTGCTCCGATGGGCCAGAAGCACTATTTTAGGTTAAGCCTCTGGCCGCGGCCTCCCACAGGCCCCCCGAGGGCCCTCGAGAAGACTGGACCCCTTTCCGATAGCCCGACTGGCCGAACCCCCCTCCCCACCCCCCACGGGCCCAAGGCTATAGCACACCGGCCCCGCCCCCTCTTTCGCGCCTTGCGCCGCTGGGCCAGAAGCACTATTTTAGGGCAAGCCTCTGGCCGCGGCCACCCACAGGCCGCCCGAGGGCCCTTGAAAAGACTGGACCCCTTTCTGACAACCCGACTGGCCGAACCCCCCTCCCCACCCCCTACGGGCCCAAGGCTATAGCACAATGCCCCGCCCTGCTTCGACCTTGGGCCACGCGCCAGTATATTCATTTTGTGGCAAGCCACTCGTCATGGCCTCCCACAGGCCCCCCGAGGGCCCTCGAAAAGATTGGACCCCTTTCGGACAGCCCGACTGGCCGAACCCCCCTCCCCAACCCCTACGGGTCCAGTCTTTTTGAGGGGCCACGTCTGCCCAGTGGGATACTACGGCCAGAGGCCTGCCCTAAAATGGCAAGAAATGCCCAGCGGCGCAGCGCGCGAAATAGTCGCCAAGGCCGGTGGGCTATAGCCTTTGGTCCGCGGGGGTTGGGTAGGGGGGTTCGGGGCCTCCGGCTGGAAATGGGTCCTTTTCTGAGGGTCATCGTAGCCCAGTGAGGCTACGGTAGAGGCCCGCCTAAAATGGCAAGAAATACCCAAGCGCAGTCAGGCAAATAGGTGACAAGGGTCGGTGGGCTATAGCCTTTGGTCCGCGGGGGTTGGGGATGGGTGTTCGGGTGTTCTGGGCGTCGGAAATGGGTACAGTCTTTTCGAGGGTCGTCGCAAGCCCAGTGGGAGGCTACAGTCAGAGGCCTGCCCTAAAATGGAAAGAAATGCCCAGCGGAGCTGTGCGCGGAATAGTCGCCGAGGCCGGTGGGCTGTAGCCTTTGGTCCGCGGGGGTTAGGGGGGCTACGATCGGAGGCCTGCCCTAAAATGTCAAAAAATGCCCAGCGTCGCAGCGCACGAAATAGACACCGAGGTCGGTGGGCTATAACGTCTATTCTCATGGGGGGTTCTGGGACGCTTACGCCGGAAATGGGTCCAGCCTCTGAGGGGCCTCTGTGTGGTCACGGGAAGCTACGGTCGAGGCCCGTAAAGGCAAGAAATGCCCGGCAAGACAGCGTGAAATAGGCGCCGAGTCCTGGGCCATAGGCTGTGGGTCCATGGGGTCAGAGGGGGTTCAGGGCCTGCATCGGAAATGGCATGCCTTTTCGAGGGTCCTCGTGTGCCCAGTGGGAGGCTACGGTCAGAGGCCTGCCCTAAAATTGCAAGAAATACCCAGCGGCACAGCGCGCGAAATAGTCGCCGAGGCCAGTGGGCTATAGCATTTGGTCCGCAGGGTTTGGAGAGGGGGGTTCGGGGGCTTTGGGCATCAGAAATGGGCACAGTCTTTTTGAGGGGCCTCGTGTGCCCAGTGGGAGGCTACGGTCAGAGGCCTGCCCTTAAATGGCAAGAAATGCCAACCGGAGCAGCGCGCGAACTAGTCACCGAGGCCGGTGGGCTATAACCTTTCGTCCGCGGGGGTTGGGGAGGGGGGTTCGGGGGATCTGGGTGTCAGAAATGGGCATAGTCTTTTCGAGGGTCCTCATGTACCCAGTGGGAGGCTACGGTCAGAGGCACGACCTAAAATGTCAATAAATACCCAGCGGCACAATGCGCGAAATAGTCGCCAAGGCCGGTGGGCTATAGCCTTTGGCCCGCGGGGGTTGGAGAGGGGGTTCAAGGACTCTGGGCATCGAAAATGAGTCCAGCCTTTTTGAGGGTCCTCGTGTGCTGCTGGAGCCTACAGTACGAGGCCTGCCCTAAAAAGGCAGAAGAAATGCCCACAAGCGCAGTGAAATAGTCTCCGAGGTCCGCGGCTATGCTCTGTCTGCTGGGGTTGGGTCAGGGGGTTCGGGGACTCTTGGCATCGGATATGGGTCTATTCTTTTTGAGGGGCCTCGTGTGCCCAGTGGGAGACTACGGTCAGAGGCCCGCCCTAAAATGGGAAGAAATACCCAGCCAGCTGCACACAAATAGTCTGCCGAGGCTGACATAGCCTTTTGGTCCATGGGGCTGGGGAGGGGCCGGGGCTCTGGGCCACAAGTAAGGCACAGCTTTTTCTGAGGGCCCTCGTGGGCCCAAACTGGAGGCTACCTGTCAGAGGCACGACCTAAATGGCAAAAGAAATGCACAAAAGGCACACCATGAATAGTCGCTAACGCCGGTGGGCTATAGCCTGTCCTGCTGGGCTGGGAGGGGTTCTGGGACCTCAAATGAATGGGTCCATCCTTTGAGGGTCCTCTGTGCTCATGGAACCTACATTCAGAGGCCTGCCCTAAAAAGGTAAGAAAAGCTCACAGCGCAACACAAATAATCTCCGAGGCCTTGCGGCCAGCATCTGTCTCACTGGGTCAGAGGTCTGGGACCCGGGGCATTGGGAACCCGGGTCCAGCTGAGGCCACGGTGCCCAGCTGGGGCGGATACCACGTGCACGAGGCCGCCTTCCCAAAATGGCAAGAATGCCCAGCTGCCGCAATACCGAAATAGTCGCCAAGGCCTGGTATAGCCTTCGTCCCTGGGTCAGGAGGAGGTCTGGGGCCTGGGCATCGAAATGGGTCCAGCTTTTAGGGGCCACGGTGCCCAAATGGAGGCTACTGTAGGAGGCCCGCCCCTAAATGCAAGAAATACCCATGCGGCGCAGAAGGCATAAATAAAGTTAAGGTGCCAAGGGGCCTGTGGGCTAACTGCCTTGGTCCACGGGGATGGGGTCTGTTCTCGGGCTACCGGAAATGGGTAGCTCTTTTCAAGGGCCTGCCGCAAGCCTGCTGGGAGGCTACGGCCGAGGTTCGCCCAAAATGGAAAGAAATGCCCAGCTGGAGGCGTCATGGAATAGTCGCCGAGGCCGGTGGGTCGTAGCCTGGTCCATGGTTGGGGTTCTGGGGTTCCGGGCGCCGTAAACGGCATGTACATTTTTCAAGGCCTTTCGTAGCCCAATGGGAGAATACGGTAAGAGGCCTGCCCTAAATGACAGAGAAATACACTAAATGAAAGCACAAATAGTCACCGAGGTCAAAGCGGGCTATAGAAGGTCTGTCTCATGGGGTTGTGAGGGGGGTTCAGGACTCCTGCGCCGTAAATGGTCCAGTCTTTGAGGGGCCCTCGTAGCCCACTGGAAGACTACGGCCGTCGAGGCCCGCCCTAAATGACAAGAAAATGCCCAACAAGGCCATGAATAGTCTCCTGGGAGGCTGGGCTACATAGACTGCTCCGGTTGGGCCTGGGAGGGGTTCGGGACCTGGGCCATAGCCTTTGGTCCAGCAGAGCTGGGAGGGGCCTGGGGCCTGGTGTCGAATGGGCACTGCCAGAGGGCCCCTGTAGCCTGAGTGAGGCTACAATGAGGCACGACCTAAATGGCAAGAAATGCACAATGCAAGACAACGCCAAATTGTCGCCAAGGCTGTGGCTACAGCCTTTTGGCCCGATGGGTGTTGGGAGGTCTGGGACTCCTCGGGAGTCGGAAATGGGTCCAGCTCTTTTCGAGGGTCATCGGTGCAGCCATGGGAGGCTACGGCCTGAGGCCGCCCTAAATGGAAAAAATGCCCAACAAGAAGACACTAAATAGTCGCCGAGGCCTGGGGCTATAGCTGTCTGCTCATGGGGTTGGGAGGGGGTCTGGGACCTTGGCATCGGATATGGGTCCGCTTTTTGAGTGGCCTGTGGTCATGGAGGCTACACAGAGGCCCCCTTAAAATTACAAGAAATACACAAGCTGCATGTAAATAAAAGCCATGGGCCTGTGGGCTATAGCCTGGTCCACGGGGCCTGGGAGGGAGGTCTGTTCTCAAGGCCGGAAATGGGTACATGCCTTTTCGAGGGTCGCCGCAGTCTGGGAGGCTACGGTCGAGGCCCCGCCTTAAATGGAAAGAAATGCCCAATGGAGCAACACATGGAATAGTCGCCGAGGCCGGTAGGTCAGAGCCTGGGTCCGCAGGGGTTAGGGGGTCTGGGGTTCCGCCGAATGGGTACCTTTCAAGGGTCATCGGTGCCCAGCTGAGGCTACGGCGGAGGCCCCGCCCAAAATGGCAAAAATGCCCAAGAAAGACACGTAAATAGTCACTGAGGTCACTGGGCTATAAAGGTCTGCTCATGGGCTGGGGAGGTCTGGGACCTCTGGCATCGGAATGGGTCCAGTTTTGAGGCGCCTGTGGTCATGGAACCTACGGTCGAGGCTGCCCTAAAAGGCAAGAAATGCCTCAGACAACACAGTGAAATAGTCGCCGAGTCTGGCGCTTATGGCGCCTGCTCCGCTGGGGTCGGGAGGGGGTTCGGGACTCGCCAGAAACGGGTCGAGTCTTTGAGGGCCCTGTGCCAACGGGAGACTACGGTAAGAGGCCTCGCCTAAATGACAAGAAATGCCCAAGAATACAAATAGTCGCCGAGGCCTGGGCTATAAAGGCTGTCTGTCTGGGGTTTCAGAGGGGGTTCAGTGACTCAACACTTAAATGGGTCCAGTCCCTTTGAGGGCCTGTGGTGCCCAATGGAAGACTACGGCCGAGGCCCCGCCTAAAATGACAAGAAATGCCCAATGCCGAAATAGTCTCAGAGGCCTATGGCTATAGCTGCCTGTCTGGGTGTCGGGGAGGGGGTTCGGGGACTCTAGGCACCAGAAATGGGTCCAGTCCTTTTGAGGGCCCTGCAGCCCTAACGGGAGACTACTCGAGGCCCCGCCTAAATGACAAGAATGCCCATGCTAGTCACAAGAAATAGTCTCCGAGGCCGGTGGCTATAGGCCTGTCTGCTGGGGTCGAGGGGGTTCGGGACCTCCGCTTTAAATGGGTCCAGTCCTTGAGGGCCCCAGTCTAATGGGAGACTACGGTCGAGAGGCCTGCCCTAAAATGACAAGAATGCCCGGCGCAATACATGGAAATAGTCTCCGAGGCCGTGGGCTATAGCTGCCTGTCTGCTGGGGTCTGGGAGGGGGTTCTGGGACCTGGCACCGAAATGGGTCCAGCCCTTTGAGGGCCTGTAGCCCAATGGGAGACAACGGTCGAGGCCTGCCCTAAATGACAAGAAATGCAAGGCACAAATAGTCTCCGAGGCCGACGGGCTATGGCCTGCTCCGCTGGGGTCAGAGGGGGTCTGGGACTGGGTGCCGAAATGGGTCCAGTCCTCGAGGGGCCCTGTGCCCAATGGGAGACTACGGTCAGAGGCCTGCCCTAAAATGACAAGAAATGCCCATCGGCGCAGCGCGCGAAAGATTCTCCGAGACCGGTGGGCTATAAATATTCTGCTGGGGTTTAGGGGGTTCCGTGGACTCGCCAAATGGCACAGTCCTTTGAGGGGCCTCGCAGCCCAATGGAAGACTACGGTCGAGGCCTAAACTTACAAGAAATGCCCAACAGTAAATACAAATAGCCCGAGGCTGGCTACATGTAGTCTATTCCTGGGGTCGGGAGGGGGTTCGGGACCTGGGCACCAGAAATGGGTCCAGGCCTTTTGAGGGGCCTCAGCCCAATGGGGAGACTACGGTCAGAGGCCCGCCTCTAAATGACAAGAAATGCCCAATACAGTCACAAAATAGTCTCCGAGGTCCGGGCTATGTCTGCTGCTGGGGTCAGAGGGGTTTCGGGACTGGGTGCCAGAAATGGGTCCAGTCCTTTTGAGGGGCCTCGTGCTAATGGGAGACTACGGTCGAGGCCCCGCCCTAAATGACAAGAATGCCCAACGCCAAGGCCAAATAATCGCCGGGCCAGCTGGGCCATATAGCCTTTGGTCCGCAGGTCTGGGAGGGGCCTGGGGCCTGGGTGTCGAAATGGCACTGCCTTTTCGAGGGCCCTCGTGGTGCCTGGGTGGAGGCTACTGAGGCACGACCTAAAATGGCAAGAAATGCACAAGCGCACAACGCGCCAAATTGTCGCCAAGGTGGCTAGAGCCTTTGTCCCGCTGGGGTCGGGAGGGGTCTGGGACTCTGTGCTGAAATGGGTCCAGTCTTCGAGAGTCATCGTAGCCTGGAGGCTACCACGGAGGCCCGCCTAAAATGGAAAACCCAACAAGCAAAGACACCTAAATAGTCGCCGAGGCTGGGCTATAAAGGCTGCTCTCATGGGGTCAGGGGGTCTGGGACCTTGGCATCGAATGGGTCCAGCCTTTGAGGGGCCTCGTGGTCATGGAGGCTACGGTCGAGGCCTTCCCTAAAATTGCAAGAAATACCCAAAGGCACACACAAATAGTCGCCGAGGCCAAACATAGCATTTGGTCCGCAGGGTTCTGGAGAGGGGGTCTGGGCTTGGGCATCGTAAATCGGCACGCCTTTTTAGCGGCCTCGTGTCCCCATGGGGAGGTTACGGTCGAGCCCTGCCCTAAAATGGCAAGAAATAATGGGAACACGCCTAAATAGTTGCCGAGGCCATAGCCTTTGGTCCGGGGTCAAGGACGTCTGGGTTCCGGCTGAAATGGTACAGCCTTTTCGAGGATCCTCGTGCCTGGGAGGCTGCGGTCACGAGGGCTGCCCTAAACGGAAGAAATACCCAGCAAAGCTACACAAATAGTCGCCGAGGCCGGGCCATAGCCTTGGTCCGCAGGGTCAAGTAGGTTCGGGGCCTGGACGCCTGGAAATCGGGTCCAAAGATTTTCGAGGGGCCTTGTGTGCCTGTGGGAGGCTACGGTCGAGGCCTGCCTCTAAATGGCAAGAGATACCCTGAGCGGTGCAGCAAGACTAAATAGTCACCGAGGCTGGGCCAGCCTTTGGTACCGGGGTTGGGAGGGGGTCTGGGGCTCAGATTTGGAAATGGTTCCAGGCTTTCGAGGGCCCCATGTGCACAGTGGAGGTCATGGACACAGGCATGGCCTAAATGGCAAGAAATGCCCAAGCATGCTATGCGCGAACTAGTCTCCGGCCGGGCCATAGCCCTGGTCCACGGGGTCGGGAGAGAGTTCAGCCCTGACCTGAAATATGTACAGTCATTTCGAGGGTCCTCGGTAGCCTGGGAGGCTACCACGAGGCCTGCCCTAAAATGACAAGACATGCCCAGCCACAAATACAAGAAAATAGTCACCGACCCCTGGGGCTATAGCCTTGGTCCATGGGGTCGAGGGGGCTTGAGGCCTGGGGTTCGCAAATGGGTCCAGTCTTTTCCAGGGGCCTTGTCTGCCCCGTGGGAGGCTACGGTCAGAGGCCTGCAGCAAAATGGCAAGAAATGCCCAGCGGCGAAGCGCGCGAAATAGTCGCCGAGGCCGGTGGGCAATAGCCTTTGGTCAGCGGGGGTTGGGGAGGGTGATTCGGGGGCTCTGGGCGTCGGAAATGGGTCCAGTCTTTTCGAAGGTCCTCGTGTGCCCAGTGGGAGGCTACGGTCAGAGCCCTGCCGTAAAATAGCAAGAAATACCTAGCGGAACACGCCCGAAATAGTCGCCGAGGCCGGTGGGCCATAGCCTTTGGTCCGGGGGTCAGCAAAAGGTCTGGGTTCTCAAGGCCTAAATGGCTACAGTTTTTCGAGGGTCGTCGGTACCTGTGGGAGACTAAGGTCAGAGGGCTGCCTTAAATGGCAAGAACACAATGCTTAATCGCGAATAGTCGCCGAGGCTGGGCCATAGCCTTTGGGTCCATGGGTCATGGAGAGGGTTCGGGGCCCTGGGCGTCGGAAATATGTACAGTCATTTCGAGGTCCTCGCAGTGCCGAGGAGACTACGGTCCGAGGCTCACCCTAAAATGACAAGACATGCCTAACAGCGCATACAAATATCTGCTGAGGCCGGTGAGCTATAGCCTTTGGGTCCCATGGGGTTGGAAAGGGGTCTGCACACTGGGTGTCGGAAATGGGTACCATTTTGAGGGCCTAGTATGCCCAAAGGAGGCTACGGTCTGAGGCCTGCCCTAAATGGCCAGAATACCCAGCGTGCAAAGACACGAAATAGTCCGAGGCCGGTGGGCTACCTGGGTCCGAGGGGGCTGAGGGGTTCCTGGCCTGAAGGCCGGAAATGGGCATGCCTTTTCGAGGGTCCCTCAGTGCCCAGCTGAGACTACGTGAGAGGCCCGCCTAAAATGACAAGACATGCCCAAGCGCATGCTACAAATAGTCACCGAGGTCTGGGCTACAGCCTTGGTCCGCTGGGTCGGGAGGGGGTTCCGGTTCCGGAGTCGGAAATGGCACAGAATTTCGAGGGTCCTCGTAGCCTGGGAGACTACGGTCAGAAGCCTGCCCTAAAATGGCAAGAAATGCCCAGCGGCATAAGCTGCTGAATAGTCACCGACCCCGTGGCCTATAGCCTTTGGTCCATGGGGTCAGAGGGGCTTCGGAGGCTCTGGGGTTCGGAAATGGGTCCAGTCTTTTCCAGGGGCCTTGTCTGCCCCGTGGGAGGCTACGGTCAGAGGCCTGCAGCAAAATGGCAAGAAATGCCCAGCGGCGAAGCGCGCGAAATAGTCGCCGAGGCCGGTGGGCAATAGCCTTTGGCCGGGGTCAGAGGGTGATCTGGGGCCTCAAGGCCGGAAATGGGTCCAGTCTTTTCGAAGGTCCTCGTGTGCCCAGTGGGAGGCTACGGTCAGAGCCCTGCCGTAAAATAGCAAGAAATACCTAGCGGAACACGCCCGAAATAGTCGCCGAGGCCGTTGGGCCAAAGCCTTTCGTCCGCTGGGTCACAAAGGTTCAACATGAAGGCCGAAATGGGTACAGCCTTTTCGAGGGTCGTCGTACCTGTGGGAGACTACGGTCGAGGGCTGCCTTAAATGGCAAGAAATGCACAGCGGCCGGAATAGTCGCCGAGGCTGGGCCATAGCCTTTGGTCCGGGGGTTGGGAGAGGGTCTGGGGCCTCAAGGCCGAAATATGTACAGTCATTTCGAGGGTCCTCGTGCCGAGTGGAGACTACGTCAGAGGCTCACCTTAAATGACAAGACATTCCTCAAGCAGCACATGGAAATAGTCGTTGAGGCCGGTGAGCTATAGCCTTTGGTCTGCGGGGGTTGGAAAAGGGGGTTCGGCGCTGGGCGTCGGAAATGGGTACAGTCATTTTGAGGGGCCTAGTGTGCCCAGTGGGAGGCTACGGTCTGAGGCCTGCCCTAAAATGGCCAGAAATACCCAGCGGTGCAGCGCACGAAATAGTCGCCGAGGCCGGTGGGCTACAGCCTTTGGTCCGAGGGGGTTGGGAGGGGGTTCCGGGGCTCTGAGCGTCGGAAATGGGTACAGTCTTTTTGAGGGTCCTCGTGTGCCCAGTGGGAGACTACGGTGAGAGGCCTGCCCTAAAATGACAAGACATGCCCAGCGGCGCAGCGCGCGAAATAGTCACCGAGGCCGGTGGGCTACAGCCTTTGGTCCGCGGGGGTTGGGGAGGGGGGTTCCGGGGTTCTGGGAGTCGGAAATGGGTACAGACTTTTCGAGGGTCCTCGTGTGCCCAGTGGGAGACTACGGTCAGAGGCCTACCCTAAAATGACAAGACATGCCCAGCGGCGCAGCGCGCGAAGTAGTCGTTGAGGCCGGTGAGATATAGCCTTTGATCCGCGGGGGTTAGGAAAGGGGGTTCGGCGGCGCTGGGCGTCGGAAATGGGTACAGTCATTTTGAGGGGCCTAGTGTGCCCAGTGGGAGGCTACGGTCTGAGGCCCGCCCTAAAATGGAAAGAAATACCCAGCGGTGCAGCGCACGAAATAGTCGCCGAGGCCGGTGGGCTACAACCTTTGGTCCGAGGGGGTTGGGAGGGGGTTCCGGGGCTCTGGGCGTCGAAAATGGGTACAGTCTTTTCGAGGGTCCTCATGTGCCCAGTGGGAGACTACGGTCAGAGGCCTGCCCTAAAATGACAAGACATGCCCAGCGGCGCAGCGCGCGAAATAGTCACCGAGGCCGGTGGGCTACAGCCTTTGGTCCGCGGGGGTTGGGGAGGGGGGTTCCGGGGTTCTGAGCCTGAAATGGGTACAGACTTTCGAGGGTCCTCGTGCCCATGGGAGACTACTACGTCGAAGCCTGCCCTAAATGGCAAGAAATGCCCAGCGCCAAGCGCACATAGTCACCACCGTGGCCTATAGCCTTTGGTCCGCGGGGTCAGAGGGGCTTGAGGCCTGGGGTTCTAAATGGGTCCGCCTTTTTCCAGGGGCCTTGTCTCGCCTGGGAGGCTACACGGTCGAGGCCTGCAGCAAATGGCAAGAAATGCCCAGCGGTTGCCACAAATAGTCGCCGCGGCCGGTGGGTACAGCCTTGGTCAGCGGGGTCGGGAGGGTGATCTGGGCTCAAGGCCGAAATGGGTCCAGTCTTCAAGGTCCCTGTGCCTGGGTGGGAGTCTACGGTCAGAGCCCTGCCGTAAAATAGCAAGAAATACCTAGCGGAACACGCCCGAAATAGTCGCCGAGGGCGGTGGGCCATAGCCTTTGGTCCATGGGGTCAAGTGGTGTCTGTCTGGCGCCGAAAATGGCATACTTTTCGAGGGTCGTTGCACCTGTGGGAGACTACGGTCAGAGCGCTGCCTTAAAATGGCAAGAAATACATAGCGGCGAAGCACGCGAAATAGTCGCCGAGGCCGGTGGGCCATAGCCTTTGGTCCGCGGGGGTTGGGGAGAGGGGTTCAGGGGCCATGGGCGTCGGAAATATGTACAGTCATTTCGAGGGTCCTCGTGTGCCGAGTGGGAGACTACGGTCAGAGGCCTACCCTAAAATGACAAGACATTCCCAGCGGCGCAGCGCGCGAAATAGTCGTTGAGGCCGGTGAGCTATAGCCTTTGGTCCGCGGGGGTTGGAAAAGGGGTTCACTGCCGAAATGGGTGGCATACCATTTTGAGGGGCCTAGTGTGCCCAGCTGGGAGGCTACGGTTCGAGGCCCCGCCTAATTGGCCATAAATACCCAGCGGTGCATCCCCCGAAATAGTCGCCGAGGCCGGTGGGCTACAGCCTGGGTCCGAGGGGCTGGGAGGGGTTCCGGCCTCGAAAGGCCGGAAATGTGCACAGTCTTTGAGGGTCCTCGTGTGCCCAAGTGGAGACTACGTGAGAGGCCTGCCCTAAAATGACAAGATGCCAACAAGAACACAAGGAATAGTCACCGAGGCTGCGGCTACAGCCTTTGGTCCGCTGGGTCATGAGGGGGGTTCCGGTTCCTGGGAGTCGGAAATGGATACAGACTTTCGAGGGTCCTCGTGGTGCCCAAGTGGGAGACTACGGGTCAGAGGCCTACCCTAAAATGACAAGACATGCCCAGCGGCGCAGCGCGCGAAGTAGTCGTTGAGGCCGGTGAGATATAGCCTTTGATCCGCGGGGGTTAGGAAAGGTTCACAAGGCCATGCCGGAATGGGTACAGTCATTTGAGGGGCCTAGTGTGCCCAGTGAGGCTACGCTCTGAGGCCCGCCCCTAAATGGAAAGAACACCAGCCGTGCAGCGATTTAAATAGTCGCCGAGGCCGTGGGCTACAACCTTGGGTCCGAGGGGTCGAGGGGTTCCGGCCTGGGCCGAAATGGGTGCATGTCTTTTCGAGGGTCCCTCATGTGCCTGGGCTGGGAGACTACGGTCGAGGCCTGCCCTAAAATGACAAGACATGCCCAGGCCGTGACATGAATAGTCACCGAGGCCGGTGGCTACAGCCTTGGTCCGCGCAATGGGAGGGGGGTTCCGGGGATCTGGGTGTCGGAAATGGGTACAGCCTTTTCGAGGGTCCTCGTGTGCCTGGGAGACTACGGTCGAGGCCCGCCCTAAAATGGCAAGAATGCCCAGCGCGGTTGCCAATAGTCAATCAATTCCCCGTGGCTTATAGCCTTGGTCCATGGGGCCGGGAGGGGCCTGGAGGTTCTGGGTTCGTAAATGGGTCTAGTCTTTTCCAGGGCCTTGTCTGCCCTGCTGGAGGCTACTACGAGGTCACGTAAAATGGCAAGAAATGCTGCCATGGCCTGAAATAGTCGCCGAGGCCGTGGCTATAGCCTTGGTCCGCTGGGGTCGGGAGGGAGGTTCGGGGCCTGCCGAAATGGGTCCAGCCTTTTCAAGGTCCTCGTGCCCAGCTGGGAGGCTACGGTCAGAGCCCTGCTGTAAATGGCAAGAAATACCTAGCGAACACGCTGAATAATGCCGAGGCCGGTGGGCCATAGCCTTTTGTCCGCTGGGTTGGGCAAAGGGTCTGGGTTCAAGGCCTAAATGGCATGCCTTTCGAGGGTCGTCGTGTACCTGGGGAGACCACGGTCGAGGGCTGCCTTAAATGGCAAGAAATACATAAGCACTAAGCATCACGAATAGTCCGAGGCCGCGGGCCAGCCTGGTCCGCTGGGGTCAGGAGAGGGTTCAGGGCCATGGGCCCGGAAATATGTACAGTCATTTCGAGGGTCCTCGTTCCCCGAGTGACACTACGTCGAGGCCTGCCCTAAATGACAAGACATGCCCAACAAGGGCGCAGCCAAATAGTCGCTTAGGCCGTGAGCTATAGCCTTGGGTCCGCTGGGGTTGGAAAGGGGTTCATGGCGCCAGTGTCGAAATGAGTTCAGTCTTTCGAGGGTCCTCGTACCTGTGGGGAGACTACGGCCAGAGCGCCTGCCTTTTAAATGGCAAGAAATACATAGCTAAGCACGCGAATAGTCGCCGAGGCCGGTGGGGCCATAGCCTTGGTCCATGGGGTCAGAGGGGTTCAGGGCCATGGCCGGAAATATGTACAGTCATTTCGAGGGTCCTCGGTGCCGAGGGGACACTACGGTCGAGGCTCCGCCCTAAAATGACAAGACATGCCCAGCGGGCGCAAATAAATAGTCGCTGACGCCCGGTGAGCTATAGCCTTGGTCCGCTGGGTGGAAAGGAGTTCATGGCTACTGGGTGTCGAAATGAGTACAGTCCCTTTCGAGGGTCCCCGTGCCCAAGTGGGAGACTACGGTCAGAAGCCCCGCCCTAAATGGCAAGAAATGCCCAGCGGCTAAGCTGCTTAGTCACCGACGCCGGTGGCCCATAGCCTTTAGTCTGGGTCAGGGAGGGGTTCGAGGCCTCGGGGTCTGAAATGGGTCCATTTTCCAGGGCCTTGTCTGCCTGCTGAGGCTACGGTCTGAGGCCTGCCCTAAAATGGCAAGAAATGCCCAGCGGCAAAGCGCGCGAAATAGTCGCCGAGGCCGGTGGGCTATAGCCCTTGGTACGCGGGGGTTGGGGAGAGGGGTTCGGGGGCTCTGGGTGTCGGAAATATGTACAGTCATTTCGAGGGTCCTCGTGTGCCCAGTTGGAGACTACTGTCCGAGGCTTGCCCTAAAACGGCAAGAAATGCCCAGCGGCGAAGCGCGAGAAATAGTCGCCAACGCCGGTGGGCTATAGCCTTTGGTCCCATGGGGTCAGAGGGGTCCGGGCTCAGACGTCGAAATGGGTCTAGTCTTTTCCAGGGGCCTTGTCTGCCCAAAGGAGGCTACACGAGGCTCGCCTAAAATGGCAAGAAATGCCCAGCCGCAAAGCGCGAATAGTCTGCCGAGGTGGCCATAGCCCTTGTCCACGTGGTCGGGAGAGGGGCCTGGGGCCCAGGCATCGGAAATACAAAATCAGAAACATGTACTGACTGAGGGTCCTGTGTGCCTGGGAGACTACGGCCGAGCTTGTCTTAAATGACAAGACATGCCCAAAGCACAAGAACAAGACAAAAGAGGCCACCGAGGTGAGATAGCCATTTATCCGCGAGGGTGGAAAGGGTGTCGGCGCTACACAAGTGCCGGAAATGGCATAGTCATTTCTGAGGGGCCTAGTGTGCCCAGGGGAGGCTACGGTCGAGGCCTCGCCCTAACATGGCAAGAAATACCCAACAAGCAGTCAAGACGAAATAGTCGCCGAGGCGGGTGGGCTGCCTCGGGTCCGCTGGGGCCGAGGGGTTCTGGCTCCAGTGTCGGAAATGGGCACTCTTTCGAGGGTCCTCGGTACCAAGTGGGAGGCTACGGCTGAGGTCTGCCCTAAATGGCAAGAAATGCCAATGGAACAGCTGGCGAATAGTCGCTGAGGCCAATATAGCCTTGGGTCCAAGGGGCCGAGGAGACGGGTTCGGGTTCTGGTCGTCTGAATATGTACAGTCATTTTGAGCCGAGGCTACTGGTGAGGCCCTAAATGACAGAATATAATAAAGGCCAAGCAACATGAGAAATAGTCGCTGAGCCGCGGGCTATAGCCATGGATCATGCTCAAGGGGGGGTCTGGGGCCTGGGCGCGGAAATGGGTCCAAGATTTTCGAGGGTCCTCGTGCAGCCCACTGAGGCTACTGTCAGTGCCCTTCCTCAAAATTGCAAGAATGCCCACCGCGCACAGCACAAGGCTGAATAGTCGCCGAGGCACAGCCTTGGCCGCTGGGGTCAGGGGGTTTGGGGCCTGGGCTGGAATATGTACAGTCATTTCGAGGGTCTTCGTGTGCCCAAATGAGGCTACGTCAGAGGGCTTTCCTAAAATGGCAAGAAATGCAGCGGGCGTTACAAACTATTCACGACACTGTGGGCTATAGCCTTTGGTCCGGGGGCCGGGAGCGGGTCTGGGGCCTCAAGGGCGCCGAAATGGATACAACCTTCAAGGGACCGTGGTGCCCAGCTGAGGCTACGGGTCAGAGGCCTGCCCTAAATGGCAAGAAATACAGCCATGGGTTGCATGATCAGTCGCCGACGCGGTACTGCCTTGGTCCATGGGTCGGAGGGGGGTTCGTCCCTAGGGCACTGGAAATGGGTCCAGTCCTTTGAGGGTCCTCGCCCAGCTGAGGCTTATGTCAGAGGCCCCGCCTCTAAATGGCAGGAATGCCCAGTACACAGGCTGAATAGTCCCCAAGGCCGTGGGCCATAGCCTGGTCCGGGGCCGGGAGAGGGGTTCGGGGGCTTTGGTCGTCGGAAATATGTACAGTAATTTCGAGGGTCCTCCTGTGCCTAGTGGGAGGCTACGGTCAGAGGACTGCCCTAAAATGGCAAGAAATGCCCAGCGGCATAGCGCGCAAACTAGTCGCCGACACCGGTGGGCTATAGCCTTTGGTCCGCGGGGGTTGGGGAGCTCGGTTCGGAGGCTCTGGGCGTCGGAAATGGGTACAGCCTTTTCGAGGGACCTCGTGTGCCCAGTGGGAGGCTACGGTCAGAGGCCTGCCCTAAAATGGAAAGAAATACCCAGCGCGAGGCGCGCGAAATAGTCACCAACGCCGGTGGGCTATTGCCTTTGGTCTGCGGGGGTTGGGGAGGGGGGTTCTGGTGCTCTGGGCATCGAAAATGGGTCCAGTCTTTTCGAGGGTCCTCGTGTCCATGAGGTTACGGTCAGCCCGTCAAATGACAGCAATACCTGCAGCCAAGCGCTGCCAAATAGTCGCCGAGGCCGGTGGGCTATAGCCTTTTGTCCGCAGGGGTTGGGGAGGGGGGTTCGGGGGCTCTGGGTGTTGGAATATGTACAGTCATTTTGAGGGTCTTCGTGTGCCCAGTCGGAGGCTACGGTCCGAGGGCTGCCGTAAAATGGCAAGAAATGACCAGCGGCGCAGCGCGCAAACTAGTCGCCGACACCAGTGGGCTATAGCCTTTGGTCCGCGGGGGTTGGGGAGCGGGGTTCGAGGGCTCTGGGCATCGGAAATGGGTACAACCTTTTCGAGGGACCTCGTGTGCCCAGTAGGAGGCTATGGTCAGAGGCCTGCCCTAAAATGGCAAGAAATACCCAGCGCGAACCGTGCGAAATAGTCGCCGACGCCGGTGGGCTATTGCCTTTGGTCTGCGGGGGTTGGGGAGGGGGGTTCTGGTGCTCTTGGCATCGGAAATGGGTCCAGTCATTTTGAGGGTCCTCGTGTGCCCAGTGGGAGGCTACGGTCAGAGGCCTGCCCTAAAATGGCAGGAAATGTAAAGAACAGTCAGAAACCAGTCACGACACCCCGGGGCTATAGCCTTTTGTCTCATGGGGTCTGAGTGGGGTTCTGGGGCCAGAAATGTCCAGTCATTTCGAGGGTCCCTCGTACCCAATGAGGCTACGGTCGTGGGCCCGCCCAAAATGGCAAGAAATGCCCAGCGCAATAAATAGTTGTGCCGCACGTGGGCTATAGCCTTTGGTCCGCGGGCCTGGGAAGGGGTTTGGGGGCTCAAGGCCGGAATGGGTACAGCCTTTAGGGTCCTCGATGCCCAGCGGAGAATCCGTCGAGGCCCCGGCCTAAAATGGCAAGAAATACGCGGGCGCGAGAAATAGTCGCCGACGCTGGGCTATGTACTTTGGTCACAATGGGAGGGGTTCAGCAAATGGGCCAATGGAAATATGTACAATCATTTCGAGGGTCCTCTGCAGCCGAGCCGGGAGACTACAGCTAGAGGCCTCTGCCCTAAATGGCAAGAAATGCCCATCGCTGGTGCTGCCACAAATAGTCGCCGGTGGCCTATAGCCTGGGTCCCATGGGTGGGAGGGAGTGGGGTCTCAACGACGGAAATGGGTCCCTGCCTTTCTCGAGGGGCCTCATGTGCCCAGAGGCTACGGTCAGTGGCCTGCCCCTAAAATACCAAGAAATGCCCCTGCAGCACAACATGAATAATCGCCGAGGACGCGGCTGCCTTTGCCTGCTGGGTGGGAGGGGATCTGAGGGTTCCCATGCTGGAAATGGGCACAGTCTTTCAAGGTCCGCGCAGCCCAAAGTTTCTGAGGCTACGGTCGAGAGGCCTGCCCAAATGGCAAGAAATTCCCAGCCGGGCGGTTAGCGAGAAATAGTCGCTATAGCTTTCGGTCCACGGGCCGAGGGGGTTCGGGGTTCGGAGAAATGGGTCCAGTCTTTTGAGGGTCCCAGCCAAGTGGTGAGAGCCACGGTCGAGGCCCCGCCTTCTAAAATGGCAGGAAATGTAAATATTTGCGCACACAAAAATAGTTGCCGAGGCCGTGGCTATAAGCATTTGGGTCCGCTTAAGCGGTCAAGGTGGGGTTCGGCCTGGGCGCCTAAATGGGTCTAGTCTTTTCAAGGGACCTCGTGTTCTCATGTGAGGCTAATCGCCGCCCGCCCTAAAATTACAAGAAATACCCAGCGACGTAGGTCAGCGAGAAATAGTCGCCGAAAATGGGCCATAGCCTGGTAGAGGTTCGGTGGCCTGGGCATCAGAATATGTGCACAGTCATTTCGAGGGTCCCTCATGTGCCTCGGCTGGGTGGCTACGGCCGCACCGCTTTTAAATGGTGACAAGATGCAGCCAGAAGTTAAATAGTCACGAGGCCGGTGGCCATATAGCCTGGTCCCATGGGGCCGGGGAGGTTCACGCCTCGATCGCCGAACGGGCACAGTCTTTCGACGTGTCCCCACGAGGTTACCAGAGGTCTCGCCTCTAAAATGGGAAGAAACACCCAGCGCAATGCGCATAATTGTCCTCACGCCGGGCTATACGGGCTAGCCTCGTGCTGCCGGTGTCAGAGGGGGTCTGGGCCTGTGGGTTAGAAATGGCAGCCTGAAGGGTCCTGTGCCCAGCTGGGAGACTACTGGGCCGAGTCCCCGTGACTAAATGGCAAGAATGCCCACCAGCATCACTAAATGGCCGCCGAGGCCTGCGGGGCCATAGCGCCTCTGGCACGCTGGGCTGGGAGGGGACTCGGGACTGCATCGGAAACGGGTCCAACCTTTGAGTGGTCCCAGTGGGCACGTGGCCATGGTCAGCGGTCCGTCTGTCTAAAATGGCTGGAATGCTCGCATGCTACAATAGTCGCTGAGGCCGGTGGGCTATGTAGCCTGTTCTCCGTCATGGGGCCGGGGAGGGGGTCTGAGGGCTGTGGCCGGAAATGGTAAAGTCTTTCGAGCGACTGCAGACCCATGGGAGGTTACGGTTGCAGGCCTGCCCTCAAAATGGCAAGAAATTCCAAGGGCGCTTAGAAATCGTCGCCAACGCCGTGGGCTATAGGCTTTGGTCCACGGGGTCAGGCATGGGGTACGGGTTCTGGGGCCTCGCCGAATGGGTCCGCCTTTTGAGGGTCCCTGTGCCCAAGAGAGGAGTTGCTCAGAGGCCCACCCTAAAATGGTAGGAAATGAAATGCTGCGAATACAAAATATTCGCCGACGCACGGGCTACAGTGACGGCATTCGGGTCCGGGTCATGGCAGGTGGTCTTGGGGCTCAAAGCTGAAATGGGCAGTCTTTTCAAGGGTCCTCGTAGCTGGGGAGGCTACGGTCGCAGGTCTGCCCCTAAATGGCAAGAACACCAGCGTAGGCCAAATAGTCGCCCGACACCGTGGATAGCCTCGTCCGCTGGGGGCGGGAGCGGGTTCGGGGCTTTGGGCGTTGGAAATCTGTCCAGCCTTTTCGAGGGGCCTCGTGTGCTCATGAGTACTACGGTCAGAGGTCTCACCTTAAAATGGCAAGAAATACCCAAGTGGCCTTGAAATAGTCACCGAGGCCGGTGGGCTATAGCCTTTGGTCCGCGGGGATTGGGGAGGGAGGTTCAGGGGCTCTGGGCGTCGGAAATGGGTTTAGTCTTTTCGAGGGGCCTCATTTGCCCAGTTGGAGGCTACTGTCTGAGGCCTGCCCTAAAATGGCAAGAAATGCCCAGCAGCTCGGTATGAAATAGTCGCCAAGTGGCGTGAGCGATAATAACTGGTCCGCGGGGCTTGGGGAGGGAGGTTCGGGGGCTCTGGGAGTCGGAAATGGGTCCAGTCTTTTCGACAGTCCTTGTGTGCCCAGTAGGAGGCTACGTTCAGAGGCCTACCCTAAAATGGCAGGAAATGTAAAGCGGCGCAGCGCGCAAAATATTCGCCGACGCCGGTGGGCTATAGCATTTGGTCCGCGGGGGTTGGGCAGGTGGGTTCGGGGGCTCTGGGCGTCGGAAATGGGTACAGTCTTTTCGAGGGTCCTCATGTGCCCAGTGGGAGACTACGGCCAGAGTCCTGCCCTAAAATGGCAAGAAATGCCCAGCGGCCCAGCGCACGAAATAGTCGCCGAGGCCGGTGGGCCATAGCCTTGGTCCGCGGGGGTTGGGGAGGGTGGTTCGGGGGCTCTGGGCGTCGGAAATATGTACAGTCATTTTGAGGGTCCTCATGTGCCCAGTGGGAGGCTACGGTCAGTGGCCTGCCCTAAAATACCAAGAAATGCCACTTGTGACACGGCGTGAAATAACCCATGGGGCGGTGGGCTACTAGCCTTTAGTCCCGCGGGGTTGGGGGGGTTCTGGGCATCGAAATGGGTCCCGTCTTTTGAGGGTCCTCGTATGCCCGTGAGAGCTATGGTCAGAGGCCTGCCCTAAAATGGCAAGAAATGTAGCGCCAGCCTTGAAATAGTCGCCGAGGCCGGTGGGCTATAGCCTTTGGTCTGCGGGGGTTGGGGAGGGGGGTTCGAGGGCTCTGGGCGTCGGAAATGGGTATAGTCTTTTCGAACGTCCTCGTGTGCCCAGTGGGAGGCTACGGTCAGAGGCCTGCCCTAAAATGGCAAGAAATTCCCAGCGGCGAAGCGCGAGAAATAGTCACCGTCGCCGGTGGGCTACAGGCTTTGGTCCGCGGGGGTTGGGGAGGTGGGTTCGGGGCTCTGGGGGTCGGAAATGGGTCCAGTCTTTTCGAGGGTCCTCGTGTGCCCAGTGGGAGGCTATGGTCAGAGTCCTGCCCTAAAATGGCAGGAAATGCCAATGGCCTTGAAATAATCGCCAAGCGGTGGGCCATAGCCTTGGTCCCGAGGTTGGGGAGAGGTTGAGGGCTCAGGCGTCGGAAATATGTACAGTCATTTCAAGGGTCCTTTTGTGCCCAGTGGGTGGCTACGGTCAGTGGCCTGCCTTAAAATGGCAAGAAATGCCCCGCGGCGCAGCAGGCGAAATAGTCGCCGAGGCCGGTGGGCTATAGCCTTTGGTCTGCGGGGGTTGGAGAGGGGCGTTCGGGGGCTTTGGTCGTCGGAAATGGGTACAATCATTTCGAGGGTCCTCGTGTGCCCAGTGGGAAACTACGGTCAGAGTCCTGCCCTAAAATGGTAAGAAATGCCCAGCGGCGCAGCGCGCGAAATAGCCGCCGAGGCCGGTGGGCTATAGCCTTTAGTCTACGGGGGTTGGGGAGGGGGGTTCGGTGGCTCTGGGCATCAGAAATATGTACATTCTTTTCGAGGGTCCTCATGTTCCCAGTGGGTGGCTACGGTCAGTGGCCTGCCTTAAAATGGCAAGAAATGCCCCGCTGCGCAGCGCGCGAAATAGTCGCCGAGACCGGTGGGCTATAGCCTTTGATCCGCGGGGGTTGGGCAGGGGGGTTCGGGGGCTCTTGGCATCAGAAATGGGTACTGTGTTTTAGCGGGTCCTCGGGTGCCCAGTGGGAGGCTACGGTCAGAGGCCTGCCCTAAAATGGCAAGAAATGCCCCGCTGCGCAGCCCACAAAATAGTCGCCAAGGCCGGTGGGCTATAGCCTTTGGTCTGCGGGGGTTGGGGAGGGGGGTTCGGGGGCTCTGGAAGTCGGAAATGGGTCCAGTCTTTTCGAGGGTCCTCGTGTGCCCAGCGGCGCAGCGCGCGAAATAGCCGCCGAGGCCGGTGGACTATAGCCTTTGGTCCGCGGGGGTTGCGGAGGGTGGTTCAGGGGCTCTGGCCTTCGAAAATGGGTCCAGTCTTTTCGACGGTCCTCGTGTGCCCAGTGGGAGGTTACGGTTAGAGGCCTACCCTCAAATGCAAGAAATGCCCAGCGGCGCAGCGCGCGAAATAGTCACCGAGGCCGGTGGGCCATAGCCTTTGGTCCGCGGGGTTTGGAGAGGGGGGTTCGGGGGCTCTGGGCGTCGGAAATATGTATAGTCATTTCGAGGGTCCTTGTGTGCCCAGTGGGAGGCTACGGTCAGAGGCCTGCCCTAAAATGGCAAGAAATGCCCAGCGGCGCAGCGCGCGAAATAGTCGCCGAGGCCGGTGGGCTATAGCCTTTGATCCGCGGGGGTTGGGCAGGGGGTTCGGGGGCTCTGGGCATCAGAAATGGGTACAGTGTTTTAGCGGGTCCTCGTGTGCCCAGTGGGAGGCTACGGTCAGAGGCCTGCCCTAAAATGGCAAGAAATACCCAGCGGCGTAGCGCGCGAAATAGTAGCCGATACCGGTGGATAGCCTTTGGTTCGCGGGGGTTGGGGAGCGGGGTTCGGGGGCTTTGGGCGTCGGAAATCTGTCCAGCCTTTTCGAGGGTCCTTGTGTGCCCAGTGGGAGGCTACGGTCAGTGGCCTGCCCTAAAATGGCAAGAAATACCCTCAGCATTGTCAGCCGTTAATCAATGCGGAGGGGGATTCGGTGGCTCTAGACGTCCGAAATGGGTACAGTCTTTTCGAGGGTCCTCGCGTGGCCAGTGGGAGGCTACGGTCAGAGGCCTGCCCTAAAATGGCAAGAAATGCCCAGCGGCGCAGCGCACGAAATAGTCGACGAGGCTGGTGGGATATAGCCTTTGGTAGGCGGGGGTTGGGGAGGGGGGTTCGGGGGCTTTGGGCCTCTGAAATGGGTGCAGTCTCTTCGAGCGTCCTCGTGTGCCCAGTGGGAGACTACGGGCAGAGGCCTGCCCTAAAATGGCAAGAAATGCCCAGCGGCAAAGCGCGCAAAATAGTAGCCGAAGCCGGTGGGCTATAGCCTTTGGTCCGCGGGGGTTGCGGAGGGTGGTTCGGTGGCTCTGGCCTTCGAAAATGGGTCCAGTCTTTTCGAGGGTCCTCGTGTGCCCAGTGGGAGGTTACGGTCAGAGGCCTACCCTAAAACGCAACGCGCGAAATAATTGTCGAGGCCGGTGGGCCATAGCCTTTGGTCCGCAGGGTTTGGAGAGGGGGGTTCGGGGGCTCTGGGCGTCGGAAATATGTATAGTCATTTCGAGAGTCCTTGTGTGGCCAGTCGGAGGCTACGGTCAGAGGCCTGCCCTAAAATGGCAACAAATGCCAGTGACAGCGTCTGAAATAGTCGAGGCGGGCCTCGACCGTAGCCTCCCTTGGGCTACGAGGACCCTCGAAAAGGCTGCCATTTCCGACGACAGGCCCCGAGCCCCTCCCAGCCCCGGACCAAAGGCTATAGCCCAGCCTCGGCGACCATTTCAGCTGAATCGCTGGGCATTTGCTGCCGCACTTTTAGGGCAGGCCTGTGCCGTAAGCCTCCCGCGGGGCACAGGCCCCTCGAAGACTTTACCCATGTCGACGACCGGGCCCCGGAACCCCCTGACCCCGCGCACTAAAAGCTATAGCCCACCGGCCTCGGCGACTATTTCATGCGCTGCGCCGCTAGGCATTTCTTGCCATTTAAGGGCAGGCCTCTGACCGTAGCTTCCCACTGGGCACACGAACGCCCCTAAAAAAGACTTTGCCCATTTCCGACGCCCAGAGTCCTCGAACCCCTCTTCCCAACCCCCGAGGACCAAAAGCTATAGCCACCGGCCTCGGCAACAATATCGCGCGCTGCGCCGCTGGGCACTTCTTGCAATTTCAGGGACGGCCTCTTACTGTAGCCTCCCACTGGGCGCACCAGGAACCTAAAAAAAACTATGCCCATTTCCGACACCCAGAGCCCCCGAACCCCCTCCCCAACCCCAGCGGACCAAAGGATATAGCCCACCGGCCTCAGTGACTATTTCGCACGCGGCGCCGCTGCGCATTTCTTGCCATTTTAGGGTAGCCCTCTGACCGTAGCCTCCCACTGGGCACACGAGAACCCTCGAAAAGACTGGACCCATTTCTGAGGCCCAGAGCCGCCGAACCTCCCTCCCCAACACCCACGGACCAAAGGCTATAGTCCACCGGCCTCAATGACAATTTCGCGCGCTGCGCCGCATGGTATTTCTTGCCATTTTAGGGCAGGCCTCTGATTGTAGGCGCCCGCTGGGCACACGAGGACCTTAGAAAATACTATACCCATTTCCGACGCCCAGAGCCCCCGAACCCCCCCCCCCAACCACCGCGGACCAAAGGATATAGCCCACCGGCCTCGGTGACTATTTCGCACGCTGTGCCGCTAAGCATTTCTTACCATTTTCGGGCAGGCCTCTGACCGTAGCCTCCCACTGGGTACACGCGAACCCTCAAAAGGACTGGACCCATTTCTGATGCCCAGAGCCGCGAAACCACCCTCCCTAACCCGCGCGGACCAAAGGCTATCGCCCACCGGCCTCGGCGACTATTTCGCGAGCTGCGCTGCTGGGTATTTCTTACCATTTTAGGGCAGGCCTCTGAACGTAGCCTCCCACTTGGCACACGAGGGCCCTCGAAAAGACTGTACCCATTTCCGATGCCCAGAGCTCCCGAACCACCCTCCCCAACCCCCGCGGACCAAAGGCTTTAGCCCACCGGCCTCGGCGACTATTTCGTGCGCTGCGCCGCTGGGCATTTCTTGCTATTTTAGGGCATGCCTCTGACCGTAACCTCCCAGTGGGCACACGAGGACATTCGAAAAGGCTGTTCCTGATTCCGACACCCAGAGCCGCATGAACCCCTCCCGACCCCGGACAAAAGCACAGCCCGGCCTCGGCGACTATTTGTTCCTGCCATTTCAAGGCAGGCCTTTGACATTAGCCTCCCACTGGGCACACGACGACCCTCGAAAAGACTGTACCCATTTCTGACGCCCAGAGTCGTTGAAACCCCCTCCCCACCCCCTGCAGAACAGACGCTATAGCCCACCGGCCTCTGACCGTAGGCTCCCACTGAGCACACGAGGCCCCTAAAAAAGACTCGACCCATTTCCAACGCCCAGAGTCCCCGAATCCCCTCTCCAACCCCTGCAGACCAAAGGCTATAGCCCACCGGCGTCGGTGACTATTTCGCGCGTTGCGCCGATCGGCATTTCTTTCCATTTTAGGGTAGGCCTCTGACCGTAGCCTCCCACTGGGCACATGAGGACCCTAAGAAAGACTGTACCCATTTCCGAAGCTCAGTGCCCCCGAACCCCCCCAACCCCTGTGGACCAAAGGCTATAGCCCACCGGCCTCGGCTACTGTTTCGCGCGCTGCACCGCTAAGCATTTCTTGCCATTTTAGGGCAGGCCTCTGACCGTAGCCTCCAACTGGGCACACGAGGCCCCTCGAATAGATTGGACCTATTTCTGACGCCCAGAGCTCCCGAACCCCCCCAACCCCTGCGGCCCAAAGGCTATAGCCAACCGGCCTCGGCGACTATTTCCCGCGCTACGCCGCTGGGCATTTCTTGCCATTTTAGGGCAGGCCTATGACCGTAGCCTCCCACTAGGCACACAAGGACCCTACAAAACACTGTACCCATTTCTGACGCCCAAAACCACCGAACCTTCCTCCCCAACCCCCGCGGACCAAAGGCTATAGCCCACCGGCCTCCGCGACTATTTCGCGCACTGCGCCGATGGGCATTTCTTGCCATTTTAGCGCAGGCCTCTGACTGTAGCCTCCCAGTGGGCACACGACGACCCTCGAAAAGACTTGAACCATTTCCGACGCCCAGAGCCCCCGAACCCCCCTCCCCAATCCCCGCGGACCAAAGGCTATAGCCCACCGGCCTCGGCGACTATTTCGAGCACTGCGCCGAGGGGCATTTCTTGCCATTTTAGGGCAGGCCTCTGACCGTAGGCTCCCAGTGGGCACATGACGACCCTCGAAATGTCTTGATCCATTTCCGACACCCAGAGGCCCTGAACACCCCTCCCCAACCCCCGCGGACCAAAGGCTATAGCCCACCGGCCTCGGTGACCATTTCGCGCGCTGCGCCGCTGGGCATTTCTTGCCATTTGAGGGCAGGCCTATGACCGTAGCCTCCCACAGGGCACACGACGACCCTCCAAAAGACTGTACCCATTTCCGACGTCCAGAGCCCCCGAACCCCCCTCCCCAACCCCCGCGGACCACAGGCTATAGCCCATCGGGCTTGGAGACTATTACGCGCGCTGTGGCGCAGGGCATTTCTTTCCTTTCTAGGGCAAGCCTCTGACCGTAGGTTTCCACTGAGCACACGATGCCCCTTGAAATGACTGGACCCATTTTCGATGCCCAGAGCCACCGAACCCCCTCCCCAACCCCCGCGGACCACATGCTATAGCCCATCGGGCTTGGAGACTATTCCGGGTGCTGTGCCGCGGGCCATTTCTTTCCTTTCTAGGGCAGGCCTCTGACCGTAGGTTTCCACTGAGCACACGATGACCCTCGAAATGACAGGACCCATTTCCAATACCCAGAGCACCCGAACACGCCCCCCCCCCCCCCGAACCCCCGCGAACCGAAGGCCATAGCCCACCGGCCTCGGCGACTGTTTTGAGCGTTGCGCCGCTGGGCATTTCTTGTAATTTTCGGACAGGCCTCGGACCATAGCCTCCCACTGGGCACACGAGGCCCCTCAAAAAGGCTGGACCCATTTCTGATGCCAAGAGCGCTCGAACCCCCCTCACCAACCCCCGCGGACCAAAGGCTATAGCCCACCGGCCTTGGCGACTATTTCGCGCAATGCGCCGCTGGGAATTTCTTGCCATTTTAGGGCAGGCCTCTGACCGTTGACTCCCACTAGGCACACGAGACCCCTCGAAATGACTGGGCCCATATCCGACGCCCAGAGCCCCCGAACCTCCCTCCGCAAACCTCGCGGACCAAAGTCTATAGCCCACCGGCGTCAGCGACTATTTCGTGCGCTGTGCCGCTAGGCATTTCTTGCCGTTTTACGGCAGGCCTCTGACCGTAGCCTCGCACTGGGCACACGAGGACCCTCGAAATGACTGGGCCCATTTCCGACGCCAAGAGCCCTCGAACCTCCATCCCCAACCCTCGCGGACCAAAGTCTATAGCCCACCGGCCTCGGCGACTATTTCACGGGATGCACCGCTGGGAATTTTTTGCCTTTTAGTGGAGGCCTCTGACCGTAGCCTCCCACTGGGCACACGAGGACCCTCGAAAAGACTGTACCCATTTCCGATTCTCAGAGCCCCCGAACCCCCCTCCCGGCCCCACCAAGGCTATAGCCACCGACCTCGGCGACTATTTCGTGCTTGGCTGGGCATTCTTGCCATTTTAGGGTGAGGCCTCGACCGTAGCCTCCTTTGGGCTACGAGGGCCCTTGAAAAGACTGGACCCTTTTCCGATGCTCAGAGTCGCTGAACCCCCCTCCCCAACCCCCGCGGACCAATGGCTATAGCCTCTGACCAGGCTCGGCGACTATTTCGCGCGCTGCGCCGCTGGGCATTTCGTGCCATTTTAGGGCAGGCCTTTGACGTAGCCTCCCACTGGGCAGACGAGGCCCCTCGAAATGAATGGGCCCATTTCCGACGCCCAGCGCCCCCGAACCTCCCTCCCCAACCCCCGCGGAACAGACGCTATGGCCCACCGGCCTTGGAGACTATTTCGCAAGCTGCGCCGCTGGGCATTTCCTGCCATTTTAGGGCAGGCCTCTGACCATAGCCTCCCACTGGGCACACGAGGCCCCTCAAAAAGACTGGAATCATTTCTAATGCCCAGAGCCCCCGAACCACCCTCCCCAACCCCCGCGGACCACAGGCTATATCCCACCATGCTTGGAGACTATTATGCGCGCTGTGCCACGGGGAATTTCTTCCCTCTGACCGTAGGTTTCCACTGATCACACGAGGCCCCTCGAAAAGACTGGACCCATTTCTGATGCACAGAGCCCCCGAACCCCCCTCCCTAACCCCCGCGGACCAAAGTTTATAGCCCACCGGCCTCGGTGACTATTTCGCGCGCTACGCCGCTAGGCGTTTCTTGCCATTTTAGGGCAGGCCTCTGACCGTAGCCTACAACTGGGAAAACAAGGACCCTAAAAATGACTGTACCCATTTCCGACGCCCGGAGCCACCGAACCCCGCTCCCCAACCCCCGCGGACCACAGGGTATAGACCATCGGGCTCGGAGACTATTACGCGCTCTGTGCCGCTGGGAATTTCTTGCCATTTTAGGGCAGGCCTCTGACCGTAGATTCCCGCTGGGCATATGAGGCCCCTTGAAATGACTGGGCCCATTTCCGACACCCAGAGCCCCCGAACCCCCCTCCCTAACCCTCGCGCTACGGCAGGCCTCTGACCGTTTCAGGGTAGGCCTCTGACCGTAGCCTTCCACTGGGCACACGACGACCCTCGAAAAGACTTGACCCATTTCCGACGCCCTGAGCCCCCGAACCCCCCTCCCCAACCCCCGCGGACCAAAGGCTATAGCCCACCGACCTCGGTGACTATTTCGTGCTTGCGCGGCTGGGCAATTCTTGCCATTTCAGGGTAGGCCTCTGACCGTAGCCTCCCACTGGGCACACGAGGACCCTCGAAAAGACTGTACCCATTTCCGATGCCCAGATCCCCCGAACCCCCCTCCCCAACCCCCGCGGACCAAAGGCTATAGCCCACCGGCCTCGGCGACTATTTCGCGCACTGTGTCGCGGGGCATTCTTGCCATTTTAGGGCAAGCCTCTGACCGTAGCCTCCCAGTGGGCACACGACGACCCTCGAAAAGACTTGACCCATTTCCGACGCCCTGAGCCCCCGAACCCCCCTCCCCAACCCCCGCGGAACAAAGGCTATAGCCCACCGACCTCGGCGACTATTTCGTGCTTGCGCGGCTGGGCAATTCTTGCCATTTCAGGGTAGGCCTCTGACCGTAGCCTCCCACTGGGCACACGAGGACCCTCGAAAAGACTGTACCCATTTCTGATGCCCAGAGCCCCCGAACCCCCCTCCCCAACCCCCGCGGACCAAAGGCTATAGCCCACCGGCCTCGGCGACTATTTCGCGCACTGCGCCGCTGGGTATTTCTTGCCATTTTAGGGCAGGCCTCTGACCGTAGCCTCCCACTGGGCACACGAGGACCCTCGAAAAGACTGTACCCATTTCCGACGCCCAGAGCCCCCGAACCCCCCTCCCCAACCCCCGCGGACCAAAGGCTATAGCCCACCGACCTCGGCGACTATTTCGTGCTTGCGCGGCTGGGCATTTCTTGCCATTTCAGGGTAGGCCTCTGACCGTAGCCTCCCACTGGGCACACGAAGGCCCTTGAAAAGACTGGACCCTTTTCCGATGCTCAGAGTCGCTGAACCCCCCTCCCCAACCCCCGCGGACCAATGGCTATAGCCCACCAGGCTCGGCGACTATTTCGCGAGCTGCGCCGCTGGGCATTTCTTGCCATTTTAGGGCAGGCCTCTGATGTAGCCTCCCACTGGGCACACGACGACCCTCCAAAATACTGTACCCATTTCCGACGTCCAGAGCCCCCGAAACCCCCTCCCCAACCGCCGCGAACCACGGGATATAGACCATCGGGCTCGGAGACTATTACGCGCTCTGCGCCGCGGGAAATTTCTTGCCTTTTTAGGGCAGGCCTCTGTCCGTAGGTTTTCACTGAGCACATGAGGCCCCTCGAAAAGACTGAACCCATTTCCGATGCCCAGAGCCCCCGAACCCCCCTCCCCAACCCCCGCGGACCACAGGCTATAGCCCATCGGGCTCGGAGACTATTACGCGCGCTGTGCCGCGGGAAATTTCTTGCCTTTTTAGGGCAGGCCTCTGTCCGTGGGTTTTCACTGGGAACACAAGGACCCTAAAAAAGATTGTACACATTTCCGATGCCCAGATCCCCCGAACCTCCCTCCCCAACCCTCGCGGACCGAAGTCTATAGCCCACCGGCCTCAGCGATTATTTCGCGGGATGCACCGCTGGGAATTTTTTGCCATTTTAGGGGAGGCCTCTGACCGTAGCCTCCCACTGGGCACACGAGGCCCCTCGAAAAGACTAGGCCGATTTCTGACTCCCAGAGCCCCCGAATACCCCTCCCCAACCCCCACGGACCAAAAGCTATAGCCCATCGGCCTCGGCGACTACTTCGTGCGCTGCGCCGCTAGGCATTTCTTGTCATTTTAGGGCAGGCCTCTGACCGTAGCCTCCCACTGGGCACACAAGGACCATCGAAAAGATTGTACCCATTTCCGACGCCCAGAGCCCGCAAACCCCCCACCCCAACCCCCGCGGACCAAAGGCCATAGCCCATCGGCCTCGGCGACTATTTCGTGCGCTGCGCCGCTAGGCATTTCTTGCCATTTTAGGGCAGGCCTCTGACCGTAGCCTCCCACTGGGCACACGAGGACCATCGAAGAGATTGTACCCATTTCCGACGCCCAGAGCCCCCGAACCCCCCTCCCCAACCCCTGCGGACCAAAGGCCATAGCCCACCGGCCTCGGCGACTATTTCGTGCGCTGCGCCGCTAGGCATTTCTTGCCGTTTTGGGGCAGGCCTCTGACCGTAGCCTCCCACTGGGCACACAAGGACCATCGAAAAGATTGTACCCATTTCCGACGCCCAGAGCCCGCAAACCCCCCACCCCAACCCCCGCGGACCAAAGGCCATAGCCCACCGGCCTCGGCGACTATTTCGTGCGCTGCGCCGCTAGGCATTTCTTGCCATTTTAGGGCAGGCCTCTGACCGTAGCCTCCCACTGGGCACACGAGGTCCCTCGAAAAGACTGTACCCATTTCCAACGCCCAGAGCACCCGACACCCCTCCCCAACACCTGCGGACCAAAGGCTATAGCCCACCGGCCTCGGCGACTATATCGCGCGCTGCGCCGCTAGGCATTTCTTGCCATTTTAGGGCAGGCCTCTGACCGTGGCCTCCCACTGGGCACACGAGGACCATCGAAGAGATTGTACCCATTTCCGACGCCCAGAGCCCCCGAACCCCCCTCCCCAACCCCAGCGGACCAAAGGCTATAGCCCACCGGCCTCGGCGACAATTTCGCGCGCTGCGCCGCTGTGCATTTCTTGCCATTTTAGGCCAGGCCTCTGACCGTAGCCCCCCACTGGGCACACGAGAAGCCTCAAAAAGGCTGTGCCCATTTCCAATGCCCAGAGTCCCCGAACCCCCCTCCCCAACCCCCGCGGACCAAAGGCTATAGCCCACCGGCCTCGGCGACAATTTCGCGCGCTGCGGCACCGGGCATTTCTTTCCATTTTAGGGCAGGCCTCTGACCGTAGCCTCCCACTGGGCACACGAGGTCCCTCGAAAAGACTGTACCCATTTCCGACGTCCAGAGCCCCCGAACCCCCGCGGACCAAAGGCTATAGCCCACCGGCCTCGGCGACTATTTCGCTCGTTGCGCCGCTGGGCATTTCTTGTAATTTTAGGGCAGGCAGGGTCTGACCGTAGCCTAACAATGGGCACACGAGGACCCTCGAAAAGACTGTACCCATTTCCGACGCCCAGAGCCCCCGAAGCCCCCTCCCCAACCCCCGCGGACCAAAGGCTATAGCCCCCCGGCCTCGGCGACTATTTCGCGCGCTGCGCCGTTGGGCATTTCTTGTAATTTTAGGGCAGGCCTCTGACCGTAGCCTCCCACTGGGCACACGAGGACCCTCGAAAAGACTGTACCCATTTCCGACGCCCAGAACCCCCGAATACCCCTCCCCAACCCCCGCGGACCAAAGGCTATAGCCCATCGGCCTCGGCGACTAGTTCGTGCGCTGGGCCGCTAGGCATTTCTTGCCATTTTAGGGCAGGCCTCTGACCGTAGCCTCCCACTGGGCACACGAGGACCATCGAAGAGATTGTACCCATTTCCGGCCTTGAGCCCCAGACCCCCAACCCTGCGGACCAGGCCGCCCCACCGGCCTCGGCGACTATTTCGTGCGCTGCGCCGCTAGGCATTTCTTGCCGTTTTGGGGCAGGCCTCTGACCGTAGCCTCCCACTGGGCACGAGCGGACCATCGAAAGATTATGCGCATTTCCGGCCTTGAGCCCCGAACCCCCTCCCAGCGGACGAAGGCAATAGCCCACCTCGGCGACAATTCATGACTGCGCCGCTGGGCATTTCTTGCCATTTTAGGGCAGGCCTCTGCCGTAGCCTCCCACTGGGCACACGAGGACCCTCGAAAAGACTGTACCCATTTCCGACGCCCAGAGCCCCCGAACCCCCCTCCCCAACCCCCGCGGACCAAAGGCTATAGCCCACCGGCCTCGGCGAATATTTTGCGCGCTGCGCCGCTGGGAATTTCTTGCAATTTTAGGGCAGGCCTCTGACCGTAGTCTACCACTGGGTACACGAGGACCCTCAAAAAGACTGTGCCCATTTCTGATGCCCAGAGCCCCCGAACCCCCCTCCCCAACCCCCGCGGACCAAAGGCTATAGCCCACCGGCCTCGGCTACAATTTCGCGCGCTGCGCCGCAGGGCATTTCTTGCAATTTTAGGGCAGGCCTCTGACCGTAGTCTACCACTGGGCACACGAGGACCCTCAAAAAGACTGTGCCCATTTCCGACGCCCAGAGCCCCCGAACCCCCCTCCCCAACCCCCGCGGACCAAAGGCTATAGCCCACCGGCCTCGGCGACAATTTCGCGCGCTGCGCCGCTGGGCATTTCTTGCAATTTTAGGGCAGGCCTCTGACCGTAGTCTACCACTGGGCACACTAGGACCCTCAAAAAGACTGTGCCCATTTCCGACGCCCAGAGCCCCCGAACCCCCCACCCCAACCCCCGCGAACCAAAGGCTATAGCCCACCGGCCTCGGCGACAATTTGTGGCTTGCCATTTTAGGGGAGGCCTCTGACCGTAGCCTCCTACCGGGCAAACGAGGACCCTCGAAAAGACTGTACCCATTTCCGACGCCCAGAGCCCCCGAACCCCCCCCCAACCCCCGCGGACCAAAGGCTATAGCCCACCGGCCTCGGCGACTATTTTGCGCTCTGCTCCGCTGGGCATTTCTTGCAATTTTAGGGCAGGCCTATGGCCGTAGCCTAACAATGGGCACACGAGGACCCTCGAAAAGACTGTACCCATTTCCGACGCCCAGAGCCCCCGAAGCCCCCTCCCCAACCCCCGCGGACCAAAGGCTATAGCCCATCGGCCTTGGCGACTATTTCGCTCGCTGCGCCGCTGGGCATTTCTTGTAATTTTAGGGCAGGCAGGGTCTGACCGTAGCCTAACAATGGGCACACGAGGACCCTCGAAAAGACTGTACCCATTTCCGACGCCCAGAGCCCCGGCCCCTCCCCAACCCCAGCGGACCAAGGCTATAGCCCCGGCCTCGGCGACTATTTGTAGCTGCGCGTTGGGCATTCTTGAAATTTTAGGGCAGGCCTCGACCGTAGCCTCCCAGCCCAGGCACGAGGACCCTCGAAAGACTGTGCCATTTCCGGCGCCCGAACCCCGAATACCCCTCCCCAACCCCCGCGGACCAAAGGCTATAGCCCATCGGCCTCGGCGACTAGTTCGTGCGCTGGGCCGCTTGGCATTTCTTGCCATTTTAGGGCAGGCCTCTGACCGTAGCCTCCCACTGGGCACACGAGGACCATCGAAGAGATTGTACCCATTTCCGACGCCCAGAGCCCCCGAACCCCCCCCCCCAACCCCTGCGGACCAAAGGCCATAGCCCACCGGCCTCGGCGACTATTTCGTGCGCTGCGCCGCTAGGCATTTCTTGCCGTTTTGGGGCAGGCCTCTGACCGTAGCCTCCCACTGGGCACACGAGGACCATCGAAAAGATTGTACGCATTTCCGACGCCCAGAGCCCCCGAACCCCCCTCCCCAACCCCCGCGGACGAAAGGCAATAGCCCACCGGCCTCGGCGACAATTTCGCGAGCTGCGCCGCCGGGCATTTCTTGCCATTTTAGGGCAGGCCTCTACCCGTAGCCTCCCACTGGGCACACGAGGACCCTCGAAAAGACTGTACCCATTTCCGACGCCCAGAACCCCCGAATACCCCTCCCCAACCCCCGCGGACCAAAGGCTATAGCCCATCGGCCTCGGCGACTATTTCGTGCGCTGCGCCGCTAGGCATTTCTTACCATTTTAGGGCAGGCCTCTGACCGTAGCCTCCCACTGGGCACACGAGGACCATCGAAGAGATTGTACCCATTTCCGACGCCCAGAGCCCCCGAACCCCCCTCCCCAACCCCTGCGGACCAAAGGCCATAGCCCACCGGCCTCGGCGACTATTTCGTGCGCTGCGCCGCTTGGCATTTCTTGCCGTTTTGGGGCAGGCCTCTGACCGTAGCCTCCCACTGGGCACACGAGGACCATCGAAAAGATTGTACGCATTTCCGACGCCCAGAGCCCCCGAACCCCCCTCCCCAACCCCCGCGGACCAAAGGCTATAGCCCACCGGCCTCGGCGACAATTTCGCGCGCTGCGCCGCTGGGCATTTCTTGCAATTTTAGGGCAGGCCTATGACCGTTGTCTACCACTGGGCACACTAGGACCCTCAAAAAGACTGTGCCCATTTCCGACGCCCAGAGCCCCCAAACCCCCCACCCCAACCCCCGCGGACCAAAGGCTATAGCCCACCGGCCTCGGCGACAATTTCGCGCGCTGCGCCGCCGGGCATTTCTTGCCATTTTAGGGGAGGCCTCTGACCGTATCCTCCTACCGGGCACACGAGGACCCTCGAAAAGACTGTACCCATTTCCGACGCCCAGAGCCCCCGAAACCCCCCCCCCCCAACCCCCGCGGACCAAAGGCTATAGCCCACCGGCCTCGGCGACTATTTTGCGCTCTGCTCCGCTGGGCATTTCTTGCAATTTTAGGGCAGGCCTATGACCGTAGCCTAACAATGGGCACACGAGGACCCTCGAAAAGACTGCACCCATTTCCGTCGCCCAGAGCACCCGAACCCCCCTCCCCAACCCCCGCGGACCAAAGGCTATAGCCCACGGGCCTCGGCGACAATTTCGCGCGCTGCGCCGCTGGGTATTTCTTGCCATTTTAGGGCAGGCCTCTGACCGTAGCCCCCCACTGGGCACACGAGAAGCCTCAAAAAGGCTGTGCCCATTTCCAACGCCCAGAGTCCCCGAACCCCCCTCCCCAACCCCCGCGGACCAAAGGCTATAGCCCACCGGCCTCGGCGACAATTTCGCGCGCTGCGTTGCCGGGCATTTCTTGCCATTTTAGGGCAGGCCTCTGACCGTAGCCTCCCACTGGGCACACGAGGTCCGTCGAAAAGACTGTACCCATTTCCGATGCCCAGAGCCCCCGAACCCCCGCGGACCAAAGGCTATAGCCCACCGGCCTCGGCGACTATTTCGCTCGCTGCGCCGCTGGGCATTTCTTGTAATTTTAGGGCAGGCAGGGTCTGACCGTAGCCTAACAATGGGCACACGAGGACCCTCGAAAAGACTGTACCCATTTCCGGCCAGGCCCCCAAGCCCCTCCCAACCGCGGACCAAAGGCTATAGCCCACCGGCCTCGGCGACTATTTCGCGCGCTGCGCCGTTGGGCATTTCTTGTAATTTTAGGGCAGGCCTCTGACCGTAGCCTAACACTGGGCACACGAGGACCCTCGAAAAAACTGTACCCATTTCCGACGCCCAGAGCCCCCGAACCCCACTCCCCAACCCCCGCGGACCAAAGGCTATAGCCCACCGGCCCCGGGACAATTTCGCGCGCAGCGCCGCCGGGCATTTCTTGCCATTTTAGGGCAGGCCTCTGACCGTAGCCTCCCACTGGGCACACGAGAAGCCTGAAAAAGGCTGTGCCCATTTCCAACGCCCAGAGCCCCCGAACCCCCCTCCCCAACCCCCGCGGACCAAAGGCTATAGCCCACCGGCCTCGGCGACTATTTCGCGCGCTGCGCCGTTGGGCATTTCTTGTAATTTTAGGGCAGGCCTCTGACCGTAGCCTAACACTGGGCACACGAGGACCCTCGAAAAGACTGTACCCATTTCCGACGCCCAGAGCCCCCGAACCCCCCTCCCCAACCCCCGCGGACCAAAGGCTATAGCCCACCGGCCTCGGCGACAATTTCGCGCGCTGCGCCGCTGTGCATTTCTTGCCATTTTAGGGCAGGCCTCTGACCGTAGCCCCCCACTGGGCACACGAGAAGCCTCAAAAAGGCTGTGCCCATTTCCAACGCCCAGAGTCCCCGAACCCCCCTCCCCAACCCCCGCGGACCAAAGGCTATAACCCACCGGCCTCGGCGACAATTTCGCGCGCTGCTGCGCCGGGTATTTCTTGCCATTTTAGGGCAGGCCTCTGACCGTAGCCTCCCACTGGGCACACGAGGTCCCTCGAAAAGACTGTACCCATTTCCGACACCCAGAGCCCCCGAACCCCCCCCCCCAACCCCCGCGGACCAAAGGCTATAGCCCACCGGCCTCGGCGACTATTTCATGGCCTGGCATTCTTGTAATTTTAGGGCAGGCCTCTGACCGTAGCCTAACACTGGGCACACGAGTACCCTAGAAAAAAATGTACCCATTTCCGACGCCCAGAGCCCCCGAACCCCCCTCCCCAACCCCCGCGGACCAAAGGCTATAGCCCACCGGCCTCGGCGACTATTTCGCGCGCTGCGCCGCCGGGTATTTCTTGCCATTTTAGGGCAGGCCTCTGACCGTAGCCTCCCACTGGGCACACGAGGAGCCTCAAAAAGGCTGTACCCATTTCCAACGCCAGGCCCCGAACCCCCTCAACCCCCGGACCAAGGCTATAGCCCACCGGCCTCGGCGACTATTTCAGCTGCGCGTTGGGCATTCTTGTAATTTTAGGGCAGGCCTCGACCGTAGCCTAACTCTTGGGCTTCGAGGACCCTCGAAAATACTGTGCCATTTCCGGCCCGAGCCCCGAACCCCCCCCAAACCCAGCGGACCAAAGGCTATAGCCCACCGGCCTCGGCGACTATTTCGCGCGCTGCGCCGCTGGGCATTTCTTGCAATTTTAGGGCAGGCCTCTGACCGTAGTCTACCACTGGGCACACTAGGACCCTCAAAAAGACTGTGCCCATTTCCGGCCAGGCCCCGAACCAGCGGACGAGGCTATAGCCCACCTCGGCGAATATTTGTGTGCTTGTTGGGCATTTCTTGTAATTTTAGGGCAGGCCTCTGACCGTAGCCTAACCCTGGTCACAGGAGGACCCTCCAAAAGACTGGACCCATTTCCTCTCCACAGTTCCCCCGAACGACGCTCCCCACCCCCAGCGGACCAAAGGCTATAGCCCACCGGCCTCGGCGACAATTTGTATTTGTGCGCTGGGCATTTCTTGCAATTTAGGCCGGGCCTCGGACCGTAGTCTACCAGGGCACACTAGGACCCTCAAAGGACTGTGCCCATTTCCGGCCTTGAGCCCCAGACGCCCAGCGGACCCAGGCTATAGCCCACCGGCCTCGGCGACTATTTGTGTGCGCTTGTTGGGCATTCTTGTAATTTTAAGGGCAGGCCTCGACCGTAGCTAACTTTCTTGGGCACAGGAGGACCCTCGAAAAGACTGGACCCATTTCCAATGCCAGGCCCCGAACCCCCTCCCAGGCCCAGTGGACCAGGCTATAGCCCACCGGCCTCGGCGACAATTTCGTATTGCGCTGGGCATTTCTTGCAATTTTAGGGCAGGCCTCTGACCGTAGTCTACCACTGGGCACACTAGGACCCTCAAAAAGACTGTGCCCATTTCCGACGCCCAGAGCCCCCGAACCCCCGCGGACCAAAGGCTATAGCCCACCGGCCTCGGCGACTATTTCACGCGCAGCGCCGCTGGGCATTTCTTGTAATTTTAGGGCAGGCCTCTGACCGTAGCCTAACACTGGGCACACGAGGACCCTCGAAAAAACTGTACCCATTTCCGATGCCCAGAGCCCCCGAATCCCCCTCCCCAACCCCCGCGGACCAAAGGCTATAGCGCACCGGCCTCGTCGACAATTTCGCGCGCTGCGCCGCTGGGCATTTCTTGCAATTTTAGGCCAGGCCTCTGACCGTAGTCTACCACTGGGCACACTAGGACCCTCAAAAAGACTGTGCCCATTTCCGACGCCCAGAGCCCCCGAACCTTCGCGGACCAAAGGCTATAGCCCACCGGCCTCGGCGACTATTTCGCCCACTGCGCCGCTGGGCATTTCTTGTAATTTTAGGGCAGGCCTCGGCCGTGCCTAACCTTTCTTCACCTCGAAAGACTGAACCCATTTCCGATGCCCAGGCCCCGAACCCCCTCTGACCCCAGCGGACAAAAGGCTATAGCCCACCGGCCTCGGCGACTATTTCGCACGCTGCGCCGTTGGGCATTTCTTGTAATTTTAGGGCAGGCCTCTGACCGTAGCCTAACACTGGGCACACGAGGACCCTCGAAAAAACTGTACCCATTTCCGACGCCCAGAGCCCCCGAACCCCCCTCCCCAACCCCAGCGGACCAAAGGCTATAGCCCACCGGCCTCGGCGACAATTTCGCGCGCTGCGTCACTGTGCATTTCTTGCCATTTTAGGGCAGGCCTCTGACCGTAGCCCCCCACTGGGCACACGAGAAGCCACAAAAAGGCTGTGCCCATTTCCAACGCCCAGAGTCCCCGAACCCCCCTCCCCAACCCCCGCGGACCAAAGGCTATAGCACACCGGCCTTGGCGACTATTTCGCGCGCTGCGGCACCGGGCATTTCTTGCAATTTTAGGGCTGGCCTCTGACCGTAGCCTCCCACTGGGCACACGAGGTCCCTCGAAAAGACTGTACCCATTTCCGGCCGAGCCCCAGACCCCCTCCGACCCCGCGGACCAAAGGCTATAGACCACCGGCCTCGGCGACTATTTCGCACGCTGCGCCGCTGTGCATTTGTTGCCATTTTAGGGCAGGCCTCTGACCGTAGCCTCCCACTGTGCACACAAGGACCCTCGAAAAGACTGTACCCATTTCCGACGCCCAGAGCCCCCGAATCCCCCTCCCCAACCCCCGCGGACCAAAGGCTATAGCGCACCGGCCTCGGCGACAATTTCGCGCGCTGCGCCGCTGGGCATTTCTTGCAATTTTAGGCCAGGCCTCTGACCGTAGTCTACCACTGGGCACACTAGGACCCTCAAAAAGACTGTGCCCATTTCCGACGCCCAGAGCCCCCGAACCTTCGCGGACCAAAGGCTATAGCCCACCGGCCTCGGCGACTATTTCGCGCGCTGCGCCGCTGGGCATTTCTTGTAATTTTAGGGCAGGCCTCTGACCGTAGCCTAACACTGGGCACACGAGGACCCTCGAAAAGACTGGACCCATTTCCAATGCCCAGAGCCCCCGAACCCCCCTCCCCAACCCCCGCGGACAAAAGGCTATAGCCCACCGGCCTCGGCGACTATTTCGCACGCTGCGCCGCTGGGCATTTCTTGCAATTTTAGGGCAGGCCTCTGACCGTAGTCTACCACTGGGCACACTAGGCCCCTAAAAAAGACTGTGCCCATTTCCGACGCCCAGAGCCCCCGAACCCACTTCCCCAACCCCCGCGGACCAAAGGCTATAGCACACCGGCCTCGGCGACTATTTCGCGCGCTGCGCCGCTGGGCATTTCTTGTAATTTTAGGGCAGGCAAGGTCTGACCGTAGCCTAACACTGGGCACATGAGGACCCTCGAAAAGACTGCACCCATTTCCGACGCCCAGAGCCCCCGATCCCTCGGACCCCGTGGACCAGGCGATAGCCCTCCGGCATCGGCGACTATTTCTTGCGCCCCTGGGCATTTCTTGCAATTTTAGGGCAGGCCTCTGACCGTAGTCTACTGCCCAGGCACGAGGACCCTCAAAAAGCATGTGCCCATTTCCGACGCCTAGAGCCCCAGATCCCTCCCAGTCCGCGGACCAAAGGCTATAGCCCACCGGCCTCGGCGACAATTTCGCACGCTGCGCCGCTGTGCATTTCTTGCCATTTTAGGCCAGGCCTCTGACCGTAGCCCCCCACTGGGCACACGAGAAGCCTCAAAAAGGCTGTGCCCAGTTCAATGCCAGGTCCCCGAACCCCCTCCCGACCCCAGCGGACCAAGGCTATAGCCGCGGCCTCGGCGACAATTTCGAGCGCTGCGCCGCCGGGCATTTCTCGCCATTTTAGGGCAGGTCTCTACCCGTAGCCTCCCACTGGGCACACGAGGACCCTCGAAAAGACTGTACCCACTTCCGACGCCCAGAGCCCCTGAACCCCCCTCCCCAACCACCGCGGACCAAAGGCTATAGCCCACCAGCCTCGGCGACTATTTTGCGCGCTGCGCCGCTGGGCATTTCTTGTAATTTTAGGGCAGGCCTCTGACCGTAGTCTACCATTGGGCACACGAGGACCCTCAAAAAGACTGTGCCAATTTCCGGCCTTGAGCCCCGAACCCCCACCCTGACCCCATGAACCAAAGGCTATAGCCCACCGGCCTCGGACTATTTGTGCGCTTCTTGTGGGCATTTCTTGTAATTTTAGGGTAGGCAAGGTCTGACCGTAGCCTAACACTGGGCACATGAGGACCCTCGAAAAGACTGCACCCATTTCCGACGCCCAGAGCCCCCGATCCCCCCTCCCCAACCCCCGTGGACCAAAGGCTATAGCCCACCGGCCTCGGCGACTATTTTGCGCGCTGCGCCGCTGGGCATTTCTTGCAATTTTAGGGCAGGCCTCTGACCGTAGTCTACCACTGGGCACACGAGGACCCTCAAAAAGCATGTGCCCATTTCCGACGCCTAGAGCCCCCGAACCCCCCTCCCCAATCCCGCGGACCAAAGGCTATAGCCCACCGGCCTCGGCGACAATTTCGCGCGCTGCGCCGCTGTGCATTTCTTGCCATTTTAGGCCAGGCCTCTGACCGTAGTGTTGAGTATTAGAAAGTGTATATTTATAAAGGAGAAAATCGTCATTTTACACTTCAAGTCTCACTAACATTGCTATTTTTATTTATTTAAGTATTTTGTTATTTAATTACGTGTGTTTCATTATAATTAGTTATTTTATGTATTTTAGGGGTATCACGATCATTTCACAATGAACGGGTGATCGAATGACAAAGCAGACGTCACATTTGAACTCAGGACGATCGAAAACCTTAGAAGGAGCATAAAAGGAAAAATGTTCACATATACGGAACTATTCATACGTATAGTACTGTTCATGATACTGTACAAATAGTGTTACTGTGCAAAAACCGGTTTACTGTGCAAATAATGGTCAAACCGTGTGGTATGCAAATAGTATTCTTGTGCAAAAACCGGTTCTTGTGCAAATAGTGGTCAAACCGTGTGAGCTATGTAAATAGTATTCTTGTTCAAATAGTGGTATTGTTGTTGGTGATGGACGTGGCGCAATCACTGGCGTCAAGCTGTTTTAATCGATGGTCATGATTCACTCAATGTACCTATAAAAGAGGGCTTCCCCACAATTTGATATCCACAATTCATTTGTAAGCTTAGATTTTAATTCCTTCTCTTTCTTGTATTTTCTCGTATTTTAATAAATTTCCATTTACCCTAGTTCAAATATGAGTAGCTAATTTACTTTTAAGCTTGGGTTGAAGGTGAAGCCTCAACATGTTCCATGGGCTTTATTTGGTAAATTTATTTTCTTTTCCCCTCTAATATTTGTGGTTGTTTTGACTTTTAAATGGACAAATAATAATAGTCTTGTCTGAATACATACAGTTAGCGGCACTAGTACAAGGTTATTATTATTTGTACGATAAACCATAACACCATACTTATTTGGCGTGGTTCATGAGGTGTGGAATCCCCCTCATGATTTAATTAGTATTAATAATGAATATTTAGCCCATGGAGCATGTTGATGCGGTCCAGGATACCCAAGTGCTTTATTTGATAGTTTCGGTTTAATTTATTCCTGCCATTGTAATTTAATTTCTATGATAGTCTCAATTTAAATTCTAGCATAGTTTAAATCAATTTCATCACAAATCCAACCACCCATCTAAAGAAAATTAATTCTACACACAATTAAAATCAACCTCCTCGTGGGATCGACACTCGTCACCATTGATCTATTCTACAATAGATTCGTGCGCTTGTGAGTTCAATAAAATTTGCACAACAAGTTTTTGGCGCCGTTGCCGGGGAGGTAAGTATTTTAATTTGTAGAATTAGTTTATATATATATATTTATTTATTTATTATTTGTTTTATTTTTAGTTGTTTTTCTTGTATTTTTTTTTAATTTATCTTGTTATCTTTCTTTGTTATTTATTTTAATTTTAGTAATATTTGTTTCACGTAATTTCTTTTTCTTATAGCAATTGAGTGTATTTTCATATTAAGATTGTAACAACGTCACAAGGTTAGTATCGTAATTTCTCCCTCCTCTTTATTTTTATTTGTTTTATTTTCATTTATTTTGTTCTTTGTATGCATGGTCGAAGGTCATTATCACCTAATCTTGAGCCTTTAGACCTTGAATTAGAAAAAACACTGCGCACACATAAACACACCGCATTTAAAAAGAAATTTGACATGGATTTACAAAACCAACAACCAGAACCACAAGAGAGGCCATTTAAGGACTATTTTAGTCCCTTAGCAAATTTGAGCACATCATCGGATACCCAAATGTAGCTGCTAGGAGTTTTGAATTAAAACCTGGTGTGCTAAATTGTCTCCCTACGTTTATGGCCTAGAAAATGAGGACCCGTATAATCATCTGAATGATTTCCATGCTACTTGTCGAGACTTTTAAATATGAGAATTTTTCGATGATGATGTTAAACTTAGATTATTCCATTTTCTTTAAAGGATAGAGCTCGTTCATGGTTTAATACATTTGCACGCTAATAGCATTACATCATGGGAACAAATGGTAACTAAATTTTTAAATAAATATTTCCCGGTTCATAAAACCAATCTATTCGCGAAATTTGAATTTACCCAAAGAGGCAATGACGGTTTTGAGCATGGGAGGCGATTCAATGGGCTACTCTTGAAGTGTCCACATCATGGAGTACGAAATGGCATCAATGCAATACTTTTGGAAGGATTATTGCCACATGTGCAAGAATGGCTAATGGCGACCCGATGGAGGAGAGCTAATGTCAGCGCTTGATTTGGGAATTCTTCCGGTAATCGGATAATTCCCAACAACGGAGTCGATCACTCAGAAATACCAGGAGAATTACGGAGTGAATGAGGTTCACGTTGGCGAGTCAAGCTCAGGAATTAAAGAAGTCAAAGAGATGGTTGAAGGCCTTTCTCGACGAATAGCATCATTAACGACAGCCAACTCACCGAACCACATGACCATGACTCATATTCAAATCAAGTCAATGCCATAGGAGTCATGAGAAAACCATCAAATTACAACACATACTCCAACACGTACAACCACGGATGGAAGATCACCCCAATTTTCATGGTCTCGAGGATTCCAACAAAATGAACCAACGGCTCCACCTCACCAATTCCTCGAATTTCTCAAACCGTTCGACCACCATTTAGACCGTACAATCAAACCCAAACCACTCTCAACCCGGACCATGGGAGGATACATTCAAAATTTCAAGAATTCTACTCATTCTAGAATCGAGCGTGAGAACCGCACCATTGATGAGCTGCGAAATGAGATGAGGCGACTTGACTCACAAGCCCAATCAATTTCAAATCTTGAGAAAATGGTGGGACAACTTCTTCAGTTCAAACCTTGACAATGACCGTTGAGAAAGGTAAATTTCCAAGTCAACGATGCACAACCTAAAGCGTTGAATGAAGCAAGTACCGTTCACCACAACATCATGGAGAGGTCAAAGCTATCATGACCTTGCGAAAGGAAAGAAATCGATAACAAAGTGGAATGCCAAAATCAACTCAGTTGTACACAGCGAATCACGAGGACCCATCACGGAGGAGAAAAGAAGAAACCAACTCACGAGAATACATTCCCAGCTCCGTTTCCTCGGAGGTTAGCTAAAGGGAAGAAGAAAAATCACGGTGAGATTTTTGAAATCTTCAAGCAGTGAGTGTTAACATCCCTTTGCTTGAAGCTATAAAACAAGTGCCATCGTATGCCAAGTTTCTTAAAGATCTATACCTTTAAAAGAAATATTCATGTTCGAGAAAAAGGCCTTTTTAACGAGAAAATGTTAGTTCTATACTCCAACATAAAATGCCTCTAAAATTCAAAGATCCGGGCTCACTATCTCATGTAGTATAGGGAACCACCGATTGAGAATGCTTTGTTGGATTTAGAGCTAGTGTAAATCTGTTGCCTTATTACGTATTTGTGAAACTTGGTGGGAGAATTACACTGACTCAGGTGGTGTTCTGACTTGCGGTCGGTCCATGAAAATATCCTCGTGGTATTGTGGAGGGCGTGCTTATTCGGTAGACAAGTTTTATTTTCTGTTGATTTCATTGTAATTGACACTTTCAACGATGCTGAGTTCAAAAGCACATCCCGTTATCCTAGGCGACCTTTCTTGGCAGCTGCGATGCTCGCATTCAATGCGAGATGAAATATCACGGTTGTCCTTTGGCAATATGACCATGGAACTCAACATCTTCAACATTGCCAAACAACCTCATAATGCAGATGATGAAATTGTTGATGTGGATTTAATAGAAACATTAGTTGATAATAATTTTCTGTCAAATCTTAGTGATTATCCTTTACAAACAAGTATAACTCACATTGGTTTCGATTTTGACATTGACAGATCAATGGATGAGGTCAATTCACAACTTGAATCACCACCATCCAAGGACAATAAATGGAAGTCAAGAGTTGAACAACTCGTTACATCTGAAAAGAAACTCAACCCTTCATCAAAATTACCACGAAACTCGAGCATTGCGTGACTGGCCCAGCGATTACGGTGGCAAAACTTGAAAAAATTCGCCATGAGATTTACAAACGAATGAAAGTCTTTCACGACAAGCAAAGTAAGAAAATCTTTCACTACGGTCGAGAAAGTGCTTTTATTTAATTCTTGCTTTTATTCCCGGGTAAGTCACGTTCTCGATGGTTTGGCCCATTTGTTGTTCCTTTGTTTTTCCATGGGGCAATTGAAATTAAGGATCAAACGTTACTTTTAAAGTTAATGGTCAAAGATTAAAGCCATATCTAGAATACCAACCACGTGGAGAGAGTGAAATAAATCGGTGACCCACCAAGTTTAAATTGAGTTTTTCTTTTCTTTTCGGTAATTTGATTTGATTCTTTGATTATTCTTTTCTTGATTGAAATTATTTTTGTTTAAGTGTGTTTGTTTAACCATTATAGTTTTCTCTTATCATTTTAATCATGAGGCGGTACCTCTTGTACACGATTAGAACACTTGACGTATCGAACTCATACCGAGCGGATCACGATTTTGTAAATTTCATCACTGTCACGGGATCTACAACGCGAGTTAGTATTCACGTTAAAGATCTAGAAAGACAACTCACGAAATAGAGGATGGAATTTTGATGCGGAATTGGAGCTTAAGGTAATTCGATAAGAGGACGATTTTAATTTGCTTTGTGTGTTTTAATTTGTTTCTCTGTTTGTGTGTTTTAGTTTGCTTTGTGTGTTTAAGTTTGTCACCCCGGTGAAGTGGCGGATAACGGTACTCTGTGACAATCAAGTCGGTTACTTCTGTTTTCCACAATAACTGATATTCTGAGATGAAGGCATGGACAGAGACGAGATTTTAGCAAAGCTTCACAAACGATTCCCTTCACTTTCTCAGAATGCCGTCCTTTCAATCTATAAAGCCCGATCCGAACGCATACGATTGCTTATGAAGAATGACATACCTGCTGACATCCGCTGGTTAATCGAGGCCAAAGTACGTTTGGCAGGTGAGTTGCCTCTAAATTTATTGCATACATGCACTGGTTGTGGTAAAGGAAATTATGCGAGAAAGCAGCGAGCTCGAAGACTTTCATTGCTTGTCATAAATGTGCGAGCGATATGCAATAAAAACCATGTTCTTTAGGAATGGTGTCGATATGAGGAAGATAAGATTAAATTCATTAGGGATGGCTTGAATAAAGAGTCATTGGATAATACCCTTTTGTCTTTTGAAACGCATCCCGGTGGATATGTACAAAAGCGATCCTCGATTATGGCCATTATTCGAAAAAGCGTGCACGATCTGATCTCGGGAATCGACTATAAGCGACCTGTTTGCGGTTTGTAAGAAAAGCGGATGGGAAGCTATCCTCGACCCGTAGAGGCGTTCAAGCCGTTTACGGGCGTAAAACTAGAGGAAGATGTGAGCCACGGTCAACTACACAGATATCCTTTTACTTTCTTGTTGTTTTACTTTCTTTGTTATTTTACCATTCGCATTATTGCTTGTAATAATTTTTCTTGTTATCATTGTTTTGCTTTTCCTTTTTCTTTGTTTTCTTTTTTACTCTCGAGCCATGTGCCTTAGTGTTAATTGACATTGACATAATGCCTCATACAGTGTGACCCGTTGTCACCAAAGGTTTTAAATATAAGTTTTGTTATTGTGCACTCACAAGTTGTTTTGAGCGATATCCTAATGGCATTACTCCCGTGAACAATTCAAGAACATTTGTGTGCTCTGGATTTAACTATGGCAAACATAAAGAGTTTGTTGAGGCGACCATAGATCTTGGTCGAAAAATAGCGAGAGAAAACTGCACTTGGTGTATGGAGGAGGTGACCGAGGTTATCAAAATGGTCTCGAGCTGCTTATGTCGAGAGGAGCCAAGTGTTAGGCATCGTCCCAATGATCCAAAACCTTTGGGCTGTTTGTCTAACTCGTCAATTTGGAGAAGAGTTAGTTGTCTCGGTATGCAAAGCATAAGCGAAATGCTAAATCATCTTGATGCTTTTATTTTCCTTCCGGAGATCTTGCAACTCTAGAGGCACTAATCACATTAGCATCTTGGGCCCATCGAACATCCACGAAACCCATCGGTTTGTTAAATGTCAATAATTTTATGATGGCTTTATCACATTTCTTAACCATGCAATAAAAACTATTTCATTCCTTCCTCGAGTTAAAAAGTCTTTATTTGTGCACACATCACGCTAATGAGCTACTTGATACATTACAAGCTTATCAATCGAGACGGATCCCGGGACCATTGTGTTGGAGTGTTCAAATAATGATGGTAACGATGATGAAGTACAAATTAGATTTAACTATCCGTTTGTAAATATTTTCTTACGTGTTGCACTACCGGTGATGTCTTCTAAACTCTTCTTTCCTTTCAAACATTGAGGACAATGTTTCATTCAGTTGGGGAGGAATAGTTGACAATTGTGGAATATTGGTTAAGTTTTACTAATTTTGTTGTAGAACTAACCATTTGAGTAGAAGATGGCTGAATATGGAGTGTAGTTACTCTAGAAACGCATCTTCTTAGAAAAAAAAAAAAAAATTGTTTTAATTAACTATTATTTTTGAATTATCCAATATAAATATACAAATACACGTTTTTTATTCGAAGATGGCTGAATATGGAGTGTAGTTACTCTAGAAACGCATCTTCTTTAAAAAAAAAAAAAAATTCAGACATTTTTCTTTAATTTTCTACATGTATGTTTTCTTTTATGTTTGTAGAAAGTCAGAAAAAATATATATATATTTGGTAATTTTGTGAGTTTTTTATATCGATGATATGATGACTTTTAAATTTTAGTATTTGTATTATCTGGTCCCGAGTGATGTTACACCATGTTTGCTATTCTATATGTTGACGTCGGGGACAACATGAGTCTCAAGGAATGCATATGTCAAAATAAATTCCATGAGTTTCGAGCCTATTAATTTTTCTTGAGAGAACCTTTTGCCCATTATTGATGCAAATTTTAGCTGCTTATTATTTTATACATGATCTCTAGATTTCTTTAAGTCAACCCTTTAAAAAAAAAAACGTGTTGTTGTCAGATCTAGCGCCCACCTAACTAGTAGATACTGGAAGATTATTTAGAGTTTCCAAGAGACTAAGGCCATCTCGATCCGTTTCGAGCCTTCAAGCCATCCCTATTGTAAAATATCCATAGTTAGCCCTTTGAGCCTTAAAAAAAAAAAAAAAAGCTTTTTCTTTGTTAACTTATCATCCCGACCCACCCAATTGAGTATTACCCGATATAATACAAGTTCCATCACCCACCATGTTTGAGAAAAGGATAAATAATTATTTTGTTCAGTAAAGTTGTGCCATAAAAAAAAAAATTAAAAAAAAAAAAATAAAAGAAAAAAGAGAAGAAAAAAAGGATATACAATAGCAATAAATAAGCAAAACGATCTTGTAATTTTCAAAAGTTCTCAAGTTTTTCTCAAACATATATTTTGTTTCCTATTTTCCTTTCTTTGTTAAGCCATGTCCCTAGCCTACGTTACGCCCTAATAAAAGTCCTTCTTGATTTTAGAGAACTATAATCAAGTAAAAGTAGTTATATGGGCTATTAAGATGTAGATGCATTAAAAAAAAAAATTGGGTCGACTAGTAATTTATTCGAGGTCAGATTATTTCTAAGTCATATTTCTTCATCTTGGTAAGAGTGTGTGGTATTTCTATATTATTTTCTCAATTCACCATTCATCAGAGTGACAATTTTATTGGGTTTAATTTCTGTGAGAGTGTCACTACCACCGTGAGATTTTGGGGTTTGACATGTTATTCTCGAAAGTATTGATTACTATAGTCCACCTGGACCGATGCAATGGATTGTTGATGTGGCTATGATATTTCTTTAGACCGAGATAATACTTGTACTTTTCTTTGATTGCACATCATTAATCGATTGAATAAACACGTGTGTTTTAAAAAAAAAAATTTGTTTTGAATTTTATCTTCGCTTTATTTGCTGTGGACTAGCAATGTGTTTGGGGTGTGTCGAGTATTAGAAAGTGTATATTTATAAAGGAGAAAATCATTTTACACTTCCAAGTCTCACTAACATTGCTATTTTTATTTATTTAAGTATTTTGTTATTTAATTACGTTTCATTATAATTAGTTATTTTATGTATTTTAGGGTATCACGATCATTTCACAACGAACGGTGATCGACAAAGAAACGGACGTCACATTTGAACTCGTGACATCGAAAACCTTAAGGAGCATAAAAGGAAAATGTCATCGTTTCACATATACGGAACTATTCATACGCTCATGATATCGCATAAATAAGATACCGTAAAACCGCATCAGTAATAGTGGTCAAACTGAGTGAACTGTGTAAATAGTATTACCGCAAAACCGTTTATCGTGCAAATAGTGGTCAAACCGTGTGAATCGTAAATAGTGTTACCGTTTCAAATAGTGGTCGTTGGATCGTTGATCACGACGTGGCGCAATCCTCGAAAGGCCCAAACTGCTTTTTATTCCGATTGTCATGATTCACTCAATGTACCTATAAAAGAGGGCTTCTAATTTGATATCCTGAATTCATTTGTAAGCTTAAATTTTGTAATTCCTTCTTCTTGTATTTTCACGATTTTAATAAATTCCCATTTTACCCTCTAGTTCAAATATGAGTAGCTAATTTACTTTTAAGCTTGTCAAGTGAAGCCTCAACATGTTCCATGGGCTTTATTTGGTAAATTTATTTTCTTTTCCCTCTAATATTTGTGGTTGTTTTGATTCTTCGCCGACAACACAATAGTCTTGTTCAGACACCGCCTCGGGTTAAACCCAAGACACTAAGTACAAGGTTATTATTATTTGGCACGATAAGCCCTTAGCACCATATTTATTTGAGCGTGGTTCATGAAGTGTGAACTCCTCATGATTTAATTGGTATTAATAATGAATATTTAGCCCATGGAGCATGCGATGCGCATCCTGATACCCAAGTGCTTTATTTCAATAGTTTCCAGTTTAATTTATTCCTGCCATTGTAATTTAATTTCTATGATAGTCTCAATTTAAATTCTAGCATAGTTTAAATCAATTTCATCACAAATCCAACCACCCATCTAAAGAAAATTAATTCTACACACAATTAAAATCAACCTCCTCGTGGGATCGACACTCGTCACCATTGATCTATTCTACAATAGATTCGTGCGCTTGCGAGTTCAATAAAATTTGCACAACACGTAGCCCCCCACTGGGCACACGAGAAGCCTCAAAAAGGCTGTGCCCATTTCCAATGCCCAGAGTCCCCGAACCCCCCTCCCCAACCCCCGCGGACCAAAGGATATATAGCCCACCTGCACGGCTGACACTTTCGAAAGGCCTACTGGCATTTTCGCCATTTGTAGTGTGTCTCACCAGAGCCTCCCATCACACACGAGGACCCTCGAAAAGACTGTACCCACTCCGACGCCTGTAGAGCCCCCGAACCCCTCCCAACCACCGCGACCAAAGGCTGGTGAGACTGACCAAAGGCTATACCCACCATGAATTTGGCGACTATTTACAGCACTGGCATTTCTTGTAATTTTAGAAGCAGGCCTCTAATCGTAGTTCACCACCGCGGGCTACACGAGGACCCTCAAAAGACCTGTAATTTCCAGCCTCACGCCTGAGCCCCGAACCCCCCTCCCAACCCTCAAGGACTGTTATTATAGCACATAGCCCACTGCCTTATGATTCATACTCAAAAGATGCCACACTGGGCATTTGTTGTAATTTTAGGCAGGCCTCTGATCGTAGCCTAACACTGGCACACGTGAGACCCTCAAAAGACTGTACCCATTTCTCGACGCCTGAGCTCCCTAACCCTCTCCCCAACCCCCTCATGGGACCAAAGACAGGTAGCTAACCGGGTCTCGTATGACTATTTCACACAGCTATGCCTTGGCATTTCTTGCAATTTTATGGCAGGCCGCGGATCAGAAGTCTACCATTACCAGGCACACGAGACCCTCAAAGATCAGTGTGGCTCATTTCGGACGCCTAGAGCCCCGATCCCTCCCAACCCCGGGATCAAGCGACTGGTACATAGCCCACCGCCTTTGGCTGATTATTTTCCTCACATGCAGGCCATGGGTATTTCTTGTAATTTGTAGGTGGGCTCTGAATCAGAGCTTAACACTGGGCATGAGGACCTCAAAAAACTCGTGCCCATTTCCGACGCCTGCGTAACCTCTCAACACCCCTCCCCAACCTCATGCTTTTGACCAAAGGCTATAGACCACCGCTGCCCCCTCTATTTTTCTGCGATTGGGCAATACTGCATTTGTTTTCCATTTTATGGCAGCCTCCCAACCCAGCCTCCCACTGTGTACACAAGAACCCTCGAAAAGATCAGACCTATTTCCCTGACGCCCCTGTGAGCCCAGCCAACTCTCCCAAACCCTCATGACCAAAGGCTATAGCCCACCTGCCCTACGACTATTTTTATTTCATGCGCGTCAGGCATTTCTTACAATTTTAGGCAGGCCTCTTGATCAGTCTACCATCAAGCAACGAGGGACCCTCAAAAGATCAGCCCATTTCCAACACCCAGCCCCGAACCTCCCTCCCAACCCCTAAATGACCAAAGGCTATAGCCCACTGCCCTTGGCGAGGACACTCTCAAGTGTCATCGTCTACTGGGCCTGCATTTCTTGCCATTTTAGGCCAGCCTCTGACCAGAGCTCCCCATCTCAAGTACACGTGAAGTTTCCCAAAAGGCTGTGCCCATTTCCAATGCCCTTGTAGTCCCCTCAACCTCCCTCAACCCCCTCCCCGCTGACCAAGCACATAGCCCACCGCCTTTGCATGACACTCACTGCTACACTGGCCAGGCATTTTCACATTTTAGGCAGGCCTCTGACCGTAGAGCCTCCACAAGTACACGAGACCCCGAAAGACTGTATCCATTTCCGACGCCCAGAGCCCCCGAACCCCGCACCCCCACCCCAACCATGGACCAAAGGCTATAGCCCACCGCCCCACTTTCTACGATTATTTCTTCAAGGCTGGCCTGCGCCTACTGGGCATTTCTTGAAATTAGTGCAGGCCTCTGATCCATACTTAACATCAAGGCCACGAGGACCCTCGAAAGACTCAGACCCACTACTCCACGCCCGAGCCCCTAACCCTCCCCAACCGGGCCATGACCAAAGGCAGTTATAGCCCACCGCCCTTGCTGTATTTTATTTTTCTCACAAGGCTCACTGGCATTTTGTAATTTTAGGCGGTGCCTCTGACTGGTAGCTTCAACAACAGTGGGCACACGAGGACCCTCAAAAGACTGTACCCATTTCCGACGCCTGCAGCTCCCCGAACCTCCTCTCCCAACCTTCATGGGACTAGCACATAGCCCACCCTGCCTTATGTGACTATTTCAAGGCACAGTTGCTAGCATTTCAATTGTAGGCAGGGCAGGCCTGGATCAGAGTCTAACACTGGGCACACGAGGACCCCTTCGAAAAACTCCAGCCCATTTCCGACGCCTGAGCCCCCCGAACCCCTCCCTAACCCCTCAAGGACGTGACCAGTTATTAGAGCCCACCGGCCCCATGGACACCTCTCATGCTACAACAAGGCTTTCGCTTGGCATTTCTTGTAATTTTAGGGCAGGCTCTCTGACCGTAGAGCCTAACACTGCAGGCACACGTAGGACCCCTCAAAAAATCCCACCCATTTCCACGCCTGCAGCCCCGAACCCCCCTCTCCCAACCCCTGGGACCAGATAAAGGCTATTATAGCCCACCTAGCCTTTGCTGACACTCACAGCGCTACATACTGGGCTGGCATTTCTTGTAATTTTAGTGCCCCCTCGATCAGAGCCTCCCACTGGGCACACGAGGACCCTCAAAGACTGCACTCCATTTCCGACGCCCCCTGTGAGTTCTCCTGAACTGCCCCCAACCCCCCGGGCGGGACCAAAAGGCTATAGCCCACCTGCCCCATGACACTCTCATATAGGCTACTGCCATCACTGGCTATTTCTTGTAATTTGTGGCAGGCCTCGACTCAGAGCCGTAACACTGCACACGAGGACCCCTCAAAAAACTGTACCCATTTCCGACGCCCAGAGCACCCAACCCTCCCCAACCCCTCCTGGACCAAATGTCAGAGTTTCACCAAATTTCCATATGGCGACACTCCGTGACGGCCACTGGCCAGGCATTTGTTGCCATTATTTTGCAAGGTGCCTCCGTAGCCTCCCACTGTGCACACAAGAACCTCAAAGACTTCTACCCATTTCACACCTGCAGCCCCGAACCCTCCCCAACCTCATGGGATCAAAGGGCATTATAGGCCCACCGCCCTCATGATTATTTTATGCAGCACAACTGGCCATTGGCATTTTTGTAATTTTAGGGCAGGCCTCTGACCGTAGTCTACCACTGTGCACACGAGGGCCCTCAAAAAAACTGTACCCATTTCCGACGCCCAGAGCCCCCGAACCCCCCTCCCCAACCCCAGCGGACCAAAGGCTATAGCCCACCGCCCCCATGACACTCTCACAAGGCTACTGGCTTGGGTATTTCTTGTAATTTAGGGCAGGCCCTCACCAGAGCTCTCCCACTCCATCACACGAGACCCTCAAAAGATCAGACCATTTCCGACGCCCAGAGCCCCGAACGCCCAACCTCTCAAAGACAAAGGCTATAGCCCACCGCCACGGCTGACACCTTCTCAAGGCTACCATCACTGGCATTTCTTGTAATTTTTCGCAGCAGTTCGAAATGTGAGCCTAACATCACATTCACACGAGACCCTCAAAAACTGCACCCATTTCCGACGCCTGCAGCACCCAACCCTCCCCAACCCCAGCTGGACCAAAGGCTGTAGCCCAAATTACCAAAGACGGGCGAGCACTCCAAGACGCTGCTGGCATTGGCCAGCATTTGTTGCCATTTTAGGTGCCTCAATCTGAGTAGCCCCACACCCCAATCACACAAGAACCCTCTCGAAAAGACTTTACCCATTTCCGGCACCTGTGAGCCCCCGAACCCCTCCCAACCCTCATGGACCAGCGGCTATAGCCCAACCGCCCCATGATTATTTTATGCATACAATGGTGCTGTCACTGCAGCACTGTTGTTGATGCTAAGGTTCCCTGATCAGAGCCTCCCAATGTGCACACACAAGAACCCTCAAAAGACTGTACCCATTTCCACACCCATAGCCCCTCTAACCCTCCCAACCTCTCATGGACCAAAGCGGCTATAGCCCACCGGTCAATGTTCCGGCGACACCTTCATGCTGCGCCAGCCTGGCATTTCTTGTACTCTGTGGCAGTTCTCGACTGTAGCCTCCCACCGGGCACACGATGGTAATCTCTGAAAAGATCATTGCACCCATTTCCGACGCCCAGAGCCCCCCGAACGCCCCCCCCCAACCCCCCGGACCCAAGGCAATAGCCCATGTGCCCAGCTGGTAAAATTCCGCGACCGCGACGTCATTGCTGTGCATTTGTTGCCTTTTGTGTGCGGTGCCCCAGATCAGAGCCTCCCACTGCAGTACACAAGAACCTCGAAAAGACTTCTTACCCATTTCCGACACCCAGAGCCCCAACCCCCTCCCAACCTCATGACCAAAGGCTATAGCCCACCGCCCGGCTGATTATTTTATACAAGGCCACTGGGCATTTCTTGCAATTTTAGGCACGCCTGACCGTAGTCTACCATCAGGCACACGAGGGCCTCAAAAACTGTACCCATTTCCCGACGCCCAGCCCCCAACCCCTCCCAACCCTGCGGACTAAAGGCTATAGCCCACCGGCCCCATGACACTCAAGGCCATACTGGCATTTCTTGTAATTTTAGGGCAGGCCCCTGACCGTAGCCTCCCACTGGGCACACGAGGACCCTCGAAAAGACTGTACCCATTTCCGACGCCCAGAGCCCCGGAACGCCCCCAACCCCTCATGGACAAAGGCTATAGCCCACCTGCCTCAAGGAAATTTCGCTACTGGGCTGTGCATTTCTTTGCATTTTAGGCCAGGCCTCTGGTCCTAGCCCCCCACTGGGCACACGAGAAGCCTCAAAAACGCTGTGCCCATTTCCAACGCCCAGAGTCCCCGAACCCCCCTCCCCCAACCCCGCGGACCAAAGGCTATAGCCCACCATCCTGAGCGACACTCACAGGCTACCAACAGACATTTCTTGCTATTTTAGGCAGGCCTCCTGACCGTAGCCACCCACTGGGCACACGAGGACCCTGGAAAAGACTGTACCCATTTCTCATGCCCGTGAGCCCCTCGAACCCCTCCCCAACCTCATGGACCAGGCTATAGCCCACCGGGCTCATGACTATTTTATGCATCAAGGCTACTGGTATTTCTTGTAATTTTAGTGCCTCCTGACCGTAGCCTCCCATCGGGCACACTAGGCCCTTGAAAAGATTGGGTCCATTTTCACACTAGAGCCCCGAACCCCCTCCCCAACCTCATGACCAGGCTATAGCCCACCGGGTTTCATGACTATTTTATGCACTGCACCGCTGGGCATTTCTTGTAATTTGGGCAGTGCCCCTGACTCAGTAGCTCTCCCACTGGGCACACGAGGACCTCGAAAAGACTGTACCCATTTCCGACGCCTGCAGCCCCGGAACGCCCCCAACCCCCGGACAAAATTATAGCCCACCGCCTCAAGGAAATTTTCACACAAGGCCACTGTGCATTTCTTTGCATTTAGGCCAGGCCTCGTCCTAGCCCCCCACCGGCACACGAGAGCCTCAAAACGCCAGCCCATTTCCAACGCCTGTAGTCCCCGAACCCCTCCCCAACCTCATGGACCAAAGGCTATAGCCCACCATCCCGAGCGACACCATTTCAAGGCATACTGGCCAGACATTTCTTGCCATTTTAGGTGCCTCTCGATCAGAGCTCTCCCACCTGGGCACACGAGACCCTCGAAAAGACTGTACCCATTTCCGATGCCTGCAGCCCCAACCCCTCCCAACCCCTCATGACTGGACCAAAGCTATAGCCCACCGGCTCATGACTATTTTGCGCATCATACATACTGGTATTTCTTTTAATTTGTATGTGCCTCGACCGTAGCTCTCCCACTGGGCACACTAGGCCCTTGAAAAGATCAACCATTTTCGATTACTAGAGCCCTCAACCCCTCCCCAACCCCTCATGACCAAAGGCTATAGCCCACCGGGTTTCTACATGATTATTTCATGACTGCACCGCCAGGCATTTCTTGCCATTTTAGGCGGTGCCTCGACCGTAGCCTCCCATCTGGCACAAGAGGACCTCGAAAGGACTGTACCCATTTCCAACGCCTGTAGCCTCAATCCCTCCCCAACCCTCATGACTTATTATAGCCCACCGGCTCGCGCCTGCAGGCCAGAGGCATTTTTTTTGCCATTTTAAGGTGGCTCTGACATAGCTTCCCACCGGGACACACGAGGCCCTTTTTGAAAGGATCACCACTCGATGCTCTCAATCCTCCCAACCTCTGACCAGGATATAGCCCACCGGGTCATGACGGCGCTTGCACATTGTGCATTTTCGCTATTTTTAGTATGTGTCTCTCGACTGCAGCTTCCCATCGGGCATGCAAGAGACCTCAAAGGACTGTACTCATTTCCCGACGCCTGAGCCCCCGAATCCCTCCCCAACCCTCACCACCTAAAGGTTACGGCCCACCACCTCCGCGACTATTTCCTGCATCACCACTGGCATTTCTTGCCATTTTGTGTGCCTCGACCGTAGCCTCCCACTGGGAACACGAGGACCCTTGAAAGGACTGGACCCATTTCCGATGCTCAGAGCCCCCGAATCCCCCTCCCCAACCCCTGCGGACAAAAGGATATAGCCCACCGGCCTCTGCGACTATTTCGTGCGCTGCGCCGCTGGGCATTTCTTGCCATTTTAGGGCAGGCCTCTGACCGTAGCCTCCCACTGGGCACACTAGGACCCTAGAAAAGACAGGGCCCATTTTCGATTACTAGAGCCCTCAACCCCTCCCCAACCTCATGGACCAAAGGCTATAGCCCACCGGCCTCTGTTACTATTTCGAGCGCTGCGCCGCTTGTCATTTCTTGCCTTTTTAGGGAAGCCCTCTGACCGTAGTCTCCCACTGGGCACAAGAGGACCATCGAAAAGACTGTACCCATTTCCAAAACCTAGAGCCCCCGAACCCCCCTCCCCAACCCCCGCGGACCAAAGGCTATAGCCCACCGGCCTCGGCGACTATTTCGCGCTCTGCACCGCTGGGCATTTCTTGCCATTTTAGGGCAGGCCTCTGCCCGTAGCCTACCACTGGGCACACGAGGACCCTCGAAAAGACTGTACCCATTTCTGATGCTCAGCGCCCGAACCCTCCCTAACCCCCTCATGGACCATGCTGTGCTATAGCCCACCGTGCTGGAGACTATTTCGCTTATGCTGGTGGGAATTTCCTGCCTTTTGTGGCATGTGCCTGATCCAGGTTTCCACCGAGCACACGAGGCCCCTCAAAAGACCGGACCCATCGACCCATTTCCGAAGCCCAGAGCCCCCGAACGCCCCTCCCCAACCCTCATGGACCAAAGGCTATAGCCCACCGCCTAACACTCTCTGTGGCGCCTGGCATTTCTTGCTATTTTAGGGCAGGCCTCTGACCGTAGCCTCCCACTGGGCACACGAGGACACTCGAAAGACTGTACCCATTTTCGATGCCCAGAGCGCCCGAACCCCCCACCCCAACTCCCGCGGACCAAAGCCTATAGCCCACCGGCCTCAGTGACTATTTCGCGCGCTGCGCCGCTAGACATTTCTTGCCATTTTAGGGCAGGCCTCTGACCGTTGCCTCCCACTGGGCACACGAGGACACTCGAAAAGACTGTACCCATTTCCAACGCCCAGAGCCCCCGAACCCCCCTCCCCAACTCCCGCGGACCAAAGGCTATAGCCCACCGGCCTCGGCAACAATTTCGCGTGCTGCGCCTTTGGGCATTTCTTGCCATTTTAGGGCAGGCCTCTGACCGTAGCCTCCCACTGGGTACACGAGGACCCTCGAAAAGACTGTACCCATTTCGAACGCCAAGAGCCCCCGAACCCCCCTCCCCAACCCCGCAGACCAAAGGCTATAGCCCACCGGCCTCGTGACTATTTCACAGCGCTGGCCACTGGTATTTCTTGCCATTTGGTGGCAGCCTCTGACCGTAGCCTCCCCAATGGGCACACGAGGACCCTCGAAATGACTACATATTTTGACGCCTGAGCCCTCAAGCCCAATCCCAAACCCTCATGGACCAAAGGCTATAGCCCACCGCCTCGTGATTATTTCGCTGCGCCACTGGCATTTCTTACTATTTTATGTGCCTCGACCGTAGCCTCCCACCGGGCACACGAGGAACCTCAAAATGACTGTACATATTTCCGACGCCCAAAGCCCCGAACCCCCCAAACCCCGGACCAAAGGCTATAGCCCACCGCCTCGTTGACTATTTCTGTCATTGCAAGGCATTTCTTGCCATTTTAGGCAGTGCCTCGACTGTAGTCTCCCATCACACAAGGACCCTCGAAAAGACTGTACCTATTTCCGACGCCTGAGCCCCGAACCCCTCCCCAACCCCGCAGACCAAAGGTTATAGCCCACTGGCCTCACACTTGCTACTGAGTCGCAGCCATTTCTTGCCATTTTAGGGCAAGCCTCTGACCGTAGCCTCCCAATGGGCACACGAGGACCCTCGAAATGACCGTACATATTTCCGACGCCTGTGAGCCCCGAACCCCCAACCCCTCATGGGCGAATCAAGTTATAGCGCACCGGCCTCGGTGATTATTTCGCGCGCTGCGCCGCTGGGTATTTCTTGCCATTTTAGGGCAGGCCTCTGAATGTAGCCTCCCAATGGGCACACGAGGACCCTCGAAATGACTGTACATATTTATGATGCCCAGAGCCAGCGAACCCCCCTCCCAAACCTCCGCGGACCCAAGGCTATAGCCCCTATTGACTATTTCGGCCGCTACTACTGGTATTTCTTGCCGCTTAGTGGCGTGCCTCTGACCGTAGCCTCCCAATGGGCACACGAGGACCCTCGAAATGACTGTACATATTTCCGACGCCTGAGCCCCGAACCCCTCCCAACCCCGCAGCACTGAGGATATAGCCCACCGCCTCAGACATTTCACACGCTTAGCCATTTCTTGCCATTTTAGGCCAAGCTTCTGACCGTAGCCTTCCACTAGGCACACGAGGCCCTCGAAAGACTAGACTCATTTCCACGCCCAGAGCCCTGAACCTCCTCCCAACCCTCATGGACCGGCTATAGCCCACCGGCCTCGGTGACTATTTCGCGCGCTGCGCCGCTGCGTATTTCTTGCCATTTTAGCAGGCCTCTGAACGTAGCCTCCCAATGGGCACACGAGGACCCTCGAAATGGCTGTACATATTTCAGAAGCCCAGAGCCCCAGAGCCCCCCACCCGAACCACCGCGGGCCAAGCCCAAAAAGCGGCTGGCCGCCTTGACTATTTCGCGCGTTGCGACGCTGGGTATTTCTTGCCATTTTAGGGCAGGCCTCTGACCGTAGCCTCCCAATGGGTACACGAGGACCCTCGAAATGACTGTACATATTTCCGACGCCCAGAGCCCCCGAACCCCCTCCCAAACCCCCGTGGACCAAAGGCTATAGCCCACCGGCCTTGATTATTTCTCAAGGCTCACTTGGGTAATTCTTGCCATTTTAGGGCAGGCCTCTGACCGCAGCCTTCCAATGGGCACACGAGGACCCTCGAAATGACTGTACCTATTTCCGACGCCCAGAACCCCCGAACCTCCTTCCCTAGCACCCGCGGACCAAAGGCTATAGCCCACCGGCCTCAGTGACTATTTCGCGCGCTCATTGGTATTTCTTGCCATTTTATGTGCCTCTGACCGTAGCCTACCACTGGGAACACGTGGACCCTCGATATGACTGTACATATTTCCGACGCCCTAGAGCCCCCGAACCCTCCCAACCCCGCCAGAGGATATAGCCCACCGCCCTAGTGATATTTCTGCAAGGCTACACTGGTAGTTCTTGCCATTTTAGGGCAGTGCCTCGACCGTAGCCTCCCAATGGGCACACGAGACCCTCAAATGGCTGTACATATTTCTGATGCCCAGAGCCACCAACCCTCCCAAACCCCTCGGACTAAACGCCTATAGCCCGCCGCCCTCATTGACTATTTCATGCTGCGTCACTGGTATTTCTTGCCATTTTAGGTAGGCCTCGATCAGACTCCCATCGGGCACACGGGACCTCGAAATGACTGTACATATTTCCGACGCCCAGAGCCCCCGAACCCCCCGCCCCAACCCCCGCGGACCAAACGCTATAGCCCACCGGCCCTAGTGACTATTTCGCGCGCTGCGCCGCTGGGTAGTTCTTGCCATTTTAGGGCAGGCCTCTGACCGTAGCCTCCCAATGGGCACACGAGGACCCTCGAAATGACTGTACCTATTTTCGACTCCCAAAGCCCCCTTCCCCAACCCCCGCGGACAAAGGCAAAAGCCCACCGTGTTTGGCGATTATTTCACAAGGTCACTGGCATTTCTTACTATTTACGGCAGGCCTCTGACCGTAGCCTCCCACTGGGCACACGAGGACCCTCAAAATGACTATACATATTTCCGACGCCCAGAGCCCCAGAACCCCCCTCCCAAACCCCCACGGACCAAGGGCTATAGCCCACCGACCTCGTTGACTATTTCGCGCGCTTCGCCGGTGGGTATTTCTTGCCATTTTACGGCAGGCCTCTGACCGTAGCCTCCCAATGGGCACACGAGGACCCTCGAAATGACTGTACATATTTCCGATGCCCAGTGAGCCCCAACCCTCCCCAACCCCGCACTGTAGAGGATATAGCCCACTGCCTAAGACACTTTCACACGCTGCGCCGCTAGCCATTTCTTGCCATTTTAGGCCAAGCCTCTGACCGTAGCCTTCCACTAGGCACACGAGGACCCTAGAAAAGATCAGACCCATTTCCGACGCCTGAGCCCCGAACCCCTCCCAACCCCCATGCACTAAAGGCTATAGCCCACTGCCTCGGCCACACTCACATTGCTACCGCTAGTCATTTCTTGCCATTTTAGGGCATGTGCCTCGACAGTAGCCTCCCAATGGGCACACAATGACCTCGAAATGACTGTACATATTTCCGACGCCCAGAGCCCCGAACCCTCCCAAACCCCTCATGACCAAGTGGCAAAAGCCAACCGGTCTCGTTGACTATTTCATGGTTCGCCGGTGGGCATTTCTGCCATTTTGTGCAGGCCTCGTAGTCTCCCACCGGGCACACGAGGCCCTAGAAAAGACTAGACCCATTTCCGACTCCTGCAGAGCCCCAACCCTCCCCAACCCCATGGACCAAAGGCTATAGCCCACCGCCCCAAAGGACTATTTCAAGACATACTGGTATTTCTTGCCATTTTGTATGTGCCTCCGACCGTAGCCTCCCAATGGGTACACGAGGACCCTCGAAATGGCTGTACATATTTCTGATGCCTGTGAGCCACCGAACCCTCCCAAACCCCTCGACTAAACGCTATAGCCCGCCTGCCTCATTGACTATTTCGTCGCCTCCTGGCATTTCTGCCATTTTTAGAAGGCCTCTGACCGTAGCCTCGCACTGGGCACACGAGACCCCTCGAAAGGACTGTACCCATTTCCGACGCCCAGCCCCCGAACCCCTCCTCAACCTCATGACCAAAGGCTATAGCCCACCGCCTCTCAAGGATTATTTTGCTACAGGCTAGACATTTCTTGCCATTTTAGGCAGTGTGCCTTGACCGTAGCCTCCCACTGGGCACACGAGGACCTCGAAAAGACTGTACCAATTTGCAACGCCCAGAGCCCTCAACCCCCTCCCTAACTCCCCGACCAGCTATAGCCCACCGCATCGGCAATACTCAAGGTTGCGCCTGGCATTTCTTCCCATTTTGTATGTGCCTGACCGTAGCCTCCCAATGGGCACACGAGGACCCTCGAAATGACTGTACATATTTTTGACGCCCAGAGCCCTCGAACCCCCCTCCCAAACCCCCGCGGGCCAAAGGCTATAGCCCACCGGCCGCAGGGACGATTTCGCGGGCGGCGCCGCTTGGCATTTCTTACTATTTGTATGTGCCTCCTGATCGTAGCCTCCCACTGGGCACACGAGGACCCTCAAAATGACTGTACATTTTCCGACGTCCAAAGCCCCCGAACTCCCCCCAAACCCCCATGGACCAAAGTTATTGCCCACTGCCCTGGTGAATATTTTCACAGACCGCGCTCACTGGTATTTCTCGCCATTTTGGGGCGTGCCTCGACCGTAGCCTCCCATGCACACGAGGACCTCGAAATGACTGTACATATTTCCGACGCCTGTGAGCCCCGAACCCTCCCAAACACCCAAGGACCAGCACAGGCCCACCGGCCTCGTGACTATTTCAAGGCCATGCCTACTGGTATTTCTTGCCATTTTAGGCGAGCCTCGATCAGTAGCCTCCCAATGGGCACACGAGGACCCTCGAAATGACTGTACATATTTTTGACGCCCAGAGCCCCCGAAGCCCAATCCCAAACCCTCGCGGACCAAAGGCTATAGCCCACCTACGTGACTATTTCATACACCATTGGGCATTTCTTACTATTTTGTATGTGCCTCGACCAGAGCCTCCCACTGGCACACGAGACCTCAAATGACTGTACATATTTCCGACGAACCCCCCCCCCAAACCCTCATGACCAAAGGCTATAGCCCACCGCCTGCTGACTATTTCACAAGGTCATTGCTAAGGTATTTCACATTTTAGTGTGCCTCTCACCGTAGTCTCCCATCACACAAGGACCTCGAAAAGACTCAGTACCCATTTCCGACGCCTGTGAGCCCCCGAACCCTCCTCAACCCTCATGACCAAAGGCTATAGCCCACCGCCTCGTTGACTATTTCTCACAGGCTTGGCCATGGCATTTCTTGCCATTTTAGTGTGCCTCACTGTAGTCTCCACTGGCACACAAGGACCTCGAAAAGATCCTGTGACTCCATTTCCGACGCCTGTGAGCCCTCGAACCCCTCCCCAACCCCTGCACTAAAGGTTATAGCCCACCTACGCCTCGCACATAAATTCCATACGAGTCAGCTAGCCATTTCTTGCCATTTTAGTAAGCCTCAACTGTAGCCTCCCAATGGGCACACGAGGACCCTCGAAATGACCGTATATTTCCGACGCCCAGAGCCCCGAACCTCTAACCTCATGCAAGGAATGTTATAGCGCACCGGCCCTTGATTATTTTCAGGCACCATTGGTATTTCTTGCCATTTTGTATGTGCCTCGAATGTAGCCTCCCAATGGGCACACGAGAACCTCGAAATGACTGTATATTTATGATGCCTGTAGCCAGCCGAACCCTCCCAAACCTCCATGGACCAAAGGCTATAGCCCGTCAGTCTCATTGACTATTTTGCATGGCACAAGGCTGGGTATTTCTTGCTGCTTTGTATGTGCCTCGATCAGAGCCTCCTAATGGGCACACGAGGACCCTCGAAATGATCAGACATATTTCACGCCTGTGAGCCCCGAACCCTCCCAACCCCGCAAACCAGAGGATATAGCCCACCGGCCTCGGCACAATTTCACACGCTGCGCCGCTAGCCATTTCTTGCCATTTTAGGCCAAGCCTCTGACCGTAGCCTTCCACTAGGCACACGAGGCCCCTCGAAAAGACTAGACTCATTTCCGACGCCTGTGAGCCCCCTAACCTCCTCTCCCAACCCCTCAAGGACTGGCATACAGCCCACCGGCCTTGGATTATTTCACAAGGCCACACTGGCCACAGATTTCTTTTGCTATTTTAGGCAGGCCTCTCGAACGTAGCCTCCCTAATGGGCACACGAGGACCCTAAATGGCTGTACATATTTCTCGATGCCCAGAGCCACCGAACCCCTCCCAAACCCCCTCATGACCAACGCTTATAGGTCACCGGCCTCATTGACTATTTCATGTGTCGCTACTACTGGTATTTTTGCCATTTTAGGTAGGCCTCGACTCAGCTCCTAATGGGCACACGAGGACCCTCGAAATGACTGTACATTTCCGACGCCTGAGCCCCCTAACCCCTTCCTAAACCCCTCATGACTAAAGGCTATAGCCCACCGCCTGGGTGATTATTTCACACAAGGCCACTGGTATTTTATTTTAGGTGTGCCTCGACGCAGCCTTCCAATGGGCACACGAGGACCCTCGAAATGACTGTATTTCCCGACGCCCAGTAACCCCCGAACCTCCTTCCCTAGCACCATGACCAAAGGCTATAGCCCACCTACCTCATGACTATTTCACACGGCCCGGCTGGTATTTTTGCCATTTTAGGGCGTGCCTCTCACTGTAGCCTTCCAATGGGAACACGAGGACCTCGAAATGATCAGACATATTTCCCGACGCCCCTGCAGCCCCGAACCCTCCCCAACCCCCGCAGAGTGATATAGCCCACGCCTCCCGAACGTAGCCCAATGGGCACAGGAGGACCAAATGGCTGTACATATTTCGATGCCTGAGCCACCGAACCCTCCCAAACCCCCTGACCAAACGCTATAGCCCGCCGGCCCCATTGACTATTTCCTGCTGCGCCACCTGGTATTTCTTGCCATTTTAGGTAGGCCTCTCGATCAGAGACTCCCACGGGCACACGGGGACCCTCGAAAATGACTGTACATATTTCCACGCCCAGAGCCCCTGAACCCTCCCAAACCCCGCTGACTAAACGCTATAGCCCACTGCCCTGTTGATTATTTCATGGCTACAATTGGGTAGTTCTTGCCATTTTGTAAGGTGCTCTCGAATCTGTAGCCTCCCAATGGGCACACGAGGACCCTCGAAATGACTGTACCTATTTCCGACCCCAAAGCCCCCTTCCCATCCCTCATGGGATTAAAGGCTATAGCCCACCTGTCGGCGATTATTTCACACGCTCACTGGCATTTCTTACTATTTACCAGTGCCTCCTGATCAGAGCCTCCCACCTGGGCACACGAGGACCCTCAAATGACTATACATATTTCCGACGCCTGTGAGCCCTGTAACCCTCCCAAACCCCCACGACCAAGGGCTATAGCCCAATCGACCGTTGACTATTTCAAGGTCACGCCTGTGGGTATTTCTTGCTATTTTACAGTGCCTCCTGACCGTAGCTCCCAATGGGCACACGAGGACCCCGAAATGACTGTACATTTCCATGCCCAGAGCCCCTGAACCCTCCCAACCCCCGCACTGTGAGGATATAGCCCACTGCCCACCTAAGACACTTCACACGCTACCGCTTAGCCATTTCTTGCCATTTTAGGCCAAGCCTCTGACCGTAGCCTTCCACTAGGCACACGAGGACCCTAGAAAAGACTGTACCCATTTCCGACGCCCAGAGCCCCCGAACCCCCCTCCCCACCCCCATGCACCAAAGCATTATAGCCCACCTGGCCACACACACTACTGCTTAGTCATTTCTTGCCATTTTAGGGCAGGCCTCTGACCGTAGCCTCCCAATGGGCACACAATGACCCTCGAAATGACTGTACATATTTCCGACGCCCAGAGCCCCCGAACCCCCCTCCCAAACCCCCGCGGACCAAGGGCAAAAGCCAACCGGTCTCGTTGACTATTTCACATGTTCACGGTGGCATTTCTTGCCGCTTAGGTGTGCCTGTCCGTAGTCTCCCACTGGGCACACGAGGCCCCTAGAAAAGACTAGACCCATTTCCGACGCCCAGAGCCCCCGAACCCTCCCAACCCCTCAAGGACCAGTGCTATAGCCCACTGCCTGACTATTTCGCTGGCGACACTGGTATTTCTTGCCATTTTAGGCGTGCCTCGACCGTAGCCTCCCCATGGGTACACTAGGACCCTCGAAATGACTGTACATATTTCCGACGCCCAGAGCCCCCGAACCCCCTCCCAAACCCCCGTGGACCAAAGGCTATAGCCCACCGGCCCCAGTGACTATTTCATGCATGACACTGGTATTTCTTGCCATTTTAGGGCAGGCCTCCTGATCAGCCTCCCACTGGGCACACGACGACCCTCGAAATGACTGAGCCTATTTCCGACTCCCAGAACCCCCGAACCCCCTTCCCCATCCCCCGCGGACCAAGGCTATAGCCCACCGGTGTCGGCGAATATTTCGCGCGCGGCGCCACGGGCATTTCTTACTATTTTAGGGCAGTGCCTCCATCAGTAGCCTCCCACTGGGCACACGAGGACCCTCAAATGACTGTACATATTTCCGATGCCCAGAGCCCCGAACCCCTCCCAAACCCTCATGGACCAAGGGCAATAGCCAACCGGTCTGTTGACTATTTCACAAGGCCACGTGGGCATTTCTTGCCATTTTAGGGCAGGCCTCCGTAGTCTCCCACTGAGCACACGAGCCCCCAAGAAAGGACTAGACCCATTTCTGACGCCCAGAGACCCCGCACCCCCCTGCCTCACCCCCGCGGACCAAAGGCTATAGCCCACCGGCCCCAGTGACTATTTCGCGTGTTGCGACTTTGGGAATTTCTTGCCATTTTACGGCAGGCCTCTGACAGTAGCCTCCCAATGGGCACACGACGACCCTATAAATGACTTAACATATTTCCGAAACCCAAATCCCCCGAACCCCCTTCCCCATCCCCCGCGGACCAAGGCTATAGCCCACCTGTCATTATTTCTGCACACATTGGTATTTCTTCCTATTTTAGGGCAGGCCTCTGACCGTAGCCTCCCACTGGGCACACGAGGACCCTAAAAATGACTGTACATATTTCCGATACCCAGATCCACCGAACCACCATCCCAAACCCCCGCGGACCAAACGCTATAGCTCGCCACCTGACTATTTCCGCTACCACTGGTATTTCTTGTAATTTTAGTGGCCTCCTGATCGTAGCCTCCCACTGGGCACACGAGGACCCTCGACATGACTGTACATCTGTCCGACGCCCAGATCCACCGAACCACCCTCCCAAACCCCCGCGGACCAAACGCTATAGCCCACCGGCCCCAAAGGACTATTTCACATGACGCTGGGTATTTCTTGCCATTTTGTATGTGCCTGATCAGAGCCTCCCAATGGGCACACACGACGACCCTCAAATAACTGAACCTATTTTCGACTCCCAGAGCTCCCGAACCCCTTCCCCATCCCCTCATGGACTGGCTTTAGCCCACGTGTCCCATGACGATTTCACCGGCTTCACTGGCATTTCTTACTATTTGTATGTGCCTGACCGTAGCCTCCCACCGGGCACACGAGGACCCTCAAATGACTGTACATATTTCCGACACCTGTGAGCCCCCTGACCCTCCCAAACCCTCATGACCAAGGGCACAGCCCACCGTCTCGCTGACTATTTCGTCACGGTGGCATTTCTTGCCATTTTAGTAGGTGCCTCACCAGAAGTCTCCCACTGGGCACACGTGGCCCCCCGAAAAGACTGGACCCATTTCCGACGCCAAGAGCCCCGGAGCCCCCCGCCCCCACCCCCGCGGACCAAAGGCTATAGCCCACCGCCCCATGACTATTTCACGCTATGACTGGGTATTTCTTGCCATTTTAGTATGTGCCTCTGACCGAGCCTCCCAATGGGCACACGACGACCCCTCGAAATGACTGAACCTATTTCCACCCCAACCCCCGAACCCCTTCCCATCCCCTCATGGACTAAGGCTATAGCCCAACTGTTTGCATGATTATTTCGAGCGTCACTGGTATTTCTTCCTATTTTAGTATGTGCCTCGACCGTAGCCTCCCACTGGGCACACGAGGACCCTAAAAATGACTGTACATATTTCCGATACCCAGATCCACCGAACCCCCCTCCCAAACCCTCATGGACCAAAGCACAGCTCGCCGTCTGATTATTTCGGCACACATTGGTATTTCTTCCTATTTTAGGGCAGGCCTCTGATCGTAGCCTCCCAATGGGCATACGAGGACCCTCGAAATGACTGTACCTATTTCCGACGCCCAGAGCCCCCGAACCCCCCTCCCAAACCCCCGCGGACCAAACACTATAGCCCACCGGCCCCAGTGACTATTTCGCGCGTTGTGACGCTGGGTATTTCTTGCCATTTTAGGGCAGGCCTCTGACTGTAGCCTCCCAATGGGCACATGACGACCCTCGAAATAACTGAACCTATTTTCGACCCTGTGAGCTCCCGAACCCCTTCCCATCCCCTGGACCAAGGCTTTAGCCCAATGTCGGCTGACGATTTCATGCACACTACTGGTATTTCTTCCTATTTTAGTATGTGCCTCGACCGTAGCCTCCCTAATCGGGCACACGAGGACCCTAAAATGACTGTACATATTTCCGAGCACCTGATCCACCGAACCCTCCCAAACCCCTCATGACCAAAGGCTATAGCTCACGGCCTCTGACTATTTCACACAAGGTCATTGGTATTTCTTCCTATTTTAGGTGTGCCTCGACTCAGTAGCCTCCCACTGGCACACGAGGACCCTAAAATGACTGTACATATTTCTGATAACCAGATCCACCGAACCCCCCGCCCAAACCCCCGCGGACCAAAGGCTATAGCTCACGGCCCAAGTGACTATTTCACAGGCGCTACACTGGTATTTCTTCCTATTTTGTATGTGCCTCCGACCGTAGCCTCCCATGGGCACACGAGACCCTAAAAATGACTGTACATATTTCCGATACCCAGATCCACCGAACCCCCCTCCCAAACCCCCGCGGACCAAAGGCCATAGCGCACGGACCTCCGGGACTATTTCTCACATTGGGTATTTCTTGCCATTTTAGGGCAGGCCTCTGACCGTAGCCTCCCAATGGGTACACGAGGACCCTCGAAATGACTGTACATATTTCCGACGCCCAGAGCCCCCGAACCCCCTCCCAAACCCCCGTGGACCAAAGGCTATAGCCCACCGGCCCCAGTGACTATTTCGCGCGGTGCGCCGCTGGGGATTTCTTGCCATTTTAGTATGTGCCCATGATCCGTAGCCTCCTAATGGGCACACGACGACCTCGAAATAACTGAACCTATTTTCGACTCCCTGAGCTCCGAACCCTTCCCATCCCCCGCTGGGATCAAGGCTTTAGCCCACCCTGTGTTGGCGACGATTTGGCTACAATACCACTGGGCAATTCTTACTACTTTAGGGCAGACCTCTGACCGTAGCCTCCCACTGGGCACACGAGGACCCTCAAAATGACTGTACATATTTCCGACGCCTGGTCTCCTGACCCCCTCCCAAACCCTCATGACCAAGGGCACAGCCCACCGGTCGGTGGGCATTTCTTGCCATTTTTGGGGAGGGCTCTGTCCGTTGCCTCCCACTGGGCACACGAGGCCCCTAGAAAAGACTCGCCCCATTTCCGACGCCCAGAACCCCCGAACCCCCCTCCCCAACCCCCGCGGACCAAAGGCTATAGCCCACCGGCCCCAGTGACTATTTCGCGCGTTGCGACGCTGGGTATTTCTTGCCGTTTTAGGGGCAAGGGCCTCCTGACGACTGTAGCCTCCTTAATGGGCAATACACGACGACCCTCGAAATGACTGAACCTATTTCCGCCTCCCCGCACCCCCGAACCCCCTTCCCATCCCCGCTGACCAAAGCTATAGCCCAACGGTGTATGGCGACTATTTCGTACACAAGGCGCTTGTTGGAGTATTTCTTCCTATTTTTGGGAAGGCCTCTGACCGTAGCGTCCCACTGGGCACACGAGGACCCTAAAACTGACTGTACATATTTCCGATACCCAGATCCACCGAACCCCCCTCCCAAACCCCTCAGACCAAAGGCTATAGCTCACGCCTGACTATTTCTGCACAAGGCCATTGGGTATTTCTTGTAATTTTAGTAAGTGTGCCTCGACCGTAGCCTCCCACTAGGCACACGAGGACCCTCAAAATGACTGTACATATTTCCGACGCCCAGAGCCCCCGGACCCCCCGCCCAAACCCCCGCGGACCAAGGGCAATAGCCCACCGGTCTCGTTGACTATTTCGGCCACGGTGGGCATTTCTTGCCATTTTAGGGCAGGCCTCTGACCGTAGTCTCCCACAGGGCACACGAGGCCCCTAGAAAAGACTAGACCCATTTCCCGACGCCTGAACCCCCGAACCCCTCCCAACCCCGCGGACCGAGGCTATAGCCCAATGCCTCGGTGACTATTTCACACACTGGCCAGATTTTCTTGCCATTTAGGCAGGTGCCTCGAACGAAGCCTCCCACTGGGCACACGAGGACCCTCGAAATGGCTGTACATATTTCTGATGCCCAGAGCCACCGAATCCCCCTCCCAAACCCCCGCGGACCAAACGCTATAGGCCGCTGGCCTCATTGACTATTTCGCGTGCTGCGCCGCTGGGTATTTCTTGCCATTTTAGGGTAGGCCTCTGACCCTAGCCTCCCAATGGGCACACGAGGACCCTCGAAATGACTGTACATATTTCCGACGCCCAGAGCCCCCGAACCCCCTTCCTAAACCCCCGCGGACCAAAGGCTATAGCCCACCGGCCTCAGTGACTATTTCGCGCGCTGCGCCGCTGGGTATTTCTTGCCATTTTAGGGCAGGCCTCTGACCGCAGCCTTCCAATGGGCACACGAGGACCCTCGAAATGACTGTACCTATTTCCGACGCCCAGAACCCCCGAACCTCCTTCCCTAGCACCCGCGGACCAAAGGCTATAGCCCACCGGCCTCAGTGACTATTTCCTTGCTCATTGGTATTTCTTGCCATTTTAGGGCAGGCCTCTGACCGTAGCCTTCCAATGGGAACACGAGGACCCTCGAAATGACTGTACATATTTCCGACGCCCAGAGCCCCCGAACCCCCCTCCCCAACCCCTGCAGACCAGAGGATATAGCCCACCGGCCTCTGAACGTAGCCTCCCAATGGGCACAGGAGGACCCTCGAAATGGCTGTACATATTTCTGATGCCCAGAGCCACCGAACCCCCTCCCAAACCCCCTCGGACCAAACGCTATAGCCCGCCGGCCTCATTGACTATTTCGCGTGCTGCGCCGCTGGGTATTTCTTGCCATTTTAGGGTAGGCCTCTGACCGTAGACTCCCACTGGGCACACGGGGACCCTCGAAATGACTGTACATATTTCCGACGCCCAGAGCCCCCGAACCCCCCTCCCAAACCCCCGCGGACCAAACGCTATAGCCCACCGGCCCTAGTGACTATTTCGCGCGCTGCGCCGCTGGGTAGTTCTTGCCATTTTAGGGCAGGCCTCTGACCGTAGCCTCCCAATGGGCACACGAGGACCCTCGAAATGACTGTACCTATTTCCGACTCCCAAAGCCCCCTTCCCCATCCCCCGCGGACAAAGGCTATAGCCCACCGGTGTCGGCGACTATTTCGCGCGCTGCGCCGCTGGGCATTTCTTACTATTTTACGGCAGGCCTCTGACCGTAGCCTCCCACTGGGCACACGAGGACCCTCAAAATGACTGTACATATTTCCGACGCCCAGAGCCCCCGGACCCCCCTCCCAAACCCCCGCGGACCAAGGGCAATAGCCCACCGGTCTCGTTGACTATTTCGCGCGCTTCGCCGGTGGGCATTTCTTGCCATTTTAGGGCAGGCCTCTGACCGTAGTCTCCCACTGGGCACACGAGGCCCCTAGAAAAGACTAGACCCATTTCCGACGCCTGTGAGCCCCGAACCCCTCCCAACCCTCATGGGACCAAAGGCTATAGCCCACCGCCCCAAGTGATCTATTTCATTGCGTATGACTGGTATTTCTTGCCATTTTAGGGCAGTGCCTGATCGTAGCCTCCCAATGGGCACACGACGACCCTCGAAATGACTGAACCTATTTCCCGACTCCCAACCCCGAACCCCTTCCCATCCCCTCTGACTAAGGCTATAGCCCAACGGTGTTTCATGATTATTTCACAGGCTACTGGCCATTGGTATTTCTTCCTATTTTAGGGCAGGCCTCTGACCGTAGCCTCCCACTGGGCTCACGAGGACCCTAAAAATGACTGTACATATTTCCGATACCCAGATCCACCGACCCCCCCGCCCAAACCCCTCATGACCAAAGGCTATAGCTCACGGCCTCATGACTATTTCAGCAAGGCCACTGGTATTTCTTGCAATTTTAGGCAGCCTCTGATCGTAGCCTCCCAATGGGCATACGAGGACCCTCGAAATGACTGTACATATGTCCGACGCCCAGAGCCCCCGAACCCCCCTCCCAAACCCCCGCCGACCAAACACTATAGCCCACCGTCCTCGTTGACTATTTCTGCCAGGACGCTGGTATTTTTGCCATTTTAGGGCAGGCCTCTGACTGTAGCCTCCCAATGGGCACACGACGACCCTCGAAATAACTGAACCTATTTTCGACTCCCAGAGCCCCCGAACCCCCTTCCCCATCCCCCGCGGACCAAGGCTTTAGCCCACCGGTGTCGGCGACGATTTCAAGGCACATACTGGCATTTTACTACTTTAGGGCGTGCCTCGACCGTAGCCTCCCACCGGGCACACGAGGACCCTCAAAATGACTGTACATATTTCCGACGCCAAGAGCCCCTGACCCCCTCCCAAACCCCTCATGGACCAAGGGCACAGCCCACCGGGTCTCGTTGACTATTTCGCTGGGTGGGCATTTCTTGCCATTTTAGGGCAGGCCTCGATCAGTAGTCTCCCATCGGGCACACGAGGCCCCTAGAAAAGACTAGACCCATTTCGACGCCTGAACCCCGAACCCCTCCCCAACCCCTCAAGGACCAAAGGCTATAGCCCACCGGCCCCAAGTGACTATTTGGCTATGCGACTGGTATTTCTTGCCGTTTTAGGGCAGGCCTCTGACTGTAGCCTCCCAATGGGCACACGACGAGCCTCGAAATGACTGAACCTATTTCCGACTCCCGTAACCCCAACCCCTTCCCATCCCTCATGGACCAAGGCTATAGCCCAACTGTCGGCGATTATTTCCAAGTCTACTGGTATTTCTTCCTATTTTAGTATGTGCCTCTGACCATAGCCTCCCACTGGGCACACGAGGACCCTAAAAATGACTGTACATATTTCCGATACCCAGATCCACCGAACCCCCCTCCCAAACCCCCGCGGACCAAAGGCTATAGCTCGCCGGCCTCAGTGACTATTTCGCGCGCTGCGCCGCTGGGTATTTCTTGCAATTTTAGGGCAGGCCTCTGACCGTAGCCTCCCACTGGGCATCTGAGGACCCTCGAAATGACTGTACTATTTCCGGCGCCCAGGCCCCGAACCCCCTCCCAAACCCCAGCGGACCAAGCCTATAGCCCACGGCCCCGGTGACTATTTCGCGTTGTGGGTATTTCTTGCCATTTAGGCGGGGCCTCATTGTAGCCTCCCATGGGCACCACGGCGACCCTCGAAATAACTGAACTATTTTGAATCCCAGGCCCCGAACCCCTTCCCATCCCCGGACCAGGCTTTAGCCACCGGTGTCGGCGGCGATTTGTGGCGCGTGGGCATTCTTACTATTTTAGGCGGGCCTCATTGTAGCCTCCCAATGGGCACCACGGCGACCCTCGAAATGACTGAACCTATTTCCGACTCCCGAACCCCGAACCCCTTCCCCCATCCCCGCGGACCAAGGCTATAGCCCGGTGTCGGCGACTATTTGTATTGCTTGTGGGTATTCTTCCTATTTTAGGCGGGCCTCGACCGTATCCTCCTGCACACGAGGACCACAAAATGACTGTACATATTTCTGATACCCAGATCCACCGAACCCCCCACCCCAACCCCCCCGGACCCAAGGCTATAGCTCGCCTCGGTGACTATTTCGCAGCTGGCTGTTGGGTATTTCTTGCAATTTTAGGGCAGGCCTCTGATCGTAGCCTCCCAATGGGCATACGAGGACCCTCGAAATGACTGTACATATTTCCGACGCCCAGAGCCCCCGAACCCCCCTCCCAAACCCCCGCGGACCAAACGCTATAGCCCACCGGCCCCAGTGACTATTTCGCGCGTTGTGACGCTGGGTATTTCTTGCCATTTTAGGGCAGGCCTCTGACTGTAGCCTGCCAATGGGCACACGACGACCCTCGAAATCACTGAACCTATTTCCAACTCCCAGAGCCCCCGAACCCCTTCCCCATCCCCTGCGGACCAAGGCTATAGCCCACCGGTGTCGGCGACTATTTCGCGCGCTGCGCCGCTGGGCATTTCTTACTATTTTAGGCGGGCCTCGTGTAGCCTCCCAGGCACCGAGGACCCTCAAAATGACTGTACATATTTCCGGCGCCCAGAGCCCCGAACCCCCTCCCGAACCCCCGCGGACCAACGGCAATAGCCCACGGTCTCGTTGACTATTCCTTGGCAGCCGCGGTGGGCATTTCTTGCCATTTTAGGGCGAGGCCTCGACCGTAGTCTCCCACCAGGGACACGAGATCTCGAAAAGACTGTGCCATTTCCGACCCATGAGCCTCGAACCCCCTCCCGACCCCAGCGGACCAAAGGCTATAGCCTCACCGGTGTCGGCGACTATTTCGCGCTTAGGCATTTCTTGCCATTTAGGGCAGCCTCGTACCGTAAGCCTCCACAGGGCACCGAGGACCTGAAAGGACTGGACCCATTTCCGACGCCCAAGTCCCCAGAACCGCTCTCCCCAACCCCCGCGGACCAAAGGCTATGGCCCACCGGCCTAGGCGACTATTTCGCGTCTTTGCGCCCGAGGCATTTCTTGCCATTTTAGGGCGGGCCTCGACCGTAGCCTCCCAGCTTGAAATGGTTGTATCCATATCCGGCGTCCAAAGCCCTCGAACCCTTACCCCTCGAACCCTTCCCGACCCCGCAGAGGCTATAGCTCACCGGCCTCAGCGACAATTTCGCGCGCTGCGCCGCTGGGCATGTCTTGCCATTTGAGGGCAGGCCTCTGACCGTAGCCTCCCACTGGGCACACGAGGACCCTCGAAATGACAGGACCCATTTCCGACGCCCAGACCTCCCGAACCCCCCTCCTCAACCCCCGCTGACCAAAGGCTATAGCGCACCGTCCTCGGCAATTATTTCGCGCGCTGCGCCGCTCGACATTTCTTGTCATTTTACGGTAGGGCTCGGACCGTAGCCTCCCACTGGGGACAGGAGGACCCTCGAAATGACTGGACCATTTCCGACACCCAGAACCCCCGAACCCCCTCCCCAACCCCCGCGGACCAAAGGTATAGCCCACCGGCCTCGGCGACTATTTCGTAGCTGCGCGCGAGCATTCTTGTCATTTAGGGCGGGCCTCGACCGTAGCCTCCCACTGGGCACACGAGGACCCTCGAAAAGAGTGTTCCCATTTCTGACGAACAGAACCCCGAACCCCCTCCCGGCCCCAGCGGACCAAAGGCTATAGCCTACCGGTGTCGGCGACTATTTCGTGTGCTGCGCCGCCGGGCATTTCTTGCTATTTTAGGGCAGGCCTCTGACCGTAGCCTCCCACTGGGCACACGAGGACCCTCAAAATGACTGTACATATTTCCGACTCCCAGAGCCCCCGAACTCCCCTCCCCAACCCCCGCGGACCAAAGGCTATATCCCACCGACCTCGTTGACTATTTTGCGCGCTTCGGATGTGGGTATTTCTTGCCATTTTAGGGCAGGCCTCTGACCGTAGTCTCCCACCGGGTACATGAGGACCCTCAAAAAGACTGTACCCATTTCCGAATCCCAGAGCCCCCGAAACCACAACCCCAACCCCCGGAGACCAAAGGCTATAGCCCAGCGGCCTCGGCCACAATTTCGCGTGCTGCGCTGCTGGGCATTTCTTGCCATTTTAGGGCAAGCCTCTAACCGTAGTCTCCCACTGGGCACCCGAGGACACTCGAAAAGTCTGTACCCATTTCTGACGCCCAGAGCCCCCGAACAACCCACCCAACCCCCGCGGACCAAGTGCTATAGCCCACCGGCCTCGGTGACTATTTCGCTCGCTGCGCCGCTGGGTATTTCATGTCATTTTAGGGCAGGCCTCTGAACGCAGCCTCCCACTGGGCACACGAGGACCCTCGAAATGACTAGACCCATTTCCGGCCAGGCCCCGAACCCCTACCCACCCCTGCGGACCAGGCTATAGTCCCGGTGTCATGTTTGGCACTGTGACTGCTAGGCATTCTTGCCATTTTAGGCGAGCCTCGTAGTAGTCTCCCAGGGCACACGAGGACCCTCGAAATGACTGTACATATTTTCGGCGAGCCCCGGAACCCCCCACCCAACCCCAGACAGGCTATAGCCCACCGGCCTCGGCGACTATTTGTGACTGTTCTTGGGCATTCTTGTCATTTTGGGCGACCGTAGTCTCCCAATGGGCACACGAGGAACCTCGAAATGACTGGACCCATTTCCTATGACCATAACCCCGAACCTCCCAACCCCAGTGCAAAAGGCTATAGCCCACCGGCCTCTATTTTCTTGTATTGCGCTGGGCATTCTTGTCATTTTAAGGCGGCCTCGTAGTAGCCTCCCACTGGGCGCACGAGGACCCTCGAAAAGAGTGTTCCCATTTCCGACGCACAGAGCCCCCGAACCCCCCTCCCCAACCCCCGCGGACCAGAGGCTATAACCCACCGGCCTCGGCCATTATTTCGCGCGCTGCGCCGTTGGGCATTTCTAGCCATTTTAGGGCAGGGCTCGGACCGTTGCCTCCCACTGGGCAGACGAGGACCCTCGAAAAGGCTGTACCTATTTCCGACGCCCAGAACACCCGAACCCCCTCCCCAACCCGCGGACCAAAGGCTATGGCCCACCGGCCTCGGCGACTATTTCGCGCGCTGCGCCGAAGGGCATTTCTTGTCATTTTAGGGCAGGCCTCTGACCGTAGCCTCCCACTGGGCACACAAGGACCCTCGAAAAGAGTGTTCCCATTTCCGACTCCCAGAGCCCCCGAACCCCCCTCCCCAACCCCCGCGGACCAAAGGGTATATCCCACCGGCCTCGTTGACTATTTTGCGCGCTTCGGAGGTGGGTATCTCTTGCCATTTCAGGGCAGGCCTCTGACCGTAGTCTCCCGCCGGTACGCGAGACCCTCGAAAAGGCACCCATTTCCGGCGCCAGGCCGAAACCACAGCCCAACCCGGGACCAAGGCTATAGCCCAGCGGCCTCGGCCAAGATTTCGCGCGCTGCGCTGCTGGGCATTTCTTGCCAATTAAGGGCAAGCCTCTAACCGTAGTCTCCCACTGGGCACCCGAGGACTCTCGAAAAGTCATGCCATTTCGGCGCCCGAGCCCCGAACCCCCATCCCAACCCTCGCGGACCAAAGGCTATAGCCAACCGGCATCGGCGACTATTTTGCGCGCTTCGCCGCTGGGTATTTCTTGCCATTTTAGGGCAGGCCGCTGACCGTAGCCGTCCACTGGGCACACGAGGACCCTCGAAATGACTGTACATATTTCCGACGCCCAGAGCCCCAGAACCCCCCTCGCCAACCCCCACGGACCAAAGGCTATAGCCCACCGGCCTCGGCGACTATTTCGCGCGTTGCGCCGCTGAGCATTTCTTGTCATTTTAGGGCAGGCCTCTGACCGTTGTCTCCCACTGGGCACACGAGGACCCTAAAAAAGACTGTACCCATTTCCGATGCCCAGAACCCCCGAACCCCCCTCCCCAACCCCGCAAACCAAAGGCTATAACTCACCGGCCTCGGCAATTATTTCGCGCGCTGCGCCGTTGGGCATTTCTAGCCATTTTAGGGCAGGGCTCGGACCGTTGTCTCCCACTGGGCAGACGAGGACCCTCGAAAAGGCTGTACCTATTTCCAATGCCAGAGCCCCCGAACCCCCCTCCCCAACCCCCGCGGACCAAAGGCTATAGCCCACCGGCCTCGGCGACTATTTCACGCGCTGGGCCGCTGGGCATTTCTTGTCATTTTAGGGCAGGCATCTGGCCGTAGCCTCCCACTGGGGACACGAGGAACCTCGAAATGACTGGACCCATTTCCTATGACCATAACCCCCGAACCCCCTCCCCAACCCCAGCGTACCAAAGGCTATACCCCACCGGCCTCGGCGACTATTTCGCGCGCTGCGCCGCTGGCCATTTCTTGTCATTTTAGGGCAGGCATCTGGCCGTAGCCTCCCACTGGGGACACGAGGAACCTCGAAATGACTGGACCCATTTCCTATGACCATAACCCCCGAACCCCCTCCCCAACCCCAGCGTACCAAAGGCTATAGCCCACCGGCCTCGGCGACTATTTCTTGTGACTGCGCTGGGCATTCTTGTCATTTAGGGCAGGCCTCTGGCGTAGCCTCCCAGGCGCACGAGGACCCTCGAAAAGTGTTCCCATTTCCGGCCTTGAGCCCCGAACCCCTCCCGGCCCCGCGGACGGGCATAGCCACCGGCCTCGGTGACTATTCGCGCTGCGCCTCTGGTATTTCTTGTCATTTAGCGGGCCTCTGGCGTACCCTCCAGAGGACACGAGACCCTCGAAAAGCGGACCCATTTCGGCATGAACCCCGAACCCACTCCCCGGCCCAGCGGACCAGGCTATAGCCCACAGTGTCGGCGACTATTTCGCGCATTGCGCCGGGCATTCTTGCTATTTTAGGGCGGGCCTCGTAGTAGCCTCCCAGGCACAAAGGACCCTCAAAATGACTGTACATATTTCGACTCCCAGGCCCCGAACCCCCTCCCACCCCGGACCAAGGCTATAGCCCCGGCCTCGGTGACTATTCCTTATTTGCGCCCGCCATTCTTGTCATTTAGGGGGCCTCGGCCATAGCCTCCAGCTGGGACACGAGGAACCTCGAAATGACTGGAACCTTTTCCGACCCGAACCCCTCCCCAGACCCCGGCGGACCAAGGCTATAGCCAGCCCTCGGCGACTATTTCGCGCATTCGCGCCTTGCATTCTTGCTATTTTAGGGCAGGCCTCTAACGTAGCCTCAGCGGGCACAAAGGACCCTCAAAATGACTGTACATATTTCGACTCCCAGGCCCCGAACCCCCTCGACCCCAGCGGACCAGGCTATATCCACGGCGCGTTGACTATTCTTGGCGGTGGGCATTTCTTGCCATTTAGGGCAGGCCTATGACCGTAGTCTCACTGCGCACCAAGGACCCTCGAAAAGCGCGTAACCATTTCCGGCCTTGAGCCCCGAACCCGCTTCGCCGGCCCGCAGAAGAAAGGCTATAGCCCACCGGCCTCGTTGAGTATTTCGCGGGTTTCGCCGGTGGGCATTTCTTGCCATTTTAGGGCAGGCTTCTGACCGTAGTCTCCCACTAGGCACATGAGGACCGTCGAAAAATGCCATTTCGGCCTTGCAGGCCCCGAACCCCCTCCCCAACCCCCGTAGACCAAATGCTATAGCCCACCGGCCTCGGCCACATTTCGCGCGCTGTGTTGCTGGGTATTTCTTGCCATTTTAGGGCAAACCTCTGACCGTAGTCTCCCACTAGGGACCTGAGGACTCTCGAAAAGACTGCACCCGTTTCCGGCGCCCAGAGCCCCCGAACCCCCTGCCCAACCCCCGCGGACCAAAGGCTATAGCCCACTAGCCTCGGTGACTATTTCGCGCGCTGCGCCTCTGGGTATTTCTTGTCATTTTAGGGCAGGCCTCTGGCCGTAGCCTCCCACTGGGGACATGAGGAACCTCGAAATGACTGGACCCATTTCCGACAACCAGCACCCCCGAACCCCCTCCCCAACCCCAGCGGACCAAAGGCTATAGCCCACCGACCTCGGCGACTATTTCGCGCATTGCGCTGCCGGGTATTTCTTGCTATTTTAGGGCAGGCCTCTGACCGTAGCCTCCTACTGGGCACAAAAGGACCCTCAAAATGACTGTACATATTTCTGACTCCCAGAGCCCCCGAACCCCCCTCCCCGGCCCCCGCGGACCAAGGCTATATCCGGCCTCGTTGACTATTTTGCGGCGCTTGGTGGGCATTTCTTGTCATTTAGGCGGGCCTCGGCCGTAGTCTCCCAGGCACCAAGGACCCTCGAAAAGCGTAACCATTTCCGGCGGGCCCCGAACCCTCCTCCTCAACCCCCGCAGAAGTAAGGCTATAGCCCACCGGCCTTGTTGAGTATTTGTGCATTCTTGCCATTTTAAGCGGGCTTCTGACCGTAGTCTCCCACTGAGGCACACGAGGACCCTCAGAAAAACTGTACCCATTTCCGGCCTTGAGCCCCGAACCCCCTCCCGACCCCGGAGACCAAATACTATAGCCCGCCTCGGCCACATTTCAGTTGTCTTTGGGTATTTCTTGCCATTTAGGGCAGACCTCTGACCGTAGTCTCCCTAGGCACCCGAGGACTCTCGAAAAGACTGCACCCGTTTCCGGCCGAGACCCAGACCCCCTCCCAACCCCGCGTGCCAAGGCTAGCCCCAGCCTCGGTGACTATTTGCGCTCTTCTGGGTATTTCTTGTCATTCTAGGGCGGGCCTCGACCGTAGCCTCCCCTGGGCACACGAGGCCCCTCCAAAAGACTGTACCCATTTCCGACACCCAGAGCCCCCGTACGCCCCTCCCCAGCCCCCGCGGACCAAAGGCTCTAGCCCAAAGGCCTCATTGACTATTTCGCGCGCTGCGCCACTGGGTATTTCTTGTAATTTTAGGGTAGGCCTGGCGATACCCTCCCAGCTGAGGACACGAGCACCCTCGAAATGGCCTGGACCCATTTCGGCGCCCGGAACCCCGAACCCCCTCCCCAACCCCAGCGGACCAGGCTATAGCCACGGTGTCGGCGACTATTTCGCGCGTTGCGCGCGGGCATTCTTGCTATTTTGGGCAGGCCTCTGGCCGTAGCCTCTACTTGGGCACAAAGGACCCTCAAAATGACTGTATATATTTCGACTCCCAGGCCCCGAACCCCTCCCTTCAGCGGACCAAGGCTATCCCAGCGGCCTCGTTGACTATTTTGCAGCAGCGGTGGGCATTTCTTCATGTCATTTAAGGCGGGCCTCGCCGTAGTCTCCCCTTGGGCACACAAGGACCCTCGAAAAGGCGTAACCATTTCCGGCCTTGAGCCCCGAACCCCTCCTCGGCCCCGCGAGAAGAAAAGGCTATAGCCGGCCTTATTGACTATTTCGCGTGCCGGCGGTGGGCATTTCTTGCCATTTTAGGTGCAGACCTCGTAACCGTAGTCTCCCAATGGGCTTCCTGAGCACCACGAAAAAATCCTGCTTGTACCCATTTCCGGCCTGAGGCCCGGAACCCCCTCCCAGCCCCGGAGACCAAATGACTAGCTGGCCCACCGGCCTCAGCCACATTGTAATGTGGGTATTTCTTGCCATTTAGGCAGACCTCGACGTAGTCTCCCTGAAGACTGCCGTTTCGAGGACTCTCGAAAAGGCACACCCGTTTCAGCCAGAGACCCCCCTCCCAA